>CM044016.1:7670293-7810293 GCA_024085815.1 Flaveria linearis | reverse complement strand
TTATCTTCATCGTTCGTTCATTTCGTACTTTTATCATTATATTTCCAAGTCTTTTGCGACAACGAGGTCGCTCACCTCATTAGCAATCTCAAGATCGCACTTTATCCGAGTCTTTTGCGATAACAGGGTCGTTCACCTCATTGTCAATCTCAAGGATTGACCCTGTGTGCATCCTTCGGGTAGCTAACCCGCATCACAGTTGAGCTAACAACAACAAGGTTGTGCGCCTCTATATATTTGCTTGCAAGACTTACATTTATTCATTTACGATCCACTTTTTTTCATCATTAATCTTTCATTTAATTAATGAATAAACATTCCACATATTGTCATACAATATTAATAAGATTAATATTATAATAATAAAGATGAAAGTAATGATAAAAAAGAAGTCATAATGACCATCATGATTATGCATGGAATTGAGCATTTAATAACCCTAGTCAAACATCGTTCAAACCGTAATTGCACAGACTCCCATAAAAATCCTGAAAAATAAATTCTAAGTGTTGGGCGCATGGGCCCTGTTCGGACGCATAGGCGCTGTTCGATCGCATGGTCACTTAGGCGCGTGGGAGGTCCAGACGCATGATCACTATTGGGGTGGTTCAACACTTAGACATTTTGGGGAAATCCTAGACGCATGGGCATTATTCAGACAGTTGGACACTTAGGCGTTTGGAGAATCCCAGACGCATGGGCACTATTCAGACGGTTGGACACTTAGGCATTTGGGGAATCCCAGACGCATGGGCACTATTTAGACGGTTGGACACTTAGGCGTTTGGGGAATCCCAGACGATGGGCACTATTTAGACGGTTGGACACTTAGGCGTTTGGGGAATCCCAGACGATGGGCACTATTCAGACGGTTGGACACTTAGGCGTTTGGGAATCCCAGACGCATGGGCACTATTCAGACGCATGGGCCCAGTTCAGACATTTGGTCTTACTTAGCATTTTCTAAGGCAAATTTTAGACGGTTGGGGTACTGTTTGGACGGTTGGGCACTAAATTTTTTTACATAAACAACATAAATAAATCTCAATTCGTCCCAAATCAGATTCTATGCTTAGTACTAACATTCTATGCATCATAACACATTCTTAACTATGATCACCATATTATTTACACCCAAAACATACACCCACCCACATACACCTTCACACACACATACGGGTGGAACTTATTATATAAAAACATACACGCATGCATTTTCCTGCCCCCAAATTGTTAAAAACATGTTAAAAAGGGGATTCTAGAACTCACCTTATGCAACTTTGGGTGTGTCTTCCTTTTTAAACCCATGTGCAATGAGTTCGACCACCTAAACCCACCATAAACACACACACCCGAACACACACAAACATATAAGCACATAACCGAGACTAGAACTATTTATAACATCACAAACACCAAGAATTCTTACCAAAAACTTTGAATTCCTTGCTTCTTCTAAAACTTACGATAGTTTTCTGCTCTTTCTCTCTCTAGAATGAAATGAAAGAAGTGTGCAGGCAAGAGTGGGCGGCCATGCCCACTTTTGTACCAACTTTTTTGATATTTTGCCTTTTTGACACTTTTAACCCCTCTACTTGGGTTACTTACATTTCTTTCTTTTTCTTTACTTTTATTCTTTCTTCATATCTAAAAAAAATAACCGGTTGTTACAAATCCACCCCCCTTATATAGGTTTCATCCCCGAAACCTGTTATTCCTCGAATAGTCGTGGGTAATGCTGTCTCATCTCCTCTTCAATCTCCCACGTAGACTCGGATCCCTTTCTGTGCTTTCACTATATACGCACGAGAGGAACCACTTTATTTCCTAACCTCTTCTCCTTACGATCAATGATCGCCACTGGTTGCTCTATGTAATTGAGCCGTTCATCCACTTCGATGTCCTCCAGTGGTACAATCATATCTTCATCTGCTAAATACTTTTGCAGATGAGATACATGGAATGTAGGATGAATCTCACCCAACTCATCTGGTAGTTCTAACCTATAGGCCATCTCTCCTACTCGAGTAATGATTCGGAAAGGCCCAATGTAAGGCCCTAATCCCAGGAAACCTCACAGTTGGTCATTCATTGCAAAACATAGATTTAAAACATTCGTTTATATATATATATATATATATATATATATATATATATATATATATATATATATTGCAGCGGAAAAGTATAGTAATTGCAATTCATTACAACATAGTTAAATTAAAATATAAACATTGTCTTTGAACATCAACTTGTAAGGCCCTGATCGCAGGAAACCTCACAGTTGATCATTCATAGCAAAAACATAGATTTAAAACATTCATTTAGATATATATATATTCCAGCGGAAAAGTATAGTAATTGCAATTCATTACAACATAGTTAAACTAAAATATAAACATTGTCTTTGAACATCAAATGCTCTTTAAAGATCCTCTTAATATTCTTCTTCATCAGGGATGCCAGTCTTCAGATGCCAAGAAGCTTTAGATCCATGCTCCCATCCCATAAGCCCTAACACTCACCTGTCAACTAATATGCATAAAAAGTCAGCTTCGCTGAGTGAATTCTAGGTTTACTTTGTTAAATAACTTTTATAAGAGGTCTTAGCTTTAACATTTGAAAATAATCATCCTTTATCAGAACACTGATATACACAGATTATCGATTTATCAATACTTTGCCATTACTTATTAATTATTACTATTCTTTATCCGTTAATTCCCAGTTACTATCGGTGCCTATGATAAACACAGGACTTTACCGACACGCCAATTCAGGCCTTACTGTGATACCCAAACAGGCCATTATTGTCATACCAATCTAGGCCTTACTGACCTGCATGTTAGATCCTTTACTTTATCATCATGAGGGCACAACAGATGCAACCCTCCTTTATCAATTACTTACAAAGCTTTACTTTATCAAGGTACACGTTATGGGCCCAATAACAGTTCATTAAGTTTCACTTATATCTTTAGTTTTCACATACACTTAACATATAATAAGAAGCAAACTCTTAGTCTTAGCATTCACATTTCATCAATCATGAGAGACAAGCCAGATAACCGACCCTCCGCGGGACAGCAGGGGTTCGGGGGCGGCAGCCCTTGATAGCGGGGTTCTAGGGGCGGCAGCCCCTAGTGGGGTCCAAGGGGCAACACCCCTGGCATATTTTACTTTAGAAAATTTTATTTTCTTGATAAAAGGTCCTAAACCGTCATCATAAAAGTATTATTTTAGTATGCATATCACCCCAAAACATTGAAAACGGGTAAAGCAGGGGTCTAGAACTCACCTGAACTTTGCAAAATAGCTTCAACTCTAAGTTACTTATGCTATAGTCCTAATACACGAGTTGCACGGAAGTTAATACACAAATACGTCATTTTCTTCACAATTTCGCTGATAGTTTCGCTGGCAGTTTCGCTGCCAGTTTCGCTACCAGTTTCGTTGGGCAGCACTTCTGCCAGTTTCGCTGGACAGATTCGCTGCCATGAGCGCCCAAATTTCATTGGAATTTCCTAGATTCGCTAAGTCTTAATGGTTTTCTCAAACACAGCAGTTTCGCCCCAGAGAAACTACAGTTTGAAGGTACAATTTCGCTGGTCGGGCTCACAGTTTTGCTGGATGCATAAAAATGATGGACCAACCTATTTTTAACCCAAAATCTTAACTTTTTACGTCCAAATCCTTGGTTTACCATCCATGAAACCATATCTAACCTTTTTACACGTTTTTATACGTAAAAATTTGACCTTTATGTGATTCTTTGAAACTTTTTAAACCCAAAACCCTAGAAATCCGGATCTGTTCTAAAAGGATGTTTGGATGACGATTCTTACCTTGATTTGTTGCTCATTTCTTGTGGTTTGAAGCTCCAACACCCAGATCTTCAATCTCTTCCACAATAGCACACCAAATCCTTAGGTTTTTCTTCACTTTCTCACTCTACTTTCTCTCTCTAGAAACTTGGGGCTAGGGTTGCAAATGATGGAATGGAGGCTGATCATGCATGTTTAAGGGCTGATTAAGGACCCTTAAACCCATTAAACATAGCCCATTAGGGTTAATTTAGTCCATAGCCCATTAACTTACTTTTTATTTATTTAATTAAACCTTAAAGGCCCATTATTATTAAATGGCTTGCTTTGGGAATTTTGGGATGTTACACCCTATGTATCTCGGGCTCAACTTGCCTCGCTTTCTAAACTGGATGATACCCTTCCAAGGTGAGACTTTTAACATAACCCTATCACTCACCTGGAACTCAATCGGTCTACGTCTCTTATCAGCATACGACTTCTATCTATCCTTAGCTGCCTTCATAAAGGCTTTGATCTTTTCTAGTTTCTCAGTCGTAGCCTCGATCACCTCAATACTTCCTAACTCTTTCTAACCAATGTCACCCTAACAAGCGGGTGTCATGCATCTCCTACCGTACAGCATCTCGTATGGTGGCATGCCAATGCTGGCATGATAACAGTTGTTGTACGAGAATTCTGCTAATGGCAAATGGTCATCCCAGCTTCCTCCAAAATCGATCACGCACGCTCGAAGCATGTCTTCAAGTGTCTAAATCATCCTCTCAGACTGACCGTCCGTCTGAGGATGGTAAGCCGTGCTGATATGTAGTCTCGTCCCCATGCATCGTGGAATTTCTTCCAAAACTTGGATGTAAACCGAGTGTCGTGATCAGACACAATAGACACCAGCACACCATGACGAGCTACAATCTCCTTGATAACTAGATCCGCGAGCCTCTCAGAAGAATACGTCTCTCGGATCGGTAGGAAGTGAGCACTCTTCGTCAAACGATCAACGATCACCCATATAGCATCATACCCTTTCGGGGTACGTGGTAGCTTCGTAATGAAGTCCATGGTGATATGCTCCCACTTCCACTCGGGTATATCCAACGGTTGGATTTTCCCGTACGGCTTCTGGTGTTCCGCCTTTACCTGCAAACAGGTAAGGCATTTACTCACGTATTCCGCTATGTCACGCTTCATACCCGGCCCCCAGTAATCTTTCTTCATATCGTGATACATCTTGGTAGCACCAGGATGAATGAAGTATCGAGTCTTATGAGCCTCGTCCATGATCTTTCCACGTAGATGCCCGTAACGAGGAATCCACATCCGCCGATATCGGGTTCTAACACCGTGAGTGTTTTCACCCAACTCCGCGACTAGACCTCTCATTCTTTCAGAGTTAAGACGATCTTCTTTCAGAGCCTCGTCTTGAAACTCCTTGACCTGCGTCATCACCTCAGAGGTCATAATCAAGTGATATGCCTTTACCCGAATCGGCTTGGGTCTCTCTTTTAGGCTAAGGGCATCTGCCACCATGTTGGCCTTGCCCGGATGGTAATGGATCTCATAATCATAATCCTTTATGAGCTCTAACTATCGCCTCTGCTTCATGTTCAGGTCCTTCTGCTCGAAGAAGTACTTTAAGCTTTTGTGGTCGGTGAAGATTGTGCACTTCGTCCCGTATAAGTAGTGCTGCCAAATCTTCAACGTGAAAACCACCGCAGCTAGCTCTAGATCGTGCGTGGGATAGTTGACTTCGTGGATTTTCAGCTGTCGGGATGCGTAGGCTATCACCCTTCCATGTTGCATCAATACGCAACCTAGCCCAGAATAAGAAGCATCTGAATATACCACTAAGTCGTCACTACCTTCGGGTAATGTCAAGACAGGAGCTCGTTTTAATCTCTCCTTCAATTCCTCAAAAGCGTCCTCCTGTTCTCGACCGCACACAAACTTCACATCCTTACGAGTCAGTTTAGTCAAAGGCAAGGCTATCTTAGAAAAGTCTTGAATGAACCCGCCAACCCCAAGAAGCTACGAATCTCGGATGGTGTCTTTGGAGACTTCCATTGCATCACGGCCTCAACCTTTCCCGGGTCCACCATGATTCCCTCCACATTCACCACGTGACCCAGAAATTGCACCTCGCGTAACCAAAAAGCATACTTGGAGAACTTAGCATACAGCTTCTCTTTCCTCAACGTCTCCAGCACTTCCCGAATATGACCGGCATGCTCTTCTTCGCTACTTGAGTAAATCAGGATATCGTCAATAAACACAATCATTAATTTGTCCAACATCGGCCGAAACACTCGATTCATCAGGTCCATAAAAGCAGCTGGCGTGTTGGTTAAACCAAAAGACTTCACAAGGAACTCGTAGTGTCCATAACACGTACGAAAAGCTGTTTTAGGAATGTCTTGCTCCTTTACCTTTAATTGATGGTAACCAGATTGAAGGTCTATCCTCGAGAACCAACTGGCACCTTGGAGCTGATCGAACAACTCATCAATCCTCGGTAACGGATACCGATTCTTCACCATCAACTTGTTCAACTCATGGTAGTCGATACACATTCTCATGCTGCCGTCCTTCTTCTTCACGAATAAGACCGGAGCTCCCCAAGGAGAGATACTCGGTCTAATGAACCCCTTATCCAGCAATTCTTGCAGTTGCTCCATTAACTCCTTTATCTCAGTCGGAGCCAACCGATACGGTGCCTTAGCGACAGGCTGAGCACCGGGTATCAAGTCAATTTGAAATTTGATCTCACGGTCTGGTGGCACTCCTAGTAAGTCTTCGGGAAACACATCTGGAAAGTCACACACCACCAGTACATCAGACAGTTGTGGTGTTGGCGTATCCACATCCTTTACATAGGCCAAATAAGCACTACATCCATGCCTCATGCACTTCCCGGCCACCGCCATCGAAATCATCTTTGGAATCGTCGTAACTCGATCGCCGTATATCGTCACCGGACTACCGTCAGGCGCTATCAGTCTAATCATCTTCTTTCGACACATGATGTTTCCTTCATAGGTTGCTAACCAATCCATCCCTAGTACTACATCGAATCCACCTAGGGGCATCACATGTAACTTAGCAGCAAACCTATGACCTTCTAATTCTATGGCACAGTCCTCTATCACATCAGTAACTCTAGTGGACTTACCAATAGCAGTTTCTACGTCAAAGGGCTCATCAATATATTTTCTACTAACAGGTAGTTTAGCACAGAAAGTAGCAGAAATAAAACTCCTACTAGCATCAGAATCAAATAACACAGAAGCAAGAGTTTGATCTACTAGAAACGTACCTGACATAACATTGGAGTCCGTCCTAGCCTCCTCCCTGGTCATGGTGAAAGCTCTGGCGCTCGCCTTCTGCCCTTCAGTTCCGGTTGTCTTCTTCGCCCTGGAACTCTCCGCCCTCGGCCTCCTGCAATCCCTGCTCATATGGCCCTCCTCGCCGCAAGTGTAACACCTCGGTGCCTTACAGTCTCTTAAGATGTGGCCCAACTTCCTACACTTGAAGCACACGTTAAGCCCCAGTCTGCACTTCCCCGTATGCTCCTTCCCGTACTTGCCACACCTCGTGGGTCCCGAGCTTGATGACCCCACCCTACGGTCATCCATTCCCATCCTCTTGTTGTTCGGGATGAAACCACCACGCCCGAACCGCTTTCCGTTCCAGTTCCGGTCACCACCACCTGCTTTCTTCACCTCCACCACCGTCACCTCCCTCTCGTCATAGAGCCTCCCGGCCAAATCCACTGCCGACCTAAAAGTGCTTGGTCGGGCAGCGATCAAGTGTCTACGAATGTTGGCGGGCAATCCCTGGACGTACCGATTGATCTTTCAGGACACCGGCGTCACCTGGTCCGGTACCAGTCTCGCCATTTCGTTAAATTTGTTGGTGTACTGCTGGTGGGTCATCGTTCCCGCCTCGAGTTGCAGGAACTCTCTCTCGATCTTATCGAGTTCCCTATGAGGACAGAATTCCTCAATTACCAATTGCTTCAGCTCCTTCCATCTCATCTTTCTGATAGCTCTGGCACCCTCAACTTAGGCAATGTTGTCCCACCAACACAACGTTGAGTCGATAAAGGAGTGAGTCGTGAACTTCACCTTTTGGTCTTCACGACACTCATTGATTTCCAACACCGCCTCCATCTCCCTTACCCAGCGGTGAGCGGCAGCCGCATTGCCATTGCCATCGAACGTTGGGGGCTTGCACCTTTGGAATGCCCCATAACTGCACCCCTTGGTAGTCACCCCCACTACATCCTCCTCTTCTTCGTCAGACAGCACCGTCTCAGGCTCTGGTCATTTCTCCTCCCCTCTGCTCCCCTTGCCCATTGATCCCTTCCTATTCTCCATCTTTATTCTCTCCTCGCTCCTTACAGCCCTGATGACTTTGGTCACCACAGACGGTAAGACTGTCTGCATGACCTGGTGCACTTCATCAGCAATTGCCTCCCTAGCTGAGGCATTCAGGCTAGCATTCTCATTTTCCTCACTCCGACCATGAACCTCAGGGTTCTCATGAGTCATCGCGGGAGCCTTAGCACTGCTCCTAGTCACACGCGGTCGACCTCTGCCTCTAGAAGCCTTGGACGATTTCTATCCAGCCATTTCCTAAGCGCTATAAGATTCAAACACTAACACAATCATTCAAGGCAATAGCTCAGTTTATGTCAAATATATTAAGTCCCTAATTACAGTGGCCAGTTATGATTAGCCACTTACCTTACTCTTCACACCCCAAGCATTTCCTATCCTGGCTACATCAGTATCTAAATCTACTCTGAACACATAAGTCAAATAGCACACGCACATAATACTGATTAACCTTAAGAAAATAAGTACCTGATGGCATGTAGCTACTCGGGATGACATCCCTATTTCTGTCCCATTTTCAGTTTAAGGTTAGGTTTCTTTTGAAAATATTTACCCATTTCACTTAAAATTTGGCTCCGATACCAACTTGTAAGGCCCCGTTCCCGGGCAACTCACAGCTGGTCATTCACAACAATAATTACGTAAAATCTTACATATTACAAATTTAAGCAGCGGAATTAATTTAACAAAAGCCATTCATTTCATCATAGACACTGTTGTTAAGCAATACACCATGGTTTAATCGGGTTACAAAATAATTGTTAAATTTGCATTACAAAACAACAGTAATATCATGTATGAATGGGTGTTAGGTCATGCCCCTCCGAGTAGCTCCACCCGCGTGCCATCCTCAGCAACACTTTACCTGCCAACTAAAAAATGCATAAAAGTCAGCGTTGCTGAGTGAGTCCTAGTTTTATAATAAACATACTTTACTTTTGTTTAGGAACCATCCATTACTTTTACATGTGATCGCACATCATACGTACACTTAGGTAATACCATTATTATCTTCATCGTTTTTTCGTACTTTTATCATTATCTTTCCAAGTCTTTTGCGACAACGGGGTCGCTCACCTCATTAGCAATCTCAAGGATCGTACTTTATCCGAGTCTTTTGCGATAACAGGGTCCCTCACCTCATTGCCAATCTCAAGGATTGACCCTGTGTGCATCCTTCGAGGTAGCTAACCTGCATCACAGTTGAGCTAACGACAACAAGGCTGTGCACCTCTATATATTTGCTAGCAAGACTTTTATTCATTCATTTACGTTCTATTTTTCTTCATCATTAATCTTTCACTTAATTAATGATAATACTTTTCGTTTCGATCATAAACATACCACATAGTGTCATACAATATTAATAATATTAATATTATAATAATAAAGATGACAGTAATGAAAAATAAGAAGTCATAATGACCATCATGATTATGCATGGAATTGAGTATTTAATAACCCTAGTCAACATCATTTAAACCCTAATTGCACAGACTCCCATAAAATTCCTGAAAATAAATTCTAAGTGTTGGGCGCATGGGCCCTGTTCGGACGCATGGGCCCTGTTCGGTCGCATGGTCACTTAGGCGCATGGGAAGTCTAGACGCATGATCACTATTGGGGCGGTTCAATACTTAGACTTTTTGGGGAGGTTCAATACTTAGACTTTTTGGGGAAATCCCAGACGCATGGGCATCATTCAGACGGTTGGACACTTAGGCGTTTAGGGAATCCCAGACGCATGGGCACTATTCAGACGGTTGGACACTTAGGCGTTTCGGGAATCCCAGACGCATGGGCACTATTCAGACGGTTGGACACTTAGGCGTTTGGGGAATCCCAGACGCATGGGCACTATTCAGACGGTTGGACACTTAGGTGTTTGGGGAATCCCAGACGTATGGGCACTATTCAGACGCATGGGCCCTGTTCATACGTTTGGTTTTACTTAGCATTTTCTAAGGCAAATTTCAGACGGTTGGGGTACTGTTTGGACGGTTGGGCACTAAATTTTTTTACTTAAACAACATAAATAAATCCTAATTCGTCCCAAATCAGATTCTATGCTTAGTACTAACATTCTATGCATCATAACACATTCTTAACTATGATCAATATATCATTTACACCCAAAACATACACCCACCCACATACACCTTCACACACACATACGGGTGGAACTTATTTTATAAAAACATACACACATGCATTTTCCAGCCCCAAAATTGTTAAAAACATGTTAAAAAGGGGATTCTAGAACTCACCTTGTGCAACTTTGGCTGTGTCTTCCTTTTTAAACCCGTGTGCAATGAGTTCGAACACCTAAACCCACCATAAACACACACACCCGAACACACACAAACATATAAGCACATAACCGAGACTAGAACTATTTATAACATCACAAACACCAAAATTCTTACCAAAAACTTCAAATTCCTTGCTTCTTCTAAAACTTCCGAGAGTTTTCTACTATTTCTCTCTCTAGAATGAAATGAAAGAAGTGTGCAGGCAAGAGTGGGCGGCCATGCCCACTTTTGTACCAACTTTTTTTGATATTTTACCTTGTTGACACTTTTAACCTCACTACTTGGGTTACTTACATTTTCTTTCTTTTCCTTTACTTTTATTCTTTCTTCATATCTAAAAAAAAATAACCGGATGTTACATATGTATGCATGTATGTATGCTTGTATGTATGCATGCATGTATGCATGCATATATGTATGCATGTATGTATGCATGTATGTATGCATCTATGTATGCATGCATGTATGCATGTATGGATGCATGTATGGATGCATGTATGGATGCATGTATGTATGCATGTATGTATTTATGTATTTATGTATGTATGTATGTATGTATGTATGTACGTATGTATGTATGTATGTATGTATGTATGTAAGTATGTATGTATGTATGTATGTATGTATGTATGTATGTATGTATGTATGCATGCATGCATGCATGCATGCATGCATGTATGTATGTATGTATGTATGTATGTATGTATGTATGTATGTATGTGTGTATGTATGTGTGCATGTATGTGTGTATGTATGTGTGCATGCATGTGTGCATGCATGTGTGCATGCATGTGTGCATGCATGTGTGCATGCATGTGTGCATGCATGTGTGCATGCATGTGTGCATGCATGTGTGCATGCATGTGTGCATGCATGTGTGCATGCATGTGTGCATGCATGTGTGCATGCATGTGTGCATGCATGTGTGCATGCATGTGTGCATGCATGTGTGCATGCATGTGTGCATGCATGTGTGCATGCATGTGTGCATGCATGTGTGCATGCATGTGTGCATGCATGTGTGCATGCATGTGTGCATGCATGTGTGCATGCATGTGTGCATGCATGTGTGCATGCATGTGTGCATGCATGTGTGCATGCATGTGTGCATGCATGTGTGCATGCATGTGTGCATGCATGTGTGCATGCATGTGTGCATGCATGTGTGCATGCATGTGTGCATGCATGTGTGCATGCATGTGTGCATGCATGTGTGCATGCATGTGTGCATGCATGTGTGCATGCATGTGTGCATGCATGTGTGCATGCATGTGTGCATGCATGTGTGCATGCATGTGTGCATGCATGTGTGCATGCATGTGTGCATGCATGTGTGCATGCATGTGTGTATGTATGTGCATGTATGTGTATGTATGTATGTATGTATGTATGTATGTATGTATGTATGTATGTATGTATGTATGTATGTATGTATGTATGTATGTATGTATGTATGTATGTATGTATGTATGTATGTATGTATGTATGTATGTATGTATGTATGTATGTATGTATGTATGTATGTATGTATGTATGTGGTGTGTGTGTGTGTATGTATGTATGTATGTGTATGTGTGTATGTGTGTATGTGTGTATGTGTGTATGTGTGCATGTGTGTATGTGTGCATGTGTGTATGTGTGTATGTGTGTATGTATGTATGTATGTATGTATGTATGTATGTATGTATGTATGTATGTATGTATGTATGTATGTATGTATGTATGTATGTATGTATGTATGTAGAGTCAGATTACATGTTAACTCTTTATGATTGTTATGATAACTTATGTTAGGCCCATCAAGATCAATTAAAATTTTTTGTTGTTTGAAAAAAACAATACACTTATAGAAAGCTTTACAAATTATTCACAGCTTACTTGATGCTCGCTCGAAAAATTAATATTTGGAAAGTGATTGTTCGATTTCAAATCGGTCGGTAAATAACCTAAGCAGGAGCAAGGGTACGTTGGACTCGGCTTGGCTTGTAAACAATTTTTATTTTCCTCTAAGTCCACCTCATTCATTTTGTTATAAATTTTAGTATTACATATTTAATTTTAATGGAAATAAAAACTAGATTTTATTAATAAATACTAATATAAAAATAAAAATATTAGAAAAACAATTAAAAACATTAATTAAAATTAAAAATGCATTTTATTACTAAAAAACAAACCTCCTAATCATTTGATAATGACCGACCAAATCCACCGGAAGCTGATGATGCACTTCTTGGTCTTGCATCTAACGTTGGTTTTTCATTGTTGTTCTACTTCAACTTCTTCAGTCGGCAAGTGTTAATTGTTACTAATTCGTCTTTTCGAATCATTAGATTTGATTGTACACATCATCATTACCTTTATCCGCATCATTGAAATCGGATGATGATGCTGATGATAATGATATTTTTTTAAATATTAAATATTTAAAAGTATGAAAGAGGTTGTAATGGTATGTAAAAATTTATAAACTTGTCTGTTATGAATTGTGGTAAAGTGAATTTTTAATCCCAACGGTAACCCCCCCCCCCCCCCCCCAATCCCTCACTTATTGACACGTAGACCATTAACGTCCCTTAATGACACAGGGGTGGGGCGTTGTTCAACACCTTTAATTGCCACATGTTGGATAATACCCCTAGGGCATGTTGCACATACCAAATGCCCTTAGGGAAGAGTTGTTTTATCTACATATTTTGTAATGAAATAAGATGTTACATATCGATTTATGAAATTACATTTTTTCAATGTTTTCACGCTCGGATCGGACCGGCCAGTCCGACCGGGATTCGGTGTTGCCGACGGTCCAATCTACCCTAGTTTGTTTTGTATCTAGAGAACCGGCCGGTTAGAAGTGATTTGGCGGTCGAACCGAGATTCGGTGAACCGGTTTGCTCGGATCTGAACATGAAAAGTAGAGACTACCGTTGAAGATCTGAACGGAGTAGGTCGGATCTGTTACAACAACAAAAGCCGGAGCTTCTGCATCAATGGCAGATGCCAGAGCTGCTGTATCAATGGTGAACATGAGGGTTACTATAAACTTCAATGAAGACTTTTTATGGAGATCTCAAACGGGGGTTGTTGGTATTTTTCTTGATCGGAGAAGATGATGGAGATGATACGGAGAAACCGGAGATGGTAAGACGATGGTGAATTGAAGATGGTATGGGATGGTGTATTAAGGATGGTGGAGAAGATGTTATTGGAAAGAAAAAAAATAAATTGTGATAGGATAAAAGTCTTTTTAGTGTTTTATAGCTAATAATGTACTAGTGTACATGGCTACATGCTTTAGGGAAAAAAATTACTGACTTATGTATATTATGTATATAATATATAATATTAGTATATATGTATGTATATTATTCTATGGTTTTAAACAATTATATTTAATACTTTTGAATATATATAGTGTAAATCTATATGTGTATATTATTTAAATGGTTTGATCACTAATATATATTTTAAACTCAAGGTTTTATATCTTTAAAAAATTACAGTTAATTATGCATTCATCCGGTTCATAAATCCGGTCCAACCAGTGAACCAGTAAAACGTCCGATTCGATGTCCGATCCGGTTCTGAAAATATTGTATTTTTTACAACGACTTCTATTCTACTCATGGGAAATTTACACCCTTAACCTCTATTATAAATGCATGACATTTTACCACTCTAGTTGTCCCTTAGGACATTTCCATAGTTAATTAATTGTTAAATCATAAATAAGATTATCATCTTAACAAATTGCTTATATTTATATCTATACTAGGTTAGTATCTTGTTATTACAGGAATTAATAAATAAAATATTAAATTGTTAGCAATAAAAATTTATTAATTATAAAATAATATTTTGAAATAAAATAAGATTGATATTACATATGTGTATGGGCTATAAGTAATAAAACAATGATATAATTTACTATACTATTTTTAACCTTTTTTGTTTTTCTTAAAAAAATTAACCATTTGGTGCCCAAAAAACCATCTTAAAACTTAAAAGTTACCTTACAATAACTCCAAACATTAGATGTTTTGATTTATAAAAATTTTATTTAAAAACACTAATTTTAAAATATTTCATATCCTAATAAAGTTTCTCATTTAGAAAAATTTCTTATTTTATAAAAAATCATCTTTTTACAAAACATATTTATAAAAATATCTTTTCTATTTATTATTAAAAACTACTTTTAATATCAAAAAATTAAATAGAATCATAAGTATTTAATGTAAATATTGAATAGAAGATAAAAACGAAAACATTAGAATGACAAAGGTCTAAAATTATATCAAGCGTTCATTGAAAATCTTTTTTATATTATAATAGATAGATATTATAAATAATTAAATGAGTGCGTAACTTTTCATAATTCTACAAACCTTTATTTAATTTCTACCTTCTATTTTTTCACTTAATAAATAATTTGTTTCTGGCATTTTTTTAATTCCTAGATCTTTCTTATTATCATTTAGATTTTTTTTCACCTAATCAACAAGTTTAGTTCTCATTTTTTTTAATTTATAAATATTTATTATTAATTGTTTAATATTTAGTTTAATACTTTTCATATTGAATTCGTTTCTAACCTGTTGTAATATTAAGACTTACACCACATTCGTGAGGATCAATCGTTAATGTCATTAGGTCATAAGTGGATGGGCTACAAGATAAAACAACTATTATATTTTATTTAAACTTATTACATTTTTTTATGAACGGCAAATGCGCGGCCTTAATTCGGAGGATGAGTATTATCTGTAACACCCGGCCTTTTATGCCAACAATATTGTTCGCTTCGTCCACGTGGAGCTCACGGATTTGCTTTTGGTTACCCGGTTGAAAACTTACCAGGGAGGTCACCAATCCCTGGATTGCTCCCACCTGAGCACGCTTAACTATGGAGTTCTCCTCTCATCCACAACCAATAAAGTGACAACCGGGAAAAAAATTTTTCGTTAACTTAATATATATATATATATATATATATTGATCATATAAGTACAATAAGGATCACCACTGTTATTAATAATGTAAATAATAATAATAATAATATAATAATAATAATAATAATAATAATAATACTATTAATAACTATTAAACTTAAAAAAAAACTATTTAAAACATAAAAGAAGTTAAGGGGTTATTTTGTAATTCTAGAAACCTGATTTAAAAGGTTTTTACATAAAATAATAAAAACTTGGAAGTATAGGGACCATTTGTGTAATTCTTAAAACCCAAACCACCCGCCCAACTATCCCCTCGATTTTCCGGTCGCCGGCCGGCGAAGATCCGGCGCGGCTCCGGCGACCCCAAACGGCTAAAAAAAATCGGTTTTTAAAACCCCACAAGACACCAATACGATCGTGGGACAGAGTTGATCAATAGTGCGTCCTTTAATTGGGTAAAAAGCAGTCGGATTTTAGGTAATTGACCACTAACCAAACCCACTATCACACACCTAATCGAACCCACTCAAATCGAATATGATAATCAAATTAATCCAGTATAAATAACCATGTATTTGTTCTTAATCAAACACAACTCACAATTCCTACTGAAACAAACAAAAACACTCCGTTCGATCACTGCCATTGCCGCGACCTGCAACTCTACAGAACACCACCCTCCGGCCCTTCTAACTTGCAGTTGACATAGGGCTTTGCATCAAAATCATCACGCGAAGCTGTCCACGAGGTTAATTTGATTATCTCGGTCGTTTGCACATCAATTGAACCCAGTCTCAGTCGCGGGTTGTTCATAATCCATTCACCTCCAATCCATCATCAATTCGGGTAATTACACACACCCACACACTCGTCTTTACATGGGGAATGAAAGCCCCATGATTACAGATGCTAACAAAACCGAATTGAACTTCAATTTGGATCAAAAGTGAATTAGGGTTCATGGGATTTTGGGGAAAATGGGTTAAAGTGGTTATAACTCTTGGAAACTAAGATTTACCACGGTTGTAAGCCTTGGTTCACCGGTTCAATACAAGCTTGCAATCCTTGAGGTCCCGGGTTCGAACCCGGGCAACCTCACATATTTTCTTAAAGGCTTTTGGACTTTAAAAAAATACATAAAAATTTCTAAAAATCATAAAAAATAAGTTTTATAAACTTTCCTTATTTTAAATGTTTCATAATTATTTACTGTAAATTTATTTCATTTAAAAACCTTAATAATTTTTATTTACAAATTTTATAAATAATTATTTTTGTAAAAATAGACTTTAAATAAGGGGTTAAATCACTAAGTTACTATTTAGGGTCAAACATTATTTTATATCATTGTCTAAACCATGAATATATATATTTATATGTATATATATATATATATATATAAAGGTTATTTAAACTTGTCTTTAACTTTAAGGTTTCTTTCTTAATTCTCTAAATTAAAATGATCAAATAGTATATTTCACTTTCATGGGATTACGACAAAACCGTTTATATCATTTTATTTAAATTAGATATTAGAACCCCCAAATATCAAATGAAACCCTAATCCTCGATTTAATGTAATCGTATTATTAAACTGAGATATTGTAATATATATATATATATATATATATATATATATATATATATATCTATTTGTGGGCGTATTGCGCGTCAAACCGAACCGATCCGAATCCAACCAAATGTATCTATTCGCTTTGAACACATTTTAAAGACTGAACTTCAATTAATAATAGGTGTTGATCGTGTTTGATCGTGCATTACCCTTATTCTTTGAAGCTCTTGTTCATTTCATTACATCAATTCAAGGTGAGTTTACAGCTCCACTTTTACTTATATACTCTTTTGGGTGAGAGAAACATACTGTTTTCATAAACGTTACATTACATTGGATTTTTGTAATACTGCATATACTTGATACTATGGTGTTATACTTGCCCAACGGACCGTTAATATGGACTTAGCGAGGTAATTGTTAGTAGTACTACTGGGATTGACATACCCCACCCGGGCTAGTCGCGCTAGCACAACGTTCGTCAAACGGGTGAACGGTTAGCCTAATTACAAGTGTTGTGGTGTGTGATCCACATCCGGGCCTGTTTATTATTTGATTACATGTCAGCTCGGCCGCAATTTATACACATAGTTATCATTATGGACTAGCTACCCATTGTATGCTTTGTTTACAAAATCCGGGAATTTCATTATACGTGACGGATTACAAAATCCGGGAATTTCATTATACTTGACGGATTACAAAATCCGGGAATTTCATTATACTTGACGGATTACATAATCCGGGAATTTCATTATACTTGACGGATTACATAATTCGGGAATTTCATTATACTTGACGGATTACATAATCCGAGGATTTCATTACCGATACTTATCGGATTACATAATCCGGGGATTTCATTACTGATACTTATCGGATTTCATAATCCGGGGATTTCATTACTGATACTTACTGTTTTCTGATAAACCTGTGAACTCACCAGTCTTGTACTGAGATTTTGCATGTTTTCTCTCAGGAAATTGATGTGGCACGTTTAGGAGCACAGCATCCACCGCATGTCATTCCGCATTTATCTCAAACTGTTTTCAAGACTTAATTCCATGTAATGGATTGGACGCATGTTTGCGTGTTCCAAAAACCGTTGTTAAATGTTTTCCTGTTTTCGCTTCCGCACTACTTAAATATAATTGGTTTGTTTCATTAAAATTAAACAACTTATATGATTTGTAATTATCGAGTCTTTTGGTGTAACTGATGCTTATCTGAGATCCTGGTTATGTCACACGCCTGACGGTAAAACCCTGTACGTGGAAAATGAGGGTGTCACAGATTGGTATCAGAGCATTAGTTATAGCGAACTAAAATGAACTTTGTATCTCATCTGCATTGCATTTTAGACTATAGCTGGATTTGCATTAGTTACACACACATAGATTACTAAGCTATGCCTACTAAATTGGTTGCCTGGAAATTTTTGCTTTAACATATCCCTGTGAGCATATGGCTACCGGGATGGTGGCTCCAAGTTGCTGTGAGTCACGGGAGAGTTTGTGTGCATTTGACATCGCCTAAATGTTCTTCGTGATTTGTGTGACACATAGACACCTGTATTCTGGATTTCCTGGCAAAAGGCCCTCGGGCTAAGGCAAGCATATCGCATAAATCTCATTGCTAGACCTGGTATGCTTACCTGGGGATTTCTGGGATGAGTGATAAACTATGGTCAATACACAGGTCTCTAAGGCAAATGGGTCAAATTACCTTGGCATGTCAATGATTCCCAAAACTTTACTGATCCTTTCGTATACTTTGATTAATCAATCCCGATATAATACATACATATTTGGTACTTCTATCATTGATAACCACTGTACTTAACAAGATATGTTAGCCTAAAAGGAGGAACCGGGGTGATCATGCAAAGCAAATTACCATTACGGGTGCACACGTAATTGTAATTTGTCGTGCATGCTAAGTCCGGTAAGTCTGGTCGGGTGGTAACATTGTAGTCAGTATAAGTCATCATTCTTACACTTTGAGCAAGAAAGTCTCGGTCTTCATAGAACATAGCCACTGATGTGGAAACTATCTATCAGTTCTACTTGTAGGAATGCTCACCCTTATCTTGAATTTGGACGAAATTCAAACCATGACATTTGTGTTAATCCCACGGATTCGGACTGATTCTCTAGCTTGTCTATTTCTTTAAATCCTTGAATTTCTCTTCCTTTTTATTTCAAAACAAAAGGTCTATTTTCATACGACTGATAGCTTTTGATATCTGGTAATTTAAAGAATGTCTGGAAGAGGACGTGGACGCGGGAGAAGTAACGATCATGAGTATCACAAGTTTCTATTCTATACCCTAGGGTGCTAGGATCATAATTTTAGTAAGTCCTTGTTAAGGGCAACAAAACATTACTAACACTTGCTATTACTTAAGTCATGTCCTAATTAGAGCCTTCATGATATTTCCAATCATGACATTAATTTTATCTTCTAAGAGACATTTCTACACTTAGCATTTCAGTAACTAAGGAACTGATTGAATACTTTAAGTGCATTATTGGTTATGAGTACATAGCCTGTCTTACAAACTATCTATGGTATACTTATTTAAGAACATTATGGGCATTATATCATATATTAGTACATTAAGAAGACCCTCGATAATCACACCCTATCATTATTTGATTGACTTATATTTTGGATTAATAAGGGCATTATAAGAAACTCTCTTAAGGACTTATGTTGTTAACCCAACTTTTATTCCATACGTCTGTCGATGTCGCATTTGCTATATGCGCCCTTATTCACAACTTGTTGGATTTAGTCTAGAAAGACAAAAACACCGGCTAATACGACATCAGTAGACAAGAGACGCGACATACTCTAATAATACTACTTCATCGGATTTTAGATTATTGTACATAGATTCCTTCGATCGCTCCTTGACCAAGTTAATTCCTTATCAATCGTTTCCTTTGTACAACTCCGGTTAATTAACTCTTCGTTAATAACCATATCCTTGATACTCAAAACATGGATAACACTCTGTACTTGACAAGATTATCGGGAATTGAACAATTTGACTGTTAAGAACCGATAACCCTTCCCAGGATCGACGATCTTTTCGATCAGTTGCAGGGATCAATGCACTCCTCAAATATCGATCTTCGATCGGGCTATCATCAATTGAGGGTTTATAAAGATGACATACCGGAAATATTGTTTAGAACTCGATATGAACACTATGAGTTCTTGGTCATGCCGTTCGGGTTGACCAACGCACCAGCTGTCGTCATGGATTTGATGAATCAGGTATGCCACGTGTTCACTACGGGGCAAGGCACTAACCTGGTGGAACACCCAGGTTCAAGCTAAGATAAGTGCAAACAGGATAAGTTCAATTGATGCAAATGACTTAAGATAAGTTCAAAGCCTTGGTGATTGAGTACTATTACCTAAGGAATAAAATACAAAAGTTAGAATGGTAATTCTAAAATCATGCAATAGTAGTGTTAGGTCGTGCTCTTTATACTAACGAACTCCCTGAATTGACAAAGCTGATGTCATACCTTATGACATTAGACCAAATAAAGTTAGGAAGGACACTGGGAAAATCTAGTGAGTAGTAGAAAGAAGTTGGAAGGTCGAACAAGCAATCTAGCGGTAAGGTAGACAAGAATGCCAATGTTGTGAACCTAGCTATGTTGGTTAATACGATTAAGCTAACATGCGCTAAACGGAGACATTAAGAAGGTTGGAGTTCCGACCATTACCATAAGTGTGCCCTAGGTCGATTAGGACCCCAGGACAAGTTAGAAACAATCAGAATTAGGAAATGGCTATAGCTAGGAAGTAAGAACAGTTAAATTATGGTAATAAAGTCATATAAATCAAGGTAATACATCACGCGGACATACATTTATGACTGAAGCAAGCCACATTCGACAAGACCAAATATTGTTACATGCACGTACCTTATCATCAATAGCTACACATCTATTTGATACCAGGGTTGATAATAGCTTTGATTCTTCTGGAATTATTCTTTAACTTAGCATTAACCCTAGTTGCTTAGAAACCATTTTACTCAGTAGAAATAACCAATGGTAGTAATTAGTACAAGAAGATCATGTCTTTGACATAGACTTAATACTGTATGAATTGGTTATCAAAGCATGAAACCAAGATAGACCATCAGGAGAAGGTGATTCATCGAAAGCCTCTAGATATTCAATGTGGGAGATCACGTTTGACTCAAAGTCTATCCCTGGAAAGGGATTGTACGACTTGGAAAGAAAGTGTTTATCCGATGCATCCCTTGTTGTGTCTCTAAAAGAGGACTCTAAAACTATGTTGTGTCCTTACTTTGATGAATCTCTATTCGTTTCGATAAGTGGTTTCCAATTGTTTGTTTTGTGAAATTCCATCCTCTGGCTTTAGGGTGATTTCCTTATCTTAAAGATTGACTTCAACTATTGGCATTGGAACTTACAAATGATATGATCTTACCAAAATAGGGTTGAAACCCGTACCTTGGTGACAAATGCTACACACCATCATATTCACCACATGATCTTCAACAATAAGAATCTTAGGTTTCCTTTCTGATTTGGGAATATCTTGAATGTTTTTAAAACTTTGTTCATTAAATCCATCTGAATTCCTAAATTCCTCTGTATCATCTAAAACCTTGTCCTTAGACCGATGGTTGGTCAAAGGAGGAATACATCTTCACAAGATATGCGTTAAGATCGTTTCATATGGTGATTTTTGGGATTCCTAAATTCCGACGGATAACCTTTCTTATCATTGTTGATCTTATCTTGAATTCTAGACATCACCTTACCACGAAACTATATTCTGAAAATTATGGATCGATAAGTTAAACAACTAAAGCATAGCAAAATTTCGATTTTTCAGAGTTCGGTGGAACTCCCGGCGTGGTCCTGAGTTCACTTGGGAACGAGAGGACGAAATGATGTGCAAGTATCCTAGCCGGTTCAAGGATGTTGCCAGTACATCTTAATTTTCGGGACGAAAATTCCTCTAACAGGGGGATGATGTGACAACCGGGAAAAAAAAAAATTTTTCGTTAACATAAAATATATATATATATATATATATATATATATATATGATAATATAAGTACAATAAGGATCACCATTGTTATTAATAATGTAAATAATAATAATAATAATAATAATAATAATAATACTATTAATAACTATTAAACTTAAAAAAAACTATTTAAAACTTAAAAGAAGTTAAGGGGTTATTTTGCAATTCTAGAAACCTGATTTAAAAGGTTTTTACATAAAATAATAAAAACTTGGAAGTATAGGGACCATTTGTGTAATTCTTAAAACCCAAACCACCCGCCCAACTATCCCCTCGATTTTCCGGTCGCCGGCCGGCGAAGATCCGGCGCGGCTCCGACGACCCCAAACGGCTAAAAAAATCGGTTTTTAAAACCCCACAAGACACCAATACGATCGTGGGACAGAGTTGATCAATAGTGCGTTCTTTAATTGGGTAAAAAGCAGTCGGATTTTAGGTAATTGACCACTAACCAAACCCACTATCACACACCTAATCGAACCCACTCAAATCGAATATGATAATCAAATTAATCCAGTATAAATAACCATGTATCTGTTCTTAATCAAACACAACTCACAATTCCTACTGAAACAAACAAAAACACTCCGTTCGATCACTGCCATTGCCGCGACCTGCAACTCTACAGAACACCACCCTCCGGCCCTTCTAACTTGCAGTTGACATAGGGCTTTGCATCAAAATCATCACGCGAAGCTGTCCACGAGGTTAATTTGATTATCTCGGTCGTTTGCATATCAATTGAACTCAGTCTCAGTCGCGGGTTGTTCATAATCCATTCACCTCCAATCCATCATTAATTCGGGTAATTACACACACCCACACACTCGTCTTTACATGGGGAATGAAAGCCCCATGATTACAGATGCTAACAAAACCGAATTAACTTCAATTTGGATCAAAAGTGAATTAGGGTTCATGGGAATTTGGGGAAAATGGTTTAAGTGGTTATAACTCTTAGAAACTGAGATTTACCACGGTTGTAAGCCTTGGTTCACCGGTTCAATACAAGCTTGCAATCCTTGAGGTCCCGGGTTCGAACCCGGGCAACCTCACATATTTTTTTAAAGGCTTTTTGGACTTTAAAAAAATACATAAAAATTTCTAAAAATCATAAAAATAAGTTTTATAAACTTTCCTTATTTTAAATGTTTCATAATTATTTACTGTAAATTTATTTTATTTAAAAACCTTAATAATTTTATTTACAAATTTCATAAATAATTATTTTGTAAAAATAGACTTTAAATAAGGGGTTAAATCACTAAGTTACAATTTAGGGTCAAACATTATATTTATATCATTGTCTAAAGCATGAATATATATATTTATATGTATATATATATATATATAAAGGTTATTTAAACTTGTCTTTAACTTTAAGGTTTCTTTCTTAATTCTCTAAATTAAAATGACCAAATAGTATATTTCACTTTTATGGGATTACAACAAAACCGTTTATATCATTTTATTTAAATTAGATATTAGAACCCCCAAATATCAAATGAAACCCTAATCCTCGATTTAATGTAATCGTATTATTAAACTGAGATATTGTAATATATATATATATATATATATATATATATATATATATCTATTTGTGGGCGTATTGCGCGTCAAACTGAACCGACCTGAATCCAACCAAATGTATCTATTCGCATTGAACACATTTTAAAGACTGAACTGCAATTAATAATAGGTGTTGATCGTGTTTGATCGTGCATTACCCTTATTCTTTGAAGCTCTTGTTCATTTCATTACATCAATTCAAGTTGAGTTTACAGCCCCACTTTTACTTATATACTCTTTTGGGGGAGAGAAACATGCTGTTTTCATAAACGTTACATTACATTGGATTTTTGTAATACTGCATATACTTGATACTATGGTGTTATACTTGCCCAACGGACCGTTAATATGGACTTAGCGAGGTAATTGTTAGTAGTACTACTGGGATTGACATACCCCACCCGGGCTAGTCGCGCTAGCACAACGTTCGTCAAACGGGTTAACGGTTAGCCTAATTACAAGTGTTGTGGTGTGTGATCCACATCCGGGCCTGTTTATTATTTGATTACATGTCAGCTCGGCCGCGATTTATACACATAGTTATCATTATGGACTAGCTACCCATTGTATGCTTTGTTTACAAAATCCGGGAATTTCATTATACTTGACGGATTACAAAATCCGGGAATTTCATTATACTTGACGGATTACAAAATCCGGGAATTTCATTATACTTGACGGATTACATAATCCGGGAATTTCATTATACTTGACGGATTACATAATCCGGGAATTTCATTATACTTGATGGATTACATAATCCGAGGATTTCATTACTGATACTTATCGGATTACATAATCCGGGGATTTGATTACTGATACTTATCGGATTTCATAATCCGGGGATTTCATTACTGATACTTACTGTTTTCTGATAAACCTGTGAACTCACCAGTCTTGTACTGAGATTTTGCATGTTTTCTCTTAGGACATTGATGTGGCACGTTTAGGAGCACAGCATCCACCGCATGTCATTCCGCATTTATCTCAAACTGTTTTCAAGACTTAATTCCATGTAATGGATTGGACGCGTGTTTGTGTGTTCCAAAAACCGTTGTTAAATGTTTTCCTGTTTTCGCTTCCGCACTACTTAAATATAATTGGTTTGTTTCATTAAAATTAAACAACTTATATGATTTGTAATTATCGAGTCTTTTGGTGTAACTGATGCTTATCTGAGATCCTGGTTATGTCACACGCCTGACGGTAAAACCCCGTACGTGGAAAATGAGGGTGTGACAGATACGCCCAAAACGCGTTGTTGATATTAGAGGTCAGACATTCCTTATGAACCAGGAATCTCTCCTGTCCACGGCCGATGTGAGATATGTGTAAGGTGTCACAAGCATCCCCTGATTGGACTCATCGTCCTCGATGAGCCCGAGAAGTCACCATCCTAGGTGAGGTATGTCCCACATCCCGAACGGCACAGGAGTGGCTCTGATACCATTCTGTCACACCCGGCCTCTCACACCAACAATATTGTCCGCTTCGCCCATGAGGAGCTCACGGATTTGCTTTTGTTTGCCCGGGTGAAAACTTCTCAGGGAGGTCACCATCCCTGGATTGCTCCCACCTGAGCACGCTTAACTGTGGAGTTCTCCTCTCATCCACAGCCTATACGCCCAAAACGCGTTGTTGATATTAGAGGCCAGACATTCTGTGACAACCTGAAAATTTTTCGTGATTTAATATAAATTTTATGTGAATTTACAATTTATTTTTATAGTTTTATTATTATTTAATAATAGTATTAATAATAATAAAAATAATGACAATGATAATAATAATAATATTATTATTAAAACTAATAATGTTAATAATAAAATTATAATAATAATGAAAATATTATTATTTACAAAATTAATATAATTGATTAATAAAGTCCAGGGGGTAGTTTTGCAAATCTTAAAACTTGTTTTAAACCTTTAAAACATGAAATAAAAACATTGTAAAACATGAGGGGCCGTTTCTGTAAATTTGTTTTAAAATACCCAACCCGCCGCCCGTCCCCTTCGATTCTCCGGCGTCTCTCCGGCGTCTCTCCGGCAACCCCAAAAGCCAAGAACGACGTGGTTTTAATGCAAACCAACTATCCCGACACCTTCTAGAGGATGATTTGAACTAATAGGTCACTTCAATTTGAATAATCGAGTCGGTTAGGTGTGTTTACCACTAAACCGAATTTTTCGGCCGACCCACTCACCAAAAATCCACTACCATTCTATTTTAATCGAATTAATCTTACCTGAACAAGTATATAAGCGGTATCATCCTATTACAAATCGCAAACCCATCTGAAAACACACACACACACAGATCGATCATCATCATCGCCGCGGACCTGCAATCGGTCGAACAACCCTCAATTCGAACACCAAACAGGTAATTGAGACTACCATCATGCTCGGTTTTACCTGGGGATTAAAGCCCCAAGTTTAATTTCTGTATTATAATCGATTTGGCTTTCGATTTGGTTGAGAATCGAACCTGGGGTTCTTAGGTGAATTGGGATTACTGAGTTTGGGTTTAAAAGAATTAAAGGTGGAGTTTAAACCGCGGCTTGTGCCTTGGTTTACTGGTGTGTGCGTGTGATGGTGAACCGGAGGTCAGGGGTTCGAACCCTGCCCCCAACACATTTTTTTAAAAGCCTTTTTAAGTCTCCTAAAAATACAGAAAAATTATTAAAAATTATAAAAATAATTTTTACAAACTTTGGTAATTTTAGAAAGTATATAGTCAATTTCTGGAAATTTATTTCTTTAAACCTTATTTATTTATTTATTTAAATAATTATTACATATGTAATAAATTGTAATCTTTATAAAAATGGATTCTTAATAGTAATTTAAACCATTAAATTATTAATGGACATTATAATAATTATGGATTAATCCTAAATGCAAAATTTGATTTTATAAATATTTATAAAATCTTACAAAATTAAATATAAATTTACATAACTAAATAATGTTTATAATTTATTTAGAATATAATGATAGGTTAAAATCATTATTAAGATAATCAAATTTTATGAAATATAAATTTTTAGTTATTAAAACAAAATAACTAAATGATTAAATTATATGTTTATAACAAATTCCCGAGAACCAAATTCTAGATCAATTGAACACCAAGTTCAAAGATCTAACTTATTTAGGTTATAAATTTGTATTTATTTACTTATGTGAATTATAATTCCTTAGGAGCAACTTACTAGCTTATCAACATCACACGAGAACTGAGGTGAGTTCAGGCCCTACTATTTTACTAAATCTCTTTTGGGTAAGTTCATTTTATTAAAACTCTTTTGGGGGAGATAGCATACTCGTAATGTTACAAACGTTTTTATTATATATTTAAGGTGTGTATGATATTAATATAGTGCTGTTTATCATTATAAAAGTCCTCACACTTTCGAATTGTTAATATTGGATAGCGGGGAAAGTTGGGTAGTACTACTGGGTGTGACGAGCCCCACCTGTGTGACTTGAGGTCAACCAGGTGCAATTTGTCCTATGATTATTCGTCACGATATGGTGAAGTCGTGACGGGAGGCAAACATAACATAGTCAGCTTCAATGTCGAAATCACTATTTAATATCATTTGTGAATGGACTAGCTAGCCATTACAATGCACATGCTTAAATATATGCTATTGTTAAACTGGGATGTTTAACTGTGAACTCTTGAACTGATCAACCATTGGATTGATACACGCTATTGTTAAACTGTGATGTTTAACTGTAAACTCTTGAACTTACCAACCATTGGGTTGATATACACTTTTGCTAAACTGTTATGTTTAAACGCAAACTCTTGAACTCACCAACCATGTGTTGACTTTTAGTATGCTATTCTCAGGTCATTAAATCTGGACTGCTGTTAGGAGCACTACACGGGTCAAGCATGCATCCTAACGCTTAAACAATGATACACTTGTTTATCTTTATATTTTGGGTTTGTTTTATTTGTTTAAACGCTTCCGCATGAATTGTAAATTTTAAACTTTGGTTTGTTATGTTAAACGTTGCATATAGAGTCGTTCCAAGTAACTATTGACTGTGATCCTGGTTTGTTCACACGCCTCGCGGTAGAATTCCGCACGTGGATTTTGAGGGTGTGACAGATTGGTATCAGAGCCATTGGTTATAGAGAACTAGGTTGCATACACACTAGACTATAACCGCACACAGTTAGTTAGTTACTTGTTCCGAGTCTTCCTAAACTTAACTTATCATCGTAGGTTCAAATCCTTAGACTTTATGTCTAATCTATGAAAATCTTATCGAGGTTTTGAATTCCATGAACCAAATGAACTTGTGTGACACATAGACACCTGTATTCTGGATTTCCTGGCAAAAGGCCCTCGGGCTAAGGCAAGCATATCGCATATATCTCATTGCGAGACCTGGTATGCTTACCTGGGGATTTCTGGGATGAGTGATAAACTATGGTCAATACACAAGTCCATAAGGTAAATGGGATACCTTTTTACTGAACATGGAACGATACCGAGTCCGGCGACTCACAAGCAATGTCTATACACTACAGCACGACATAGCTGAATGATTCTATTCTATTTCCTTTAAACGATTCGGACTACGTAGCGTTTCTTTATTTTGGAACCTATGTGGAAAGAGTTGTTTCCCCACCCAAACAACAAACTCAATCTGTTATAAATGTTGTGGTGATGATGAATTCATTATTTCCTTATTGTTTACTATACTTCAATGAGATAAAAAGGATTGATTCATTACTCATTATTATATTTGTGAATATAAAGTGAATAATGGACGCCCAAAGACGTGGACGTGGTCGTGGACGAGGACGCGTGCGTGGACGTGGTGCCGGTGACCAAGGTGCCGGTGACCAAGGCGCTGGTACTATTAATATGACCCCTGCGGAATTGGCTGCTCTAATCAACGCACAAGTTCAGGCAGCGGTAGCTGCTACCCAAATAAGACAGCCAGCAGGACCACCAACGTGTACCTACAAGTCCTTCATGGACTGCAAGCCTCACACCTACAGTGGAACCGAGGGAGCTGTAGGGTTAGTAAGGTGGTTTGAGAAAATGGAGTCCGTATTCTCAAAATGTAACTGTCTGCCTGCTGACCAGGTGAAATACGCTACGGGAACGTTGGATGGTGCTGCATTGTCTTGGTGGAATGCGCAAGTGCAAATGCTAGGGCAAGCCATGGCAGATCAACTCCCGTGGAACGAGTTCAAAGATATGATGATTGAGGAATACTGCCCACGAAGTGAAGTACAAAAACTTGAAGTGGAATTCTGGTAGCTGAAGATGCAAGGATCAGAAATTGAGACTTATACCACAAGAACTCATGAGCTGGCCACTCTATGTCCAGGAATGGTAAACGAGATGCACAAGAGAGTAACACACTACATCCGAGGATTGGTGCCAGAGATTAGGAGTATGGTTACTTCCTCAAACCCGGCTACTATCCAGCAAGCTATCCGCCTAGCCCACAAACTAACTGATGAAGCTGTGGAGGAAGGACGGTTACCAAAACGGGGCGCTGCGGCGAGCGTGTCCGACAACAAGAGGAAGTGGGATACTTCTAACAACACCAACAACAACAACAATAGAACATCATCGTCCGGTGGTCAACATCAACAACAAACACCGCAACAACAACACAGGAGGTTCGACAACAACCGTAACTTCAACCAGTCAGCCTCGAACAATCAAGGATCGAGCAGTTACGGTGGTAAACAGCCGATGTGCCCGCGGTGCAACTATCATCACGTCGGAAGATGTGAAAATTTCAAGTGTCAGCGGTGTGGTAAAATGGGACACTTGGCTAAGGATTGCCGTGTTGAGATGGTTAGGAAGCCACATCAACCTCAAGAGACCTCAAAGGGTTGCTTTGAGTGTGGGAAAGAAGGGCACTACAGGTGAAACTGTCCGCAGCTGAGGAAGAACGGTAATGGCAATGGCCAAAACAACAACAATCAAGGCAACAACAACAACAACAATGATGGAAGAGGCAATGGAAATGGTGGTAATAATAATGGAGCCAAAGGGAGAGTCTTCGTCATTGGCTCAGGTGAGGCTCTAAATGACCCTACAACTATTACTGGTAGTTTTTCTGTCAATGGATGTTTTGCTACAGTACTGTTTGATACTGGAGCCGATAGGAGTTTCATATCCTTAAAGTTTTGTAGTCTTCTAAGTGATATTCCTTCTGCCTTAGAATCCAAATATACCGTAGAATTGGCTGACGGTAAACAAATCCATGTAACACATATTCTTAGAGATTGTAAGATAGAACTCGCTGGTCATACTTTCGCTATAGATCTTATGCCTGTTACACTAGGAAGTTTCGACGTTGTGGTAGGCATGGATTGGCTCTCTAATAAGCAAGCGGAAGTCATATGTCACGAGAAGATCATACGAATCCCTGTTGGTGACGAAATTCTTACAGTCCGAGGCGATAGGAGTGGTGCAGTAATGGGTATTATCTCTTACATGAAGGCGCAAAAGTTGTTACAAAAAGGGCGTGTGGCTATTCTGGCACTCGTCACCGACCAGCAGTCCGAGGAAAAGAAAATAGAAGACATTCCCGTGGTAAGAGATTTTCCAGAGGTGTTTCCAGAGGATCTTCCTGGACTACCACCTCATCGCCAAGTGGAATTTCAAATCGAACTGACTCCCGGTGCATCCCCGATTGCTAGAGCACCTTATCGATTAGCACCAAACGAACTGCAGGAGTTGTCATCACAACTTCAGGAGCTTTTAGATAAGGGCTTTATCCGACCTAGCTCGTCACCTTGGGGAGCCCCTGTTCTTTTTGTTAAGAAGAAGGACGGCACTTTCCAAATGTGCATCGATTATAGAGAATTAAACAAAGTCACAGTCAAGAACCGATATCCTCTACCTCGTATCGACGACTTGTTTGATCAGCTTCAGGGATCGAGCTATTATTCGAAGATCGATTTGAGGTCTGGTTATCATCAACTCCGAGTCCGTGAGGAGGACATCTCCAAAACCGCATTCCGTACTCGTTATGGTCATTACGAGTTCTTGGTCATGCCTTTTGGGTTGACTAATGCACCTGCGGTATTCATGGACCTCATGAATCGCGTGTGCAAACCCTATCTCGATCAGTTTGTTATCGTGTTTATCGATGACATACTGATATACTCTAGGACCAAGGAGGACCACGAAGAACATCTACGATTGATCTTGGAATTATTGAAGAAGGAGCAACTGTACGCCAAATTCTCTAAGTGTGACTTCTGGAAACGTGAAGTGCAATTCCTAGGTCATATCGTTAATGAGAAGGGAATACATGTTGATCCTGCAAAGATTGTGGCGATAAAGAATTGGGCTACACCTAAGACACCGACTGAGATAAGACAATTCTTGGGGTTAGCAGGATATTACCGACGATTCATAGAAGGATTCTCTAAAATCGCACAACCTCTCACAGCCTTGACCCACAAAGGAACGACATACAAATGGGGTGAAAGTCAAGAGGCGGCTTTTCAGCTATTGAAACAGAAACTCTGTAGTGCACCGATATTGGCACTACCAGAGGGGACAGATGATTTCGTGGTGTATTGTGACGCATCCATTCAAGGATTGGGTTGTGTCCTGATGCAGCGAGATAAGGTAATAGCTTACGCCACGAGACAACTGAAGATTCACGAGAAAAACTATACCACCCATGACCTGGAATTGGGTGCAGTGGTTTTTGCCTTGAAGATTTGGAGACACTACTTGTACGGTACCAAATGCACTATCTATACCGATCACAAGAGTCTTCAGCACATCTTTGAGCAAAAGGAGTTAAATATGCGGCAACGACGGTGGTTAGAGTTACTCAATGATTATGACTGTGCAATCAAGTATCATCCGGGTAAGGCTAATGTGGTAGCCGATGCCCTTAGTCGTAAGGAAACCCTAAAGCCTCGTCGAGTGCGCGCATTACAAATAACTATCCACTCTGACCTACCAGCACAAATCAAAGTTGCTCAATCTGAGGCCTTGAAGACGGAGAATCTCAAAGCGGAATACATGCGAGGCATGGAGAAGCAGTTGGAGGTTAAAGCTGATGGAATCCGTTATTTTATGAAACGGATCTGGGTATCACAGTACGGGAATTTGCGAGAGCTGATAATGGATGAAGCTCATAAGTCACGTTACTCTATTCATCCAGGTTCAGACAAGATGTATCAGGACCTGAAAGAATTTTACTGGTGGCCGAAAATGAAAGCGGAGATAGCCATGTATGTAAGTAGATGCTTAACTTGTTCCAAGGTTAAGGTGGAATACCAGAGACCATCCGGTTTACTTCAACAACCGGAAATTCCAGTGTGGAAATGGGAGCAGATCTCCATGGACATTATCACGAAGTTACCTAGGACTCCCAGCGGATGCGATACCATTTGGGTTATAGTAGATCGCTTAACGAAATCCGCACACTTTCTGGCAATCCGAGAGACTGATCGAATGGAGAAGCTGACACGTATCTATTTAAGGGAAATAGTCTCTCGGCATGGCGTGCCGATATCTATCATTTCTGATCGTGACGCTCGGTTCACTTCTCATTTCTGGCAATCATTACAACGATCATTGGGAACACGGCTGGATATGAGTACCGCGTATCACCCGCAAACCGATGGTCAAAGTGAGCGTACGATCCAAACACTGGAAGACATGTTGCGTGCCTGTGTAATTGATTTTGGCAGCAGATGGGAAACTCATTTACCATTGGTTGAGTTCTCCTATAATAACAGTTATCATACCTCAATCAAGGCAGCTCCATTTGAGGCATTATATGGCGTAAGTGCCAGTCACCTATTTGTTGGGCAGAAGTTGGGGAAAGTCAACTTACCGGTCCTGAACTCGTGCACGAGACGACTGAGAAGATCGTACAGAACCGTAATCGTATGGCAGCAGCGCGAGATAGACAGAAAAGTTATGCTGACAAGAGACGGAAACCTCTAGAGTTCCAAATTGGTGACAAAGTGTTATTGAAGGTCTCACCGTGGAAAGGCGTAGTTCGGTTTGGCAAACGAGGAAAGCTGAATCCGAGGTATGTTGGACTATTTGAGATATTGGAAAGAATAGGTCCAGTGGCCTATCGACTAGCCTTACCTGAATCACTGAGTGGAGTTCATAATGTGTTCCATGTTTCAAACCTGAGGAAATGCCTCGCTGACGAGACTCTCATCGTTCCGTTAGACGAGGTACATGTTGACGAACAACTACGCTTCATCGAGGAACCAGTGGAAATTATGGACCGAGAGGTCAAGACACTTAAACACAGTCGTATCCCTATTGTCAAAGCCCGGTGGAACTCCCGGCGTGGTCCTGAGTTCACTTGGGAAAGAGAGGATGAGATGATGCGCAAGTATCCTAACCTATTCAAGGATGTTGCCAGTACATCTTAATTTTCGGGACGAAAATTCCTCTAACAGGGGGATGATGTGACAACCCGAAAATTTTTCGTGATTTAATATAAATTTTATGTGAATTTACAATTTATTTTTATATTTTTATTATTATTTAATAATAGTATTAATAATAATAAAATAATGACAATGATAATAATAATAATATTATTATTAAAACTAATAATGTTAATAATGAAAAATAATAATAATGAAAATATTATTATTTACAAAATTAATATAATTGATTAATAAAGTCCAGGGGGTAGTTTTGCAAATCTTAAAACTTGTTTTAAACCTTTAAAACATGAAATAAAAACATTGTAAAACATGAGGGACCGTTTCTGTAAATTTGTTTTAAAATACCCAACCCGCCGCCCGTCCCCTTCGATTCTCCGGCGTCTCTCTGGCGTCTCTCCGGCAACCCCAAAAGCCAAGAACGACGCGGTTTTAATGCAAACCAACTATCCAGACACCTTCTAGAGGATGATTCGAACTAATGGGTCACTTCAATTTGAATAATCGAGTCGGTTAGGTGTGTTTACCACTAAACCGAATTTTTCGGCCGACCCACTCACCAAAAATCCACTACCATTCTATTTTAATCGAATTAATCTTACCTGAACAAGTATATAAGCGGTATCATCCTATCACAAATCGCAAACCCATCTGAAAACACACACACACACAGATCGATCATCATCATCGCCGCGGACCTGCAATCGGTCGAACAACCCTCAATTCGAACACCAAACAGGTAATTGAGACTACCATCATGCTCGGTTTTACCTGGGGATTAAAGCCCCAAGTTTAATTTCTGTATTATAATCGATTTGGCTTTCGATTTGGTTGAGAATCGAACCTGGGGTTCTTAGGTGAATTGGGATTACTGAGTTTGGGTTTAAAAGAATTAAAGGTGGAGTTTAAACCGCGGCTTGTGCCTTGGTTTACTGGTGTGTGCGTGTGATGGTGAACCGGAGGTCAGGGGTTCGAACCCTGCCCCCAACACATTTTTTTAAAAGCCTTTTTAAGTCTCCTAAAAATACAGAAAAATTATTAAAAATTATAAAAATAATTTTTACAAACTTTGGTAATTTTAGAAAGTATATAGTCAATTTCTGGAAATTTATTTCTTTAAACCTTATTTATTTATTTATTTAAATAATTATTACATATGTAATAAATTGTAATCTTTATAAAAATGGATTCTTAATAGTAATTTAAACCATTAAATTATTAATGGACATTATAATAATTATGGATTAATCCTAAATGCAAAATTTGATTTTATAAATATTTATAAAATCTTACAAAATTAAATATAAATTTACATAACTAAATAATGTTTATAATTTATTTAGAATATAATGATAGGTTAAAATCATTATTAAGATAATCAAATTTTATGAATATAAATCTTTAGTTATTAAAATAAAATAACTAAATGATTGAATTATATGTTTATAACAAATTCCCGAGAACCAAATTCTAGATCAATTGAACACCAAGTTCAAAGATCTAACTTATTTAGGTTATAAATTTGTATTTATTTACTTATGTGAATTATAATTCCTTAGGAGCAACTTACTAGCTTATCAACATCACACGAGAACTGAGGTGAGTTCAGGCCCCACTATTTTACTAAATCTCTTTTGGGTAAGTTCATTTTATTAAAACTCTTTTGGGGGAGATAGCATACTGGTAATGTTACAAACGTTTTCATTATATATTTAAGATGTGTATGATATTAATATAGTGCTGTTTATCATTATAAAAGTCCTCACACTTTCGAATTGTTAATATTGGATAGCGGGGAAAGTTGGATAGTACTACTAGGTGTGACGAGCCCCACCTGTGTGACTTGAGGTCAACCGGGTGCAATTTGTCCTATGATTATTCGTCACGATATGGTGAAGTCGTGACGGGAGGCAAACATAACATAGTCAGCTTCAATGTCAAAATCACTATTTAATATCATTTGTGAATGGACTAGCTAGCCATTACAATGCACATGCTTAAATATACGCTATTGTTAAACTGGGATGTTTAACTGTGAACTTTTGAACTGATCAACCATTGGATTGATACACGCTATTGTCACGCTATTGTTAAACTGTGATGTTTAACTGTAAACTCTTGAACTTACCAACCATTGGGTTGATATACACTTTTGCTAAACTGTTATGTTTAAACGCAAACTCTTGAACTCACCAACCATGTGTTGACTTTTAGTATGCTATTCTCAGGTCATTAAATCTGGACTGCTGTTAGGAGCACTACACGGGTCAAGCATGCATCCTAACGCTTAAACAATGATACACTTGTTTATCTTTATATTTTGGGTTTGTTTTATTTGTTTAAACGCTTCCGCATGAATTGTAAATTTTAAACTTTGGTTTGTTATGTTAAACGTTGCATATAGAGTCGTTCCAAGTAACTATTGACTGTGATCCTGGTTTGTTCACACGCCTCGCGGTAGAATTCCGCACGTGGATTTTGAGGGTGTGACACATTCCTTATGAACCAGGAATCTCTCCTGTCCACGGCCGATGTGGGATATGTGTAAGGTGTCACAAGCACCCCCTGTTTGGACTCATCGTCCTCGATGAGCCCGAGAAGTCACCATCCTTGGTGAGGTATGTCCCACACCCCCGAATGGCACAGGAGTGGCTCTGATACCATTCTGTAACACCCGACCTCTTATACCAATAATATTGTCCGCTTCGCCCACGAGGAGCTCACGGATTTGCTTTTGGTTGCCCGGGTGAAAACTTCCCAGGGAGGTCACCCATCCCTGGATTGCTCCCACCTGAGCACGCTTAACTATGGAGTTATCCTCTCATCCACAGCCAATACGCTCAAAACGCGATATTAGAGGTCAGACATTCTTTATGAACCAGGAATCTCTCCTGTACACGGCCGATGTGGGATATGTGTAGGGTGTCACATTATCTTAATCGGGTCCACTTATTTGTTTTTTAATCGGGACCGCAACGCCAAACCCATCAGGACGAAACTTATTGCTAAGAAAAACCATCTGGCTCAGAGTGAGAGTTAAACCTATAATTTTCCCTTATTTACATGTCATGAATACTTTACTTTAGCCAGTTATTTAAACTTATTAGATAATTGGTTATGACATTTTACATGTATTTGTTTACCCTATATAAATCAAATAACATATAAATCTAAAGGAGCAGATTTACATAGATTTAACTTTATATTAATAAATATCGAATGTAATTCATTATAAATTTTAACATTTTTAGTGTAACGTATAGAATGCACCAAATTATCAAAGTATTGGTAACCATTATCAGGACCGAAAGAAAAGGAGTTAAATTAGATTTTGCGTCTGAGATTTGACAAAAAGAATATTTTTTCTTCAAAAGTTAAAAAAATTAATTTCAGTTTAAAAGTTTTGTTATTTGTTTTAATTTTAATCCAAAAGTTTCATATTTAAAAGTAGGGGTAACTTTGTAAAATAATAATCAAGTTTTGGAATTATTCTAACTAGGCCACTCGTAAAGTTTTTTATTCAATTAGGTCACTCGTAAATTTTTATCTCAATCAGATCACTAAAGTTTTAGGATTGTTCTAATTAAATCATTCATAAGTTATAAAGTTTTAAAAAAATTAAAGTTATTAAAAAAATTAACAATATTTATAAAAAATTGAATTAATTAAAAATTTTGTGAATTATTTAAAACAATTTAAAAAATGTAAGTGACCTCGTTATAACACTCTTAAAACTTTAATAACATGATTGGAACAAATAAAAATATTAGTGACTCAATTGAAATACTTTTAAAACTTTAGTGACCGTATTAGAACAAATAAAAATATGAGTGATGTAGTTAAAACTTGATTATTATTTTGTGAAGTTTTCTCTTAAAAGTAAATTGGACTAAAATGAAAATAATTAAAGAATCTGTTAGACAAAGTTAAAACAACCAATAAAACTTTTAAAGATAAATTTATATTTAAAATTTTTAAAAAAAGTTAATTATCTTTATAAATCTTAGTAAAATCGAATTTAACTTAACAAGAAAAAAAGTTATATAACAAACAGTATGATAGAGCTTTTTAGTGTGATTCAAACTTCAGAATTTTTTTATTTTTTTGGTCTACTTTCACCGACTTGCTGGTAGGCAAAGGGAACGAAGAAATAATCATGTAATTATAAAATAATAAAATATTTGGGTACGGTGTACTTGCATAATAATATTCTGAGCCTGAGGGATAGTGAATGAATGTGTGTTGTCTTTGTGACAAGACCTTTCCTATTCCTTACTCATCTCATACTACTACAAATCTGGCATGCACTCGTTATGCCCCATACCCCCAATCTCTCTCTATATTAGTGCGTGAAAATCATAAGATAATCAAAAATAACTAGTTATTTAGCACGTCGCGCGTTGCGATAGTGACGTACGTAACGTTATAGATATAATCAATTTAACTTGTTTTTTAACTAAATTTACGTAGAATCATAGATTAACTCGAATATGTGTCGTCGCATGAAAACGCCTTATATCTGATCCGACTCGTTTTCAATCAAAATTTAGTTCGACACGTATACATCTCAATCCATCAGGGTTTCTTCTTCTTTTGTTCAATTAGATGAAGCTTAGACCAAAGTTTAAAAGATAACCACGTATTGAAATTCCTAAAATGCCCATGATACTATTCATTTGTCATGAAATTATTTATAGAATAATTTGGTTTCTTATATTAAAAATAAATTATCAAAATTGGATAACGACAGATGAATAAGCCATAAATCATGTGTGAATAATAACATGTATAAGACATTCACTATTTATATATGATTACTTCTTGTTTCTTATTTGCTATCTAAGAGTCAAGATTGCTTCTATGATTCGTAAACAAAAATAACATGGTACACATGTAAGGTTGAAGTGCTATGAAGGTCATAGCCATTATTATGGAGGCATTATACCTTGTTACTTGCACGAAAATATAGTCACGTGTAAACTTTTACTCTCATGTTATCATTCATCCAAGTATCATCTATAATTAATATCTAATCTATGCGAGCATGAGGCGCGTAGAATTGAACCTAAAAAATTATCATATAATCGTACTACGCATGAACAAAACGTTTATAATATAGAAAAGGCATCTACTCAAACACTTCATTATGTGATCGACCACCATGACTGTCCACTAATGAGAACTATTTTCACATTTTTACATTTAATTTTTGTAAGGCTCCGTTACAAAACACTTCACAGTTGGTTGAAACATCATATAGCGTAGTTCTTAAAACGAAATTTTATCAAACCAAGCCAGTAGAAACATTCAAAACATTCAACATTTAAATATAGTTTGATACATAACACAAAACATTATGTTAACATAAACTTTGAAACTAGAATGCCAATTTTATTAACCCAGAGTAGCATACCAGCCTGTTCCTCATAGCGCTATCTTTATTTGATGAAATTAACATGCATACTAAAAATCAGTTGAGTGGGTTCTAGTTTTGTTTTATAACATAACTTGGTAAATCATATGATGGCTAAGGTGAAAGAAACAATAGGGACCATGAGGATTTTGAAGAACTAAAACCTTCCAAACCTTCATAGTATCAGAAAGACTAATATAATGATACAAGAAAAGTGATATAATTTGACTTCGGATTCGAACAGGGTGTATTCTTAGAGAAGTGTTTGCATTGTTTGCCTTTTAACGATTAAATCCAAACATGTAAATCGATTTGTTCAAGTTTGGTAATTTTGATTGTATGATCCACGATGTGCCTGATTTCTTGCATGATTAAACTTTATGCAATATGTAGGAGCAAAAGTCGTTTAAACGAATTTTGATAATTAAATGGCACAACAATGTAGAGTGTCCACTATAAACAAGGGTAGTGAGAAGATGGATTCATTATGGATGAAAGAATTTTATTCTATCTTTTTGTAGACATCCACATAAGTTTTACTGTGTACTTCAATTGTTTTCTTTTTGTCAGTCTATTCACAAATTACTTTGGCCTATGAAGATGCGGAGAGGGTGTTGCATGTTTTGAATTAAGTAGATAAAAACTTGCTAAAGATAGAAATCCAAGATTAAACGTTACTTACTCTTTTCACCATTTAATAATTATGTTACCATGAAAGTCATATGCGCTATGATGTTTAATACACCAAACATCAAAGCTCGAGTTGCATTTGACGATCTAACTAACATGAACGTCAAAGTAGTCAGTCCTGGGGTGAAGCGCAAGGCATAATCCTAGTTACATATAAATAGCATATATAAAGTTGTTTCATGTCATCCCAATATACAATAGCATAACATACTATAGCCATGACATAATGTAATATAATAAGGTAACATATAGGTGTTGACAACACATGTTAGCATACATTAATCATAACTCTTACCTCTATGGTTCTCAACTCATAGACCGACAAAGCAACTTTGTCCGCTTCTTGGCCCCATGGTTCTCTGGCCATATATTGCCAAAGTATCTTTGCCCTAATGGTTCTCTGCCCATGAATTGACAAGGCATAAATGACATATGGTTGGTGTGACATCCGGTAATTTTCAGTTACCAAACTTCGTTAGTTCCGTCAAGTCTTGCATACACGTGTCATGAGCACACACTAGTTGTCGTTGAGCATTTATGATCTAATAACAATTATATATGATAATTAAATAATAATTTAACTAATAATGTTGATTATTAGTTTGGGTTTATGTGATTATTAGTTTGGGTTTATGTTATTTATTTTATGTATTTGGTGTTTAGTGGAAATTATGTATGATTACTATTGTTGATTAATAATGCTTGCATTTTGTAGTTAAAAGTGTTAAAAAAATGCTAAAAAGACTAATTTTTACAAAAGGTAATTAAAGGAGGGTTAAATGGTAATTATAATTAAATTAATAAAACAAAAACCCAACCCTAGCCCCCACCTATCCCCTTTGACCATGGCACCTCTCAAACACACACATACATTGCGAATTTTGATCAAGAAACACCAAGAATCATCGAATTCTAGGAGAAATCAAGCATTTCAAGTGATTAACAAGTGCTAATCATGATCTTTACATACTTAAAGGTTAGATTTTGAATAGTTTTTCTTGGATTTTGATCATGGTTGAACCCTAGTTCGCAAATCATAGTAGATGTTGAAATTGATGTTGTTTGATGATTGTATGATGCTAGTTAGATTGTATTGATGTTAGTTTACGTGGATTATACAAGAAAATCATGGTTTTGATGCGTTGTTCATACGTTACTAATAATAGTAACTTTATTTCATGAACTTGATGATTTGATGATGAATTTGATGGTGCTAGGATGTTAATGATGTTGTATGAATGTTGGAATCATGATTATAATGCTAGAAATCCAAGAATTGATCATTTAGTTCATATCTTACTAAAAGTAGAAACTTTTGGATATGAAATTTGTGAATTATGATGATTTGATGATGTTTGTCATGTCTAGATGTTAGTGTGGACTTGATTAGGTATATTGTTGATGAATTCATGAAAGAATTGAGTATGGAATTGACATTGGGATATTACTTTCCCAAAAGGGAAACTTTAATTTGGAAAATCATTGGATGTTATGAATTAGACATGTTTATGATACTAGGATCATGATAGGATGTTTATTGATGATGTCTAATGTGTTGAATTGTGTTAATTAGGTTGTTTGGATGGTTGATGAACTAGTTGGAGGAATCTAGGTTGCTTGGAAAAATATGCATGAATACATGTATGATGTTTATACCAAATATGTGTATGATCGATGATGTTGTTGATTTGACTTAGGATGTATAAATGGATTATTGTTTGTGTTTAAGAAGTCATGATTAGGATTGGAATTGACCATTGCTATGGATGTTGAATTGTATGAAACTGGTGATCAATGTGATTGTGCTAAACTGAAGTAGTGTAAGGATCATGTTAGACTTAGAGTTGATAATGGGATATACATGGATTACTTGTATGATTATCATGTATGATACGTTGCTACAATTGATTAAATGGAAATTAAACTAATATGTCACCAACGGGTCAAACGGGTCAACTAGGTCAAATGAGTCTTGTTTTCTAAAACCTTTGGTCAACTTGTCATTTGAGCACTTAGTGTTCTTAGAGATTCTGTGGACACGTACTTATGTACTTGTGTATTCTAGGTAACCTCTGAAGGTTGTCTTTCCCTCTCTCAAGTTAGCTTTAATATCATTCGAGTGCACACCAGGTGAGTTCATGCCCCACTTTTAAACACTCTCTCTTTTAGGGGGAGATAGCATACTTGTTTACAAACGCATCACTGTTATAAGTTGTGTATAGTTTAACATAGTGTAATTTACCTTGAAAGTCCTCAAACTTTTGGATTGTTAATATTGGTAACTAGCGGGAAATGCAGGGTAGTACTACTGGGCCTGACAAGCCCCACCCGTACGACTCGAGGTCAAACAGGTGCAATATTGTCCTAATCACAACATCATCACAACTTGGTAGGTTGTGATAGGAGGCAAACAAACGAAACACATGTCAGCTTCGATCGCGAAATCACTATTGTTATTACTTGTGAATTTAGATTAGCTATCTAGTTCAATGCACCTCTTATGTTTAATAACTGTTACTATTTATATTAAACGCAAACTCTTGAACTCACCAACCATTGTGTTGACCTTTTAGTATGCTATTCTCAGGTCATTAACTCTGGCTGCCAGTAGGAGCACATCACATTCCAGCATACTTTGCAATACTTATTATTGTGTCAAGACATTTGTTTTATTACTTATAAGTTTTAAATAATAGTTTGGCGCGTGTTTTGCCAATGTTATATTTTAAGTACTTTGGGTTTGATTTCTTACAAACGCTTTCGCACAGTTTTCAGTTTTAAACTCTGATTGGTTTTTGGTTAAACGTTGTCACATCCCGACGGAAGCGTGAACGAATGCTGGTAGGGTGTGACTAGCTTTTATCAGAGTGCATTGCTTATAGTAAAATAAACATAATCATTATACACTAAAACATAACATAGACATGCCTTTATTTATAATATTGGGATTACATCTTATACATAGGTTACAAAATTAGATGTAATTGCTTTACAGTCAAACTACAGCATGTCTTCTAAAATCTATGAAAGTGTGCGTTGACATACACGCTACCGTCAACTATATTAACGGTGAGCGTGACGCAAACTCTCCCAACTACTTCGCCCCATCCGTTGTGCACCTCAAAGCTAAAGTCAAACGAATTATTCATTATTCCCTAAAAAAGCATACATAAACCAATCAACAAAAACGTTGGTGAGAACATAGGTTTATAGCCAGACAATATTTTGTTGATGTATCAATTACAACCAAACATGCTCACAACATAATCATACTGTCACGAAATAATTCACAAAATCATAATATTACATCATAACCCCCATTCGGTTAGGTGCAGGAAAATAACAGCAACACTCATCCTGTTGATGCAAATATTTTTCTAAGTAGCGCTACTAATATTATCGGAAGGTTGCTCATTCGAACTAATGGTTGTATCGCAAATTACAGTAAGTATCAAAAATTTTCAAAAATAATATATCAACCCAAACAATATGCTTTTTCCCCTAAAAACTTTTATGAATACCAAATGGTTGAAAATGTAGCAATGAACTCACTGTATCTTTAAACTTGAACCTAAAAAAATAGTTCACAGTATCAGACATAATTTTCTTCAAAATTTTTATAACCTCAGATATAAGTATCTTTTAGAAGTTCTACCAATAAAAATTATCTACTGTCATCCACAAATTACCAAAAATTCAAAAAATTTTATTCCAGCAGTTAGTAATATCCCATAATTTTTGTAGCATCTAACTCCAAACAGATTATTTTCTGTAATTTTATAATATTCCCATAATTAATTAAAAATAGTTTCTATCATTGATAAATTACCAAAAGTTTACAAACGGCTCTTTATACGAAACCAAACGTCATATAATTATATCAAGGTCCAAATCATAATAGATCAGTTTCTGTAATTTTCACAATAATCCTAATATTTATAAAAAACACTTATACTGATCCAAAAATTATGAAAATTATATATTCTGTATCTTCAGATCTAGTATCATATATATGATTTTTTCAGAATTTATTATTTATGTTAAGTATTTATTCTGATTTATTTACTGTAGAACACATAAAAATTCATATCTTAATTATAATAAAGAATAAAATTGTGAAATAATTTCAGACACTTTCATACTTCAAATGGACCATTCTGTGAATTTTACATAATTTTATCGAATTTATTTCTATTTTTGATATTTTCTTTATTTTTCATTATTTAAAATAATTTATATAAATTATTTACTTATCAAAACTTTGTCAAAGTTTCTAGATCAATATTTCAGTATATAAATAAGGATTTTTCAATGTTTATTCCCACAATCGCATTTGTTTAATTTTTATTTGATTTTTCTTAAATATTTACAAGATTTAATCTTTGTAAATTCAAAATATACATTTTTATCACAAGTTTCTGAGTTTTTGTAACTCATCACTTATGATTAATGAACTAAAACTTTCAAGGTTGGTTTTGGTATGTTTAGTACCAAAACTAACTTATTTATGTGTTTAGTAACACATATGTAATATCTAGTTTTTTTAAAATGTTTTATAACCTTTGGGATGATGATCTTGACGATATTTTTGCTGCTTGGACCCAGGAAAAAGCCGTAGAGGTGGTGGATGATGATGGTAGGTGATGGTGGTGCGTGGTTGTGTTTTGTTTGTTGCTTGTTGTTGTTGTTTGTTGTCGGTTATTGTTGGTTGGTGATGAGGGGGTGTGTTTGTTAAGTAAAACCAAGAGGTGAGAGGGGCAGAAAGGTGGTGCTCGATTGTGATGGTACTGGAGTTGGCTGTGGCTGTGTGTAGAAGCCGAAAGTGAGTGATGGTGGTGAGTTTGTGAGAAGATCCGAGAGAGAGAGAGAGACAAAGTAATGTTTGGTTGTTTGTGTTCCCAAAAGTTGCTTATAATCTTGGTCCACCGCCTCTAGGTTTGATGAATCATACTTGGTAGGGTGTTTAGGTGTCCACTAAGGGCATGGTGGCGGTTTAAAGGGAATACTGAGGGATAGAGAGGTAAGGTGGCAATCTAGGGTGTCCAAGGTGATATGTGGCAACTTTAGGAACATTCATGGTATGAATGGGATGTTGTCTAGTCAAACTTGAAGTCTAGGTGGTGATAGTAGTGTGTGGTGGCGGTTTAGGATGGTGTGGTGGCGGGTTGGTGATGTGAATGCATGAATACCGAGGGGTCCTTGGGATTGCTATTTTCTTTTGAAATAATGATACTTAGTGCCTAAGGCTATGCTTGCAAGGTGGCGGTTTTGGAGGAGAGACACCCGAGAGATAGTGTAACATCCTGTATTTTTGTTCGTTTTATTTATGACATTTTATAGCATCATTAGTAAATTTTTAAATATATATAAAAAAAAATAATAATAATAATAATAATAGATAATAATAATAATAATAAAAATAATAATAATAATAAAATAATAGTAGTAGTAATAATGATAATAATAATAATAATAATAATAATAAATAATAATAATGATAATAATAATAATAAATAATAATAATATAAATAATAATAATAATAATAATAAAACTTAGAATTAAAGTACAGGGGGTTGTTTTGCCATTTTGAAAACTTTGAATAAAAGTTTAAAACATGAAATATAAACTATCGAAAGGAGAGGGGCCAATTGTGTAATTTCCCAAACCCACCCCCTGTTACCCCGTTTTCCCGGCGAGGAGCTCCGGCGAGCTCCGCCGAGCTCCGGCGAGGCTCAAAAGCCACCATTTCGAACCAACTTGACCCAAATTAATCCCCCAAACCGCTCGACCCCATGTTTCGAACTCGATACTCAACCCAATTTGAAAATCCCGCTCGTTAACCTTTCCAAATCGAACTCGAACCAACCGAGTCAAACACCACAATCAAACCTTGCCTAAATCTGCATTTCAATCAAATTAATCACCCTTATCATATTACGCGGCCTAATCAATTAATAAATCAATCAACATCGCAAAATAACAGCTCGAATCGCACAATTTTGGTAAATTCGGACGCGGTTTCAAAATCAAACGGGTTATGCCGAAACCGTGTAATCGAAGCTACAAATTGAGGGGTTCGGATTCATTTTGAAGTTCCTAAACTCTCTGAACCCTCAATTGCACAAGAAAACCTCTCAATCATAAAACCCCAACCCAAGAACACCCGAATCAAATATCGAACTCGACATCACTCGAAACCCCATCAAAACAGGTAATTGAAACCTATTTTCTACTCGATTTGGTCCAGGGATCGAAAGCCCCATGATGATTCGGGTGTTTAACAACGAATCGGAGGTCAATTTTGACCCTGTTGAACCTAGGGTTCATACAATTTGGGGAAACCAGAGAAGCAGGGTTTAAAATTAATACAAACCAAAATAAACCAAGGCCTTGGCCCTGGTTCACTGGTCTCTGCGCCCATACATTCGGGGAGGTCCCGGGTTCGACCCCGGGCAACCCCCCCTTTTTCCTTTTCTTTTTCTGATTTTTTTTTCTTTTCTTCATTTCTTTTTCTTTATTCAACCTTTTTAAATTCTGAAAATTTCTAAAATTAAATTTATAAAATGTAGATTATTTTCTTTCTTTTGTTTAATTAATTTGGGACTAAAATAATTTTTATAAAATACTTTTGTATTTATAAATACATTATTTTAGTTTTAAAAATACAAAAGAAATGAGTAAACATAATACTTGTATATGTATATATATATTTTTAAATAATTAAATGGTTTAGTTATTTATACCTATATATATATATTTATATATTGAACTTTTAGTAATTAAATCACTTATTATGATTATACAATGTTATAATTGTTTAGTATATATATTTATACATATATATTCAAACAATTAATTGTTTAGTTACCTATATATATATATATATATATATATATATTTATACATAGTTCTTTTAATAGCTAAATCATTTATATTGATTATTATACACAATATTATAATTGTTTAGTATATATATTTATACGTATATTCAAACAATTAAATTGTTTGATTACTTATACCTATAAATATATATATTTGTATATAGTCCCTTATAATAGCTAAATCACTTATTATAATTATTATATACAATCCTTAAAATCGGTTCAACGTACAATTTAATCAAGTTTTATTTATTATTTCTCTTACGCGCTAACAAGTGATTATACCAAGTATAATCTATTCGTTTCATTTAACCGATCACGTTATTAACATGTAATAAATACGAATAATTATTAACTCCTATTAGACCTACAATTAATCATCAAACAAATTATAACGCGCTACTTTATTTCGTTTAGGTGCGTTGTGACGTTTGTGTTGGAAATCTTATTCGTGGTTATTCTTATTACATCTACAAGTCTCCTTTATTAAACATGTGAGTTCTTATGCCCCGCTTTACGATTATTCCACGTCTTTCGGGGTGAAACATGTTGCTTATACAAACTTACACATACACGCTTTGATACTTATTACACACGTGCAATTCTTTACATAGTCGTGGTTGTTTGGATATGTTAAGTATTATATGAGATGTGACATACGTGTGCAATCATTAACTATTGCTAGCCTAGCGAAGTCTTAGATCTTTGGGCCTGACAAGCCTATTTGGTGCTAAAGTCGATGTATTGCCGACTCCTAGGAGCCGTATGCTTGTGCACTAGGGAACCAAATACACTTAGCTAATCATGCTTATTCTTATTATTCAGTCGAGGCTTGATTGTAACTATGCATGTTCTATATACTTGCTATCTTGTGACCATTGACTAGAATTGCCACATTTTGTATACTTATTGTATTTAAAACCATGAGAACTCACCAACTAGTTAGTTGACTTTATTTTCAACATATTTCAGGTAATGTGCAAGCTTAGTGATGATTGAAGGAATGCATAAACCTAGATCATGGACCTAGGTTAAATAAAGACGATTGAATTCTTGTTTTTGTTTAATTTATTTTGAGACATTGATGTATGTGGTGATTGAAAACAATTGATTAATGGCATTTTATACTTTAACATAGCGTTATGTGGCTGTGAACAATCTTAACCCTCGCACCTCGACGTTTCCGCCGTCAAGGTTGGGGTGTGACAGATTGGTATCAGAGCCCATAACTATAGGGATTTAGGTTATTAGAAATGGTGACCTAGGCTATAGTTTATGCATGATCCTTATAGAATAGTATTCTTATGAATACATACTTATTGTTTGCATGCTGCCTAACGCTATACCTTATTATGTGCAATGTGATGCCTTAGCATAGGTGCCTTTCTACATGATTACATATTGTTACCCGTCTCCCCTAGACTTATCTTAAACGTTAATTCTCCCCGACAGTTACTATTTCTTAAACTTATTCTCGTCTCCAAGTAGAATCTATTGATAGGAATTCTTTAGACTTTATGTCTAATCTTGTAAATATCCCATCAAGATTTTGATTTCATAAACCAAAGAACTAGTGTGGTACATAGACACCTGTATTCTGGATTTTCTGGCAAAAGGCCCTCGGGCTAAGGCAAGCGTATACGTATAAATCTCATTGAGGGAACCGTTACGCTACCTGGGGATTTCCGGGATGAGTGATAAACTATGACCAACATACACGAGTTTCTGAGGTGAATGGGTCAATTCATCTTGACGTGTCAACGTTTCCAAATGGTGATGCGTCACCAAATGGAATCATTCCGTATAATTCATGATTCTTACCTTAATTGCCCATCCTTATTATCCTTTTAACCGATCCTAACCCAATTTGTATTTTTCCAGCATGTCTCGTTTCCACGGAAACCGAGGAAGATCCGGCCGTAAGCTTGCTGCCATGATTGCCCGGCAAATGGCTGCGGTCATCCCGACCATGGTGGCTGAACTCAGCAGCACTATGATCGCAAACGTCACGAACAATAGCAACGGTCAAGGGGAAAATAGTGCAAACCAACGGCGTAACAACCAGTCTTGCACCTTCAAGCATTTCAGTTCATGCAAGCCTCCCAGTTATAGTGGCAAGGAAGGTGCCACCGGTCTCTTAGAGTGGTTTGAAGGGATGGAGAACACCTTCGTCAACTGTGAGTGCCCCGAAGCACTCAAAGTAAGGTATGCCACCAGTATGCTACAGCAACGGGCCTTAACATGGTGGAACAGTGAAAAGAGGAACCGAGGCCCCGATGCAATCTTGGCCTTAACTTGGGAGGAATTCAAAAACATAGCCATAGCCAAGTTTTGCCCGAGGAGTGAAATCCAGAAACTGGAGGAGGAATTCTAGAATTTGAAACAGGATGGCGGGAACCATCTGGCATATTCTACCCGTCATCATGAACTGAGCATACTGCTGCCACACATGGTGGATACTGTTTCCCGAAACGTGGAAAAATTATTAAGGGTGTGCCGCCTCAAATTCAGGATGCCGTTGTGGGTAGCCGACCCGCAACTCTAGAAGAAGCCATCACTATCACTGCACAGCTGACGGAGAACCACATTTGAGCAGGCACTATGTCTGCAAAGGGTGCCAAAAAGACTGAGAAGACGACCCCCGAGGAGGTCAAGGAGGTCAAGCCTGATAACAAGAAACGGAAGTTTGTACCGGCACGGAACTATGCCGTGGCTGCTCCTAAACCGCCCCAAAGACAGTGTACTACCGGGGCTACACCGGCCGCACAAGTGCCCGTGGCAAGGGCTTATGCAGGCCCTCTACCTATGTGCAACACGTGTAGGTACCACCATCCGGGAAACCTTCCGTGTCGCATCTGCACACTATGTGGCAAGTACGGGCACCTTGTGGCAACGTGTCGCCGAGCATTGGGGAACGCAGTGACGGAACCAAACCGGGTCTGCTACAACTGTGGAGAACCAGGTCACTACCGACCCCAGTGCCCTCGTCTTGTGGGCAATGTTCCACAAGCTCGTGGACGTGCCTTCAACATCAACGCGAACCAAGCTCAGGCGAACAACGAGGTGGTGAACGGTACGTAAAAAAATTACAACCCTATCTCCATAGAATTTCTCTTAAAATTCCTTACATATGTCCTTAAGTGCCTTTAAAACCTATACAGGTATGTTTCTTATTAATGACATCTATGCATACGTATTATTTGATTCGGGCGCCGATAGAAGTTTCGTTTCCTTAGAGTTCGAACCGACACTTTCTAAACCTCGCTCAAATCTAGAGAGACCTCTCACCGTCGAAGTTGCTGATGGAGAACCCATCACCGTCGACGTGGTTATCCGCGATTGTCTATTGCGCCTCGACAACCATAAATTTCTTATCGACCTTATTCCAATGAAGCTTGGAAATTTCGACGTTATTATTGGCATGGATTGGTTATCCAAGAACCATGCCGAGATCATCTGCTTCGAGAAGTGTATTCGCATGCCCTTACCCTCCGGTGACACGATGAAGGTGTTCGGTGAACGGTCCTCCAAAGGACTCAAGCTTATGTCATGTACTAAGGCTCAGAGATGCCTAAGTAAGAGTTATCCGGCATTCTTGGCATATGTAGTCAACACCAAAGCCAAGGAGAAGGAACTCAAAGATGTTCCAGTTGTACGAGAATTCCCTGAGGTCTTTCCCGATGATCTTAGCGGGTTACCTCCCGTACGCGAAGTAGAATTTAAATCGACTTGATTCCAGGAGCAAGCCCCGCGGCTAAATCACCTTACCGACTCGCACCATCGGAAATGCAAGAACTCTCTAGCCAACTCCAGGAATTATCCGAGAAGGGGTTTATCCGCCCTAGTTCTTCTCCTTGGGGTGCACCTGTCTTATTTGTGAAGAAGAAAGATGGGTCTTTCCGCATGTGTATCGATTACCGGGAGCTCAACAAGCTGACCATCAAGAACCGGTATCCTCTTCCTCGTATCGACGACCTTTTCGACCAACTTCAAGGAGCTGCAATCTTTTCAAAAATCGACTTGCGTTCGGGTTATCATCAACTGCGAGTCCACGACGACGATATCCCAAAGACTGCATTCCGCACCCGGTATGGGCATTACGAGTTCATGGTTATGCCTGTCGGCTTAACCAATGCTCCAGCGGTCTTCATGGATCTTATGAATCGGGTGTGCAAGCCATACCTAGACAAGTTCTTCATCGTTTTCATTGACGACATTCTTATTTATTCCAAGTCTCGCTCCGATCATGAACTTCATCTCCGTCAAATCCTCGAACTGTTGAAGAAGGAACAACTGTACGCGAAATTCTCGAAATGTGAGTTTTGGCTTGAAGAAGTACAGTTCTTAGGGCACGTTGTGAATAGTCAAGGAATTCACGTCGACCCGGCGAAGGTTGAAGCCGTAAAGAATTGGAGTGCTGCCCACAACTCCGACGAAAGTTCGATCGTTTCTTGGTCTAGCCGGGTATTACCGGCGATTTATTGCCAACTTCTCAAAAATCGCAAAGCCACTCACGTCCTTGACTCAGAAGAACAAGCCTTTCGAGTGGAAAGCCGAGCAAGAAGAGGCGTTTGAGACATTGAAGCACAAGTTGTGCAATGCCCCTATTCTGACGTTACCGGATGGAAATGATGACTTCACGGTATACTGCGATGCGTCGAAACAAGGCCTTGGTTGTGTTCTCATGCAACGGGGAAAAGTCATCGTATATGCCTCGAGACAATTGAAGGTTCACGAGGTAATTATACGACGCACGATCTCGAGCTCGGAGCGGTAGTCTTTGCTTTGAAAATCTGGAGACACTATCTATACGGCACGCAATGTATAGTCTACACGGACCACAAGAGCCTCCAACACGTTTTCAATCAGAAGGACCTCAATATGAGGCAACGTCGTTGGGTGGAACTAATTAGCGACTACGATTGTGATATCCGCTACCATCCCGGCAAGGCAAATGTCGTAGCCGATGCATTGAGTCGAAAGACGCATCAAAAGATGTTTTCCGTTCAAGAGATTCGCGACCGACGCCAATGGTTCGATACATTGGGAGAGTTTGATACTGAAGTCCGACTCGATGTCAACAATGCTACGGTGTTATTGCAGAACTTAAGGATCGATTGTGACATCGAGGCGAGTATTCGAGAAGCACAGCAAGCGGTGCAAACCGAAGGGAGTATGAACGAAGAGCTCGAGCCAAATCTCATAGCCCAATTAGAAACAAGAGCCAATGGGCTAATGTATTCGCAAACCGAATCTGGATCCCCAAACGCAATAACCTTCGGGCTTCTATCATGAACGAAGCACATCGGACTCGTTATTCTATTCACCCGGGCTCCGATAAGATGTACATGGACTTACGGAGTCAATATGGTGGCCCGGAATGAAACGAGACATAGCAACCTATGTTGCTAAGTGCCTTACATGCACGAAGGTTAAAGCGGAACATCAACGTCCAAGTGGATTACTTGAACAAACCGAAATTCCCATGTGGAAGTGGGAACATATATCCATGGACTTCATAACCAAGTTACCTCGGACATCTCGCGGGCATGATAGCATATGGGTAATCGTCGACCGATTGACTAAGTCGGCACATTTCATACCCATACGTGACACATATAAGACATCAAGGTTAGCCCGGATTTACATCGACGAGATCATAAGCCGTCATGGGTGCCTCTTCACATTATATCCGACCGAGACGCTCGATTCACTTCTCACTTTGGTCTACTATGCAAGAACTTCTGGGTACACAATTGGATTTAAGCACGGCTTACCATCCCCAAACCGATGGCCAAACCGAGCGGACGATCCAAACCCTGGAAGACCTGTTACGTCTCTGTGTCCTTGATTTTGGGGGCGACTGGGATACGCACCTACCGCTCGCAGAATTCTCTACAACAACAGTTACCACTCAAGCATCCAAATGGCACCGTTCGAAGCACTTTACGGTCGTAAGTCGTTCACCAATCTGCTGGACCGACGTTGGCGAAAATCTTATTACCGGTCCCGAGCTCATACAAGAGACGACCGATAAAGTCGCTATCATCCGCAAGAACCTGGAAGTGGCAAGGAGTCGACAGAAAAGCTACGCTGATAAACGTCGCAAGCCACTGGAATTCCAAGTTGGGGAGATGGTCCTTCTCAAGGTCTCACCGTGGAAGGGTGTGGTTCGCTTTGGAAGGAAAGGCAAGTTAGCTCCAAGGTTTGTAGGGCCTTTCAAGGTTCTGAAAAGGATCGGAAAGTGGCCTACAAACTAGAACTACCCTCCGACCTTAGTGGAATTCACCCGGTCTTCCACGTCTCGAACCTGAGGAAGTGTCTGGCCGACGATAATTTGCATGTACCATTGGAAGACATTCAGATCGACGAGTCACTACACTTCGTTGAAAAAACCCGTCGAAATCATGGATCGCATTATGAAGAAGACTAGGACCTCTACGACCCCAATTGTAAAGGTTCGATGGGAGAACAAACGAGGAGCGGAATTCACTTGGGAGCGTGAAGAACATATGAAGAAGACTTACCCTTACTTATTCTTGTAACCTTTTTGATTCTTAATTTCGGGACGAAATTCTTTTAAGTTGGGGAGACTGTAACATCCTGTATTTTTGTTCGTTTTATTTATGACATTTTTATAGCATCATTAGTAAATTTTAAATATAATAAAAAATATAATAATAATAATAATAATATATAATAATATAGATAATAATAATAATAATAAAAATAAAAATAATAATAATAATAATATAGTAGTAGTAATAATGATAATAATAATAATAATAATAATAATAATAATAATAATAATAATAATATAATAATAATGATAATAATATAATAATAATAATAATAATATCTAAAATAATAATAATAATAATAAAATAATAATATAAATAATAATAATAATAATACAACTTAGAATTAAAGTACAGGGGGTTGTTTTGCCATTTTGAAAACTTTGAATAAAAGTTTAAAACATGAAATATAAACTATCGAAAGGAGAGGGGCCAATTGTGTAATTTCCCCAACCCACCCCCTGTTACCCGTTTCCCGGCGAGGAGCTCCGGCGAGCTCCGCCGAGCTCCGGCGAGGTCAAAAGCCACCATTTCGAACCAACTTGACCCAAATTAATCCCCAAACCGCTCGACCCCATGTTTCGAACCGATACTCAACCCAATTTGAAAATCCCGCTCGTTAACCTTTCCAAATCGAACCTCGAACCAACCGAGTCAAACACCACAATCAAAACTTGCCTAAATCTGCATTTCAATCAAATTAATCACCCTTAATCATATTACGCGGCCTAATCAATTAATAAATCAATCAACATCGCAAAATAACAGCTCGAATCGCACAATTTGGTAAATTCGGACGCGGTTTTCAAAATCAAACGGGTTATGCCGAAAACGTGTAATCGAAGCTACAATTGAGGGGTTAGGATTCATTTTGAAGTTCCTAAACTCTCAAACCCTCAATTGCACAAGAAAACCTCTCAATCATAAAACCCCAACCAAGAACACCCGAATCAAATATCGAACTCGACATCACTCGAAACCCCATCAAAACAGGTAATTGAAACTGTTTTCTACTCGATTTGGTCCAGGGATCAAAAGCCCCATGATGATTCGGGTGTTTAACAACGATCGAGGTCAATTTTGACCCTGTTGAACCTAGGGTTCATACGATTTGGGGAAACCAGAGAAGCAGGGTTTAAAAATTAATACAAGCCAAAATGAACCAAGGCCTTGGCCTGGTTCACGGTCTCTGCGCCCCATACATTCGGGGAGGTCCCGGGTTCGACCCCGGGCAACCCCCCTTTTCCTTTTCTTTTCTGATTTTTTTTTTTTTTCTTTTCTTCATTTCTTTTTCTTTATTCAACCTTTTAAATTCTGAAAATTTCTAAAATTAAATTATAAAATGTAGATTATTTTCTTTCTTTTGTTTAATTAATTTGGGACTAAAATAATTTTTATAAAACTTTTGTATTATAAATACATTATTTTAGTTTAAAAATACAAAGAAATGAGTAAACATAATACTTGTATATGTATATATATATTTTAAATAATTAATGGTTTAGTTATTTATACCTATATAATATATATATATATTTATATATTGAACTTTTAGTAATTAAATCACTTATATGATTATACAATGTTATAATTGTTTAGTATATATATTATACATATATATTCAAACAATTTAATTGTTTACCTTATACTATCTATATATATATATATATATATATATATATATATATATATATATAATATATATATTTATACATAGTTCTTTTAATAGCTAAATCATTTATATTGATTATTATACACAATATTATAATTGTTTAGTATATATATTTATACGTATATTTCAAACAATAAATTGTTTGATTACTTATACCTATAAAATATATATATATTTGTATATAGTCCCTTATAATAGCTAAATCACTTATTATAATTATTAATACAATCCTTAAAATCGGTTCAACGTACAATTTAATCAAGTTTTATTTATTATTTCTCTTACGCGCTAACAAGTGATTATACCAAGTATAATCTATTCGTTTCATTTAACCAATCACGTATTAACATGTAATAAATACGAATAATATTAACTCCTATTAGACCTACAATTAATCATCAAACAAATTATAACGCGCTACTTATTTCGTTTAGGTGCGTTGTGACGTTTGTGTTGGAAATCTTATTCGTGGTTATTTCTTATTACATCTACAAGTCTCCTTTATTAAACATGTGAGTTCTTATGCCCCGCTTTACGATTATTCCACGTCTTTCGGGGTGAAACATGTTGCTTATACAAACTTACACATACACGCTTTGATACTTATTACACACGTGCAATTCTTTACATAGTCGTGGTTGTTTGGATATGTTAAGTATTATATGAGATGTGACATACGTGTGCAATCATTAACTATTGCAAGCCTAGCGAAGTCTTAGATCTTTGGGCCTGACAAGCCTATTTGGTGCTAAAGTCGATGTATTGCCGACTCCTAGGAGCCGTATGCTTGTGCACTAGGGAACCAAATACACTTAGCTAATCATACTTATTCTTATTATTCAGTCGAGGCTTGATTGTAACTATGCATGTTCTATATACTTGCTATCTTGTGACCATTGACTAGAATTGCCACATTTTGTATACTTATTGTATTTAAAACCATGAGAACTCACCAACTAGTTAGTTGACTTTATTTTCAACATGTTTCAGGTAATGTGCAAGCTTAGTGATGATTGAAGGAATGCATAAACCTAGATCATGGACCTAGGTTTAATAAAGACGATTGAATTCTTTTTTGTTTAATTTATTTTGAGACATTGATGTATGTGGTGATTGAAAACAATTGATAATGGCATTTTATACTTTAACATAGCGTTATGTGGCTGTGAACAATCTTAACCCTCGCACCTCGACGTTTCCGCCGTCAAGGTTGGGGTGTGACAGATAGGTAAGGTGGCAAGAATTGACTTAGAGTGTGAATGCATGAGGGGTATGGTGGTGGTATGGTGGTTTCGGGTAGTGGTATAAGGTGGTGGTTTTCGGGGTAGGGTGGTTTAGAAGGTAAAAGCAAGAAACCGAGGGTGGTGACTAGGGTTAGTAGTTTCGGGTGGTGGTGGTTTCGAGTGGTGTTAACGAGGGGTATAGGGAGGGTGATTTAGGTTTAGTGTTAGTTAAGGTTTTATGAGTTTGATTATATGGGTTTTGGTTTATTTAAGATGTATATACATATATATATATATATGTATTCATAGATATATCACAAGCACCCGTATATATACATACAAAATATGTTACTTGATGTTCTTAATGGGTATATATGTATTTATAATATATACACGTACAAATAAGTAAACGTATATGTATACATACTAATTGTACCTAATCATACGAAAATTTTCATGTCCATATATGTATGCAAACATGCATACGTAAAAATTTGTATATACATACCTGTATGGGTAAGTTTCGGGTATATAAACATACATGCATACGTAAATTATTAATATATAGGCATGCATGCAAACATGCATACGTATATTCATAAATATATATACCAAACATAATATAAATCGTGATTATAACGTAATATTATAAGAAAATTTTTGACGTATTATCTATAATAACAAAAGAATTTTTAGGGTTGTCACAAACGTTGCATATAGTAACTGATGAATGGGATCCTGGTTGTTCACACGCCTCGCGGTAAAACCCCGCACGTGGATTTGAGGGTGTGACAGTTGGAGTCGGTTGTCTAATCCATTTCACTCCTCACAACAGAACATAACATTTGGGGTTACCTCTTGAATGATCGTCACCGTTCCATACCCTTGCCTCTATGGTTCTTGGCCTAGTGACTGATAACATGTCACATAATCATAACATATCATAATCGAGTGGAGTGTTTGGATCATAATATTAGTTTTTCAACTCTCATTTTCAAACTTTAACTCTGAATTTTGTATTAAACTATCATAGTTTAGGATTCTTCCGTATACACCATGACAAGCAAGCATATAACCATTCATTGATCAAGGTTTCATGACTAAAGGATGAAGCATTAACCTTTGCATTGCTCTTGGGACATTCACAAACTAGACTCTCCCCTCCCTCACTTTACTTCAATCGTAAATCAACAAATGAAGAAGGTGCGGTCCTCTTTCCTAAATAGTAGTAGTTAGGATTTTTAATCCCTTTTTATACACCTTGTAACCTTAAGTTTCATCTTTTGCACATTTAACCCCACTACTTTTATATGCATTTCATTATTGAAAATTTAAGATATAATAGTTTCATTTTCATATGACAATATTAGAATTAGTATCTTTTAATCGTTTCAAAAAAATTTAACAAAATGTAGAAATAAATAAGATAAGGGAAAAATATATATGAAGGCACTCATGAAGATATTTAAAACCCGATATTGTATACGGCTATCATTCTCGTGTATGTACTTTAAAGTTATGGCTTGAACTATAAACTTGCGAAGTCTTATTGTAAAATTTTAATAAAAGAATACAACAGTATATGAATTATGAAACGAGAAAAAACTTTCTCTAACCAAGTTCCTACTATTATTTAAATTAAAAACACTAAAAAAACAGTTTGTGTCTAGAGAGGATGCCTTTATTGATAATGAAGATAATCATTGAAGAATTCACACATTGTGATACATGATTCAGATGCTAGTCATTTCTCATGAAGCCAAAAAACCAATCTATTTCATTTGTCTTTAATCGCCTATGATATACCCCCCCCCCCCAAAACCAAAATCAAGGAGTTTTGGCCTCCTTGGTGTGACGATTACAAATAAAGAATAGAGGGGGATGACAACTAGAGATTGAGATCGGGTGCAATCTCAATTTTAGTCTAGGTAAGTATGTCTTGTTTCTAACCTTTCATCACCAATCTAATCACTTATTATATTCCTTAAATAAAGCATTACTTTATTAACTTGAAGTTCAACTTACTTAACCCATTAACTTAATGAGTACCCTTATTAAGTTAATTAAATTAATGGTTTAATTAATTAATCAAGTCTATTTGATTAATTGTACATACACATATATTCCAGCTCTTTAGGTTGGCAATAAGTAGTAATCTTATTAGTAAACGGGGGGTTTAGGAGCTTAGCGTTTCTCAAAAGTAAAACACTCCTTGTCTCCCTTCAAATGGTAAAAACATATAAATAGAGGGACGAAGCAAAGCTCTCCCATTGCTCAACAAACAACTCAAAGTGGGTGGCTTTAAGAAACCCTAAAGGGTGAGTTTAAAAAAAATATAAGCCATAGTGTGTCAATGCAAAAGAAAAGAAGGTGGTCAGAGGGTGGTGCATGTTAGAGAAACTAAAGCACCGAGTGTAAACGACCACCATGTCTGGTCGACTCATTGAAGTTCCGTTAGATTTAGGCAAAATTGGATGAAACAGGGAAGATCCTGATAAGTCAAATCAAAAGATGTGAGATCCTTTCAAAGAAAATAAATTGTTGAAATAAAGGGTCCAGATGAGAGCTTGTAGCAAACAAAGCTATACGGGAACCCTTAGCCACACGAATCGACATGATTAAAGCCTATATTGATTAAAGCAACTTGTCACAACTCACATCCTGATATAAGGGTAATTATGACTCTGCTCCCTTCTAATCATAGGGAACTTAACCATTAAAAATCCCACTATACAAACTGAATATAAAAAAGTTTAAGTTTATCATCCTAATCAACATCGATAAAATGGAATTAGAGGGACTTGTATAAGTGGATCAGGCCCTCAAAGCCTAAATAATATAACATAGGTCAAAAGTATGGCCTGACATCCCTAAACTAGTGGATCAAAACCAGGAAGGGAAAAGGGTTCAATCTCCAAAAACGCTTCCCCATGATTAGAAGGAGAATACCAAAAGTCCATTAGGTAAAGACCATTCCGAGAAGGGACTCCACTTAGTCATATCGCAAGAACAAAACATCACAATCCATTATTTAATAAAAGTAAGGTTATAATTAATGATGTAATTTCTCCTCGGTCAGGGGATTCCCTTCCAAGATATTTGTCTATTGAACGCTAGTGTTCTTCTCGAATAAAAAGATGTACCAAAGGGTAATTCCCTAACAAGAACTGTGAGAACTTACCCCCTTTACCACGAGATCTTGATGACCAAGCACCAAGGTAAAGAGTTCAAATTATATATATTCTATAAAGTCTATAGCAATTAACACATTGAATTCACTACCACCATCCGGGTTTCATTCACAACGGTCCGTTTGGGCGGGTGTCAAATCAATAGCGCTATTATCATTACCTTAGGCTTTAGAAAGTTAATGATCACATGCTAGCAAGTAATTAAGCAACATTGACCACCACATGAAAGATTAATCCAACAAGTTTTATCACAAATACATAGAATACACACAAGACTTAATTAAATCGTATTATTTGAAAGAAAGATTTAGAATTGAATACGTATACATGTCACATCCAAAAACATAAAAGGAAAAGGGATTGTGAATACTCACATTGAGTTCTTAAGTATGAGTTGGAACTAATGACTTGGTTAATAGAAATGGTGAAGCCCTAAATTAGTATGATATACGTATTAGAACTTATATTTATGGTTATGGTTATGAGTATTGACCATAGTAATAAAAAAATCAAAAGCAATGGAAAAGAAATATTGTTGCAAGATCAAAACATATTTGGACAGATTCATTGTTATAGTTTCATATGATAGTTAAAAATATCAAACTTTAAGTAAAAATTCTAAAATTATCCAGTATATTATTTTAGAATGTTACGAACAACTTTCTTTTAAAAACATTTTTAAATTCGGATCAGAAGTTCATCAAAATAGTAGTACAAAGCAGAATGTGCAAATATGCGCACTTACTTTGTAGAGGCTGTTACGGAGTCGTATGATAGAACTAAAAGTCGTGTAAACTATGGTTGAAAAGATAATTCGATTAAACAGCTTGTGAAATCTGAGTTTGTTAATTTTTGATTTATTATGACCAAGTTATGGCCATTGAAATTGTAACAGATTTTCTCCAAAATCAATAGTAGCACTTACGTGAGCCTTTTAGGGTTTTAAAATAATAAACGTGTATAATAAATTTTGTTAAGAATATATATGATAATAGGAGGGTTATAGTTGAAGAAAAACATAAGGAAATGATTATAAAATTTATTAGAATTATTTAAAATCAAAGAATAATAAGAACACTAAAATTAATAATTCAGTTGCGACCTCAAGAACGTTGAACGGGTTGAAACTTATAAAGACTTCAATGGAGGGATGGAGCTGAAAGTTTTTTAAGATTGTATAGAGAGTAAAAAAGAACTCTCTTGTAAGTTGAGAAGAAGAATTGATGCAAGAAAATTGTCACACCCTCAAATTCGGGTCTGGAATTTATCACGGAGGGGTGAACAAACAGGATCGAACACAGTAGTCACACATAAGATGCAGTTATCTATATGATAAGTTTTAGATAAACATTTCATTAATAATCAGAGCAGCGGAAATAAAAGATAGATTGTTTTCTTGACAACATTTCTTAATCATAATTCAAATAATAATCAATAGGTATCTTGAGCTTTTATATGATCCTACGTGCATGTCCATAAGCTCCTAGTAGATACCTGAGAATACATGTAAATCAAGTATCAACACAGGGTTGGTGAGCTCAATTAGGATTTACTGTAAAAGTGTGAGTTAATTTACTCACCGGTATATGTTTAGCCTGTAAGAACCCTTTTATTAAGGTGAACCCGCTATCCCACATACCCACTATGTACAAGCCCAACAAGTCCTTCACCTAGGATTTGTCCATGTACCATAGTTTAATATCCTTTTCATGTGTATATTATATTATCATAATAATTTCAAATCAGAGGGAGCAAATCCTCCTTTACATTTATCCTCATATGGGTTGTATGTGAAACTATAATGCAAACTATATAAAGTGCACATCTGCCTTCTCACTACAGAAACAGTCATCCCAAATGACAACAAGATCTTTGTGCATCTGATATGGATCACATGTCCATACCTTTGTGGGGGTAAGTCACTCCCCGATAGTACTATCCAAAAGATCCCTGCTAGTTTATAGTCCAGTATACAGAGAAGGATTTTCATAGTAACCATATGTAATCATAAATGTGATCAAATTATTATTTAACATAATACACAAAAATAATTTGTAAATTAATTACAACATGTATTCTAGCCCCAAAATATTTAAATGATTAAAAAGGGGAATAGTTATGAACTCACCTCAGTTCCTGTGTGGTGTTGACAAGCTAGTAAATTCCTGCTAAGGAATTATTTCACGTCAGCAAACAGATACAAATCCAAAACCTAAATAAGTTAGATCTTGAACCTGGTGTTCAATTGATCTAGGATATGGTTTTTGGGGATTGTTATAAACATATAATTAAATCATTTAGTTATTTTGTTAATTCTTTATAACTAAAGATTACATTTCATGATATTTAATTAGTTTAATAATGATTTTTAACATATCATTATGTTCCAAATAAATCTTAGACGTTAAATATAAATTATATTTAATTTTGTAAGATTTTATAAATAGACACAAATTATCTATTATATTTATATGATAATGTTTTTATAACTGAACATAGATTATGTATAAATAATGAATAATAATATATTATTAAATTGTAACATATTTACAGGATAAAACATAATATAATTTATCTAATATTAATTATGTTATCCATATTATATTATGTATAAACAGTATTTATGTGTAATAATCTATGTTATTATTTTATTTAAAAATCTATTTATGATTTTCAGTAAATCATGTATTATTTAGTATGATTTTATGATTTCATTTATAAAATCATTTTTATCCATATTACAGATAATATAACGTCTAATAATGAATTAATAATTTATATATTATTTAGAGTCTATTTTTATAAAAATGGCAATTTATAACATTTATAAATAATATTTTATAACATTTGTAATAATTAAATAAATAAATAAATAAGGTTTTTAAAGAAATAATTTTTCCAGAAATAATTACATAACTTCTAAAATGAACAAGGTTTATAAAAATTATTTTTATAATTTTTAATAATTTTTCTGTATTTTTAAATGGCCAAAAAGAGCTTAAAAATAAATGTTGGTGGCCAGGTTCGAACCCGTGACCACAAACATACACTCCCACACCCGAACCACTGAACCAAAGGCACAAGGCCGCGATAGATACCCTTCCCGAATTCCTTTAAACAGGTTAAACCCCATTTCCCCAAACCGATGAACCCTAGTCGGTCTGGATCAAATTGATCCACCAATCGATTATGATAATGAAATTAACTATAGGGCTTTTAATCCCTGCATAAAAACGAGTTTGTTGATATGCTCAATTACCTGTTTCGTTGTTCAAATCGTCAAGATAAATCGAAGAACAGGTCGCGGCCTGGGGAGGATTCAAACGATGATCAAACGTGGATGAAAATGAAATTAACTTCACAGGAAGTTTTCAATAATCCTAATGATCAGAAGCCCTATGGAAATTTAAGTTTATAATGGTTCTAAGTGGGATTTCGAACGAGTTGCAGGTCCGAATGAAGAGGATGATCAATGGTGATGTTGTGTTGTGTTTCGTGTGAAATTGGAAACGGGGATAGTTTATAAATGATAAAAAATATTGTGTGCGCATTTAATTTAATTATTATCATCGTTTAGTGCCTGATTTCATGGTTGTCGGCCTCACTTTCGGTCGAAGTGGGAATCCGGTCAAAAACGAGGCAATCATTCAAATTCCAGTGGCCCACGAGTCCGAGACTCCCACTCAAATGTGTCGGGAGCTTTTGATTGATGAAAACCGCGTATTTTTGGCGTTTTGGGGTCGCCGGAATCATCACCGGTGACCGGCGTGTGTTGCCGGAAACATCGGGGAAAGGGGCGGGGGTTTGGGATTTGTTTAAAGAAATTACAGAAGTGGTCCCTGTGGTTTAACATGTTGTCAATATATGTTATAATTTTTAGTTTAAGTTTGATAAATAACCAACTACCCCCTGGACTTCATTACTATTATTATTATCATTTATTATTATCATTATTTTTATTATTTTTATTACTATTATTATTTATATATTTATTATTAATAATATTATTATCAAATAATAGTAAAAATATAGAAACAATTTTGTATAATCACACTGTTACTAGATTTGTATATATATAAATCGTGAAATTTTTCGAGTTGTCACATCATCCCCCTGTTACAGGAATTTTCGTCCCGAAAATTAAGAAGTACTGGCAACATTCTTGAACAGGTTAGGATACTTGCGCATCATTTCGCCCTCTCGTTCCCAAGTGAACTCAGGACCACGCCGGGAGTTCCACCGAACTCTGACAATCGGAATCTTGCTATGCTTAAGTTGTTTAACTTCTTTGTCCATGATTTCAACTGGTTCCTCGATAAACCTGAGTTTCTCATCTACTTGCAGTTCCTCTAAAGGCACCACAAGTGATTCATCGGATAAACACTTTCTTAGATTGGATACGTGGAAAACATTGTGCACACCACCAAGTTCAGCAGGTAGATTTAATTCATAGGCTACTGGGCCGATCCTTCTCACAATTTCAAAAGGTCCCACGTAGCGAGGGTTCAATTTCCCCCGTTTCCCAAAGCGTATAACTCCCTTCCAGGGAGATACCTTTAGCAAAACTTTATCCCCTTCCTGAAATTCAAGTGGCTTGCGGCGTTTATCAGCATAGCTTTTCTGGCGATCCCTGGCAGCAGCCATGCGTTCTCTTATCTGGACAATTTTCTCATGAGTTTCAAAGATCAACTCTGGACCAGTAAGTTGACTATCTCCAACTTCTGCCCAACAAAGCGGTGATATACATTTACGTCCATATAAGGCCTCAAATGGTGCTGCCTTGATGCTCGAATGATAGCTATTGTTATATGAGAACTCCACCAAAGGTAAATGACCTTCCCAGTTCTTTCCAAAGTCAGTAACACAAGCCCTGAGCATATCCTCAAGAGTCTGTATGGTTCTTTCACTTTGACCATCAGTTGAGGGTGATAGGCTGTGCTCATATCTAGGCGAGTGCCTAGAGCTTTCTGAAGTTTACTCCAGAAGATTGATGTAAACCGTGCGTCACGATCAGAGATAATAGACACTGGCACTCCGTGTCTTGAGATAATTTCTTTGATGTACACCCTTGCAAGCTTCTCCATCTTGTCTTTCTCACGGACGGGTATGAAATGAGCGGATTTGGTGAGACGGTCAACGATAACCCAAATGGTGTCATTGCCCGTTTGAGATTTGGGTAAACCCGTAACAAAATCCATGGTTATCATTTCCCACTTCCACACGGGAATTTCTGGTTGGGTCAACATTCCTGAAGGCTTTTGGTATTCGACCTTGACTTTAGAACAAGTCAAGCACTTTGAGACATAGGTTGCAATATCTGCCTTCATTCTTGGCCACCAGTAAACAAGCTTCAAGTCGTAATACATCTTATCTGCACCTGGGTGGATAGAGTATCTAGACTTGTGGGCTTCATCCATGATCAAGCTTCTCAGATTCCCGTATAGGGGTACCCAAATCCTTCCTGCTATAACGCGTATCCCATCCGAATGAACTTCAAACTGTTGGTCTAGCCCTCGAAGGTTTCATCTTTAATGTTCTCTTCTTTCAGAGCTTCAGTCTGAGCATTCAAGATTTGTGCCGGCAGGTTGCTTTGAATGGTAAGTTGTAGAGCTCGCACTCTACGAGGTTTCACATGTTCTTTCCTACTCAAAGCATCAGCCACAATATTTGCTTTACCAGGATGGTACTTGATGGCACAATCATAATCGTTTAGTAGTTCAAGCCATCTCCTCTGCCTCATGTTCAGCTCCTTTTGATTATACAGGTGTTGAAGACTCTTGTGGTCGGTATAAATAGTGCACTTAGTACCGTACAAGTAATGTCTCCATAATTTAAGAGCAAACACAACAGCTCCCAGTTCTAGGTCATGAGTTGCATAGTTCTTCTCATGAGCCTTTAACTGTCTTGAGGCATAGGCTATGACTTTGTCGCGTTGCATCAAAACACATCCCAGTCCCTGAACAGAAGCATCACAGTAGACTACAAAGTCTTCAATACCGTCGGGTAGGGACAATATAGGTGCACTGCATAACTTCTGTTTTAATGTTTGAAAAGCAACCTCTTGCTTGAACCCCCAATGATATGCTACCCCTTTTGGGTAAGCATGGTCAATGGTTGAGCTATCTTGGAGAATCCCTCGATAAATCTCCTATAATAGCCGGCTAGTCCCAGAAATTGTCTAATTTCCGTTGGATTAGAAGGTGTAGGCCAACTTTTGATGGATTCAATTTTAGCTGGGTCTACATGAATTCCATTAGCATCAATCATATGACCAAGGAATTGAACTTCTTTAAGCCAGAAATCACATTTCGAGAACTTAGCATAGAGCTCCTCTCTCTTTAGTAGTTCAAGGACCAATCTCAGATGTTCTTCATGCTCATGCTCATTTTTGGAATAGATCAAGATGTCATCAATGAAGACAATGACAAACTGTCTAGATAAGGCTTGCATACACGATTCATGAGATCCATGAATACGGCGGGGTGCATTTGTTAGCCCAAATGGCATGACTGTGAACTCAAAGTGACCGTATCGAGTTCTGAAAGCCGTCTTCATAATATCTTCATCTCTGACTCTCAGCTGATGATAACCGCTTCTAAGATCTATCTTGGAGTAAATGCTTGAACCTTGCAGTTGGTCGAATAAGTCATCAATATGTGGCAAGGGATAACGGTTCTTGATCGTCATTTTATTTAGTTCCCGATAGTCAATGCACATTCTGAAAGTTCCGTCTTTCTTCTTCACAAATAACACTGGTGCTCCCCATGGTGACGAGCTAGGTCGGATGAATCCTTTATCAAGGAGTCCCTAAGCTGGTCAGATAGTTCTTTAATTCAGAAGGTGCGAGACGGTATGGTGCCCGAGCTATAGGTGTAGCTCCAGGTACTAACTCGATTGAAAACTCGACCTCTCTTTAGGGGGTAACCCAGGCAGTTCATCAGGAAACACTCAGGAAATTCCCTAACGACGTGTACATCTTCAATCTTCCTTTCCTTCTTCTCTTTGTCAGTGACTAAGGCTAGGATAGCAGTATGTCCTTTTCGAAGACACTTTTGAGCCTTCAAGTAAGAAATAACTCCCATCACGACACCAGTCTTATCTCCCTCCACACATAGGACTTCATCATTTGGTAGGGGGATACGAATCATTTTGTCTTTACAGATAATTTCTGCAGAGTTTTTGGATAGCCAATCCATACCAACTACCACATCGAAGCTTCCCAAAAGTGGGCGGCATGAGGTCTATTGGTAGGATATGTCCTGATAAGTCTAATGTACAATTTTTCAGGATTTGTGATGCGGTCAAGGATTTACCATTTGCTACTTCTACAACATATGGCTCATCTAAGGATACAGGTTCTACATTCAAGTGCTTATAGAAAGTATTAGATACGAAGCTTCTATCAGCTCCCGTGTCAAATAATACTATAGCATAAACATTATTCACCAAAAATCCCATAATAACGTTAGGGTCTTTTAGAGCCTCACCTTTGCCAATCACGAAGGCTCTGCCCTTGGCTGTATCTTTCTTTTCCCAGTGCAGTCTTTAGCAATATGGCCCTTTTCCACATCTGAAACAAATAACTTCCTTCTTTCCACCATTTCTGCTGATATCCATCCTTTTCCTTGGTCTTGAGTCTTGGTTCTACATTCAGGAGCAGTATGCCCCTCTTGTTTCATTTGTAGCAGATGATTGCAGTACACTTGCCATGGTGACGCTTGCTACACCTCTGACATCTAGGCGGAATAACCTGATTGTCATGGGGCTTTTCTGATCTGCTTCTTGCTTGTACCTTGACTCTCACTGTCTTTAGCATCTTCAAACTTTCTCTTCCCGAGCTTTCAGCAGCAACACCCTTACCCTTGTTCTTGGTGGTAACTTCCCCTGAGCCACAGCCTCATTAGTCAGCTTGTGAGCTATCCTAATGGCCTGTTGGATTGAAGTTGGGTTGGAGGAAGTGACCATAGATTGAATGACTGGCGACAGTCCACGGATATAGCCTTCAATTCTTCTGTGAGCAGGCTCCATCATATGGGACAAACAAGTTACGTACTCGTGATTTTCAGTGGTATACTTTTCAATTTCAGATCCCACCATTTTGTGGTTCCAGCACTCGGTTTCAAACCTTTGTACTTCTTCTCTCGGACAGAATTCTTCCATCATCAGTTGTTTGAATTCCTCCCAAGCCATAGCATTGGCTAGGGAGAGAGTAAGCCTTGAAACTTCTGTCTTCCAGAACGAGAGTGCAGCTCCACTCAAGGCTCCGGAGGCATATTTGGTCCTACTCTCATCGGGACATTCAGATATAGCGAAGATGGATTCACATTCTCGAACCACCTTATGAGCCCAATGGCCCCTTCTGCCCCAGTGAAGATATTGGCTTGCAGGGAGTTGATGATAGGAACGCTTATATGAATAGTAATGCACCATTCTGAGCAGCCTGCTTGTATTTCTTCAGGAGTCATCCCTGTTGGGACAGTTCTTCTAGCACGTCCTCTACCTCTGCCTCTGCCTGCTGGTGCGTCCATCTATCATGAAATTGTTTGGTGAGAATTCACACTTTGATATATTCAATAGATGCATTTTATATTAAATATTCAAAGTATGGACAATTACTGTAGGACAGATGTGAATTTAAGAAAACTGGGTTTTTCGATTAAATTCGGCAAGGCACGAGTACTAAGAAACAAATCTCGCTTTAGGTTAGAATAAGCGTAGCTTAGATTACCGAATGGAACATATCAAGGTAATTTGACCTATTTGCCTTAGAGATTTGTGTATGATCGCAGTAACTTCACGTGCTACAACAGCAGAAATCTTACAGCCAGAGTTTCTAGACCGTGAACGGATTTGACAAGAAGCCATTCTGAAAGATTATTAAGAATTTTCATGGAAATTGGGTAATACGAGCTATTCAACACACGAAAACGACAGTCGAGAATTTGGAATAATAGCAATGAGATGTTCCAGGTGTAATCGTTTGATTCGTAAATCAAAGCGAGTACGTTGACTAATCAAAGTATTGAGTCAATCACAACTTTGTTGAAGACATGCGTACCTATAAGCAGATACTCATCCAAGGGTTCCCAGGTAAGGTAAACAGGTCCATCGGTTGATTTGGATATATGCGAATACCTTGCCTAGACAGAACACCCCGAGATACAGGCATCACGCTCTTCCAGCATTACATGTTTCAAGTTTTAAGACACAGACTTTGACAAAATTAAAAAAATTTGATTTAGGCAAGATGATAAGTGTAGATTCCACATGTCGTTGAGAATAAGTTTAGGAATTTTCGAAAAGAGTCAAGAGTCAAAGAGTCAAAGTTATGTTTAGGAACACAACTATCTAAGTTTAAGCATATAACTTCTTAATCCTATTCTATCTCTAACTAAGTCAATTTACTTTTTGCAACTATTGTGTGTGGCTATAGGCTAGATGCAACCCTAACTCAGTATAACCAATGGCTCTGATACCAATCTGTCACACCCTCAAATCCGGGTCTGGAATTTATCACGGAGGGGTGAACAAACAGGATCGAACACAGTAGTCACACATGAGATGCAGTTATCTATATGATAAGTTTAGATAAACATTTCATTAATAATCAGAGCAGCGGAAATAAAAGATAGATTGTTTTCTTGACAACATTTCTTAATCATAATTCAAATAATAATCAATAGGTATCTTGAGCTTTTATATGATCCTACGTGCATGTCCATAAGCTCTAGTAGATACCTGAGAATACATGTAAATCAAGTGTCAACACAGGGTTGGTGAGTTCATAGGTAAGTAAAACATAATGATAAATCATTAATTATCCTCAATTAGGATTTACTGTAAAAGTGTGAGTTTAATTTACTCACGGTATATGTATAGCCTGTAAGAACCCTTTTTATTAAGGTGAACCCGCTATCCCACATACCCACTATGTACAAGCCCAACAAGTCCTTCATCTAGGATTTGTCCATGTACCATAGTTTAATATCCTTTTCATGTGTATATTATATTATCATAATAATTTCAAATCAGAGGGAGCAAATCCTCCTTTACATTATTATCATATGGGTGTATGTGGAACTATAATGCAAACTAATAAAGTGCACATCTGCCTTCTCACTACAGAAACAGTCATCCCAAATGACAACAAGATCTTTGTGCATCTGATATGGATCACATGTCCATACCTTTGTGGGGGTAAGTCACTCCCGATAGTACTATCCAAAAGATCCCTGCTAGTTTATAGTCCAGTATACAGAGAAGGATTTTTCATAGTAACCATATGTAATCATAAATGTGATCAAATTATTATTTAATAATACACAAAAATAATATGTAAATTTAATTACAACATATTCTAGCCCCAAATATTTAAATGATTAAAAGGGGAATAGTTATGAACTCACCTTAGTTCCTGTGTGGTGTGACAAGCTAGTAAATTCCTGCTAAGGAATTATATTTCACGTCAGCAAACAGATACAAATCCAAAACCTAATAAGTTAGATCTTAAACCTGGTGTTCAATTGATCTAGGATATGGTTTTCGGGGATTTGTTATAAACATATAATTAAATCATTTAGTTATTTTGTTAATTCTTTAATAACTAAAGATTTACATTTCATGATATTTAATTAGTTTAATAATGATTTTTAACATATCATTATGTTCCAAATAAATCTTAGACGTTAAATATAAATTTATATTAATTTTGTAAGATTTTATAAATAGACACAAATTATCTATTTATATTTATATGATAATGTTTTTAAACTGAACATAGATTATGTATAAATAATGAATAATAATATATTATTAAATTGTAACATATTTACAGGATAAAACATAATATAATTTATCTAATATTAATTATGTTATCCATATTTATTATGTATAAACAGTATTTATGTATAATAATCTATGTTATTATTTTATTTAAAATTTATGATTTTCAGTAAATCATGTATTATTTAGTATGATTTTATGATTTAATTTATAAAATCATTTTATCCATTATTACAGATAATAACGTCTAATAATGAATTAATAATTTACATTATTATTTAGAGTCTATTTTATAAAAATGGCTATTTATAACATTTATAAATAATATTTTATAACATTTGTAATAATTAATAAATAAATAAATAAGGTTTTTAAAGAAATAATTTTTCCAGAAATAATTACATAACTTCTAAAATGAACAGGTTTATAAAAATTATTTTATATTTTTAATAATTTCTGTATTTTTAAAAGGCCAAAAAGAGCTTAAAAAAAAAATGTTGGTGGCCGGGTTCGAACCCGTGACCACAAACATACACTCCACACCCGAACCATGAACACAAAGGCACAAGGTCGCGATAGATACCCTTCCCGAATTCCTTTAAACAGGTTAAACCCCATTTCCCAAAACCGATGAACCCTAATCGTCTTGGATCAAATTGATCCACCAATCGATTATGATAATGAAATTAACTATGGCTTTTAATCCCTGCATAAAAACGAGTTTGTTGATATGCTCAATTACCTGTTTCGTTGTTCAAATCGTCAAGATAAATCGAAGAACAGGTCGCGGCCTGGGGAGGATTCAAACGATGATCAAACGTGGATGAAAATGAAATTAATTTCATAGGAAGTTTTTAATAATCCTAATGATCAGAAGCCCTATGGAAATTTAAGTTTATAATGGTTCTAAGTGGGATTCGAACGAGTTGCAGGTCCGAACGAAGAGGATGATCAATGGTGATGTTGTGTTGTGTTTCGTGTGAAATTGGAAACGGGGATAGTTTATAAATGATAAAAAATTGTGTGTGCGCATTTAATTTAATTATTATCACTTTAGTGCCTGATTTCATGGTTGTCGGCCTCACTTTCGGTCGAAGTGGGGAATCCGGTCAAAACGAGGCAATCATTCAATTCCAGTGGCCCACGAGTCCCGAGACTCCACTCAAATGTGTCGGGAGCTTTTGATGAGAAAAAACCGCGTATTTTTGGCGTTTTGGGGTCGCCGGGAATCATCACCGGTGACCGGCCGTGTGTTGCCGGAAACATCGGGGAAAGGGGCGGGGGTTTGGGATTTGTTTAAAGAAATTACAGAAGTGGTCCCTGTGGTTTAACATGTTGTCAATATATGTTATAATTTTTAGTTTAAGTTTGATAAATAACCAACTACCCCCTGGACTCATTACTATTATTATTATCATTTATTATTATCATTATTTTATTATTTTTATTACTATTATTATTTATATATTTATTATTAATAAATATTATCAAATAATAGTAAAAATATAGAAACAATTTTGTATAATCACACTGTTACTAAATTTGTATTATATAAATCGTGAAATTTTCCGAGTTGTCACAAAAATGGTAAGACAATGTTAGTATTCATAGATGGAAAATGGGGATTATGATTGGGGAATTTTATGAGCATAATTAAGATTTGGGGGGTTCTGAGTGGGTTATAAATGAGTCGAAGGAGATGGAGTATTATTTTTTTTAATTTTTAAAAATGAAGGAATGTTTATAAAATTACTTTTTATAAAGAGTTTGTATTAAAGTTGCAAAATTAGAGATTTTGTTTGGATGATTCAAAGACTTTAAAGTAGTTAGTATTTCTTTTACAAAAGTATAACTATAAAAATAGTATGATTAAAACTTTCTATAAAATTAAAGATGAGAATCCATAAAAGTTTAACTTTATTATATAATAGCACATGTGTACTTTTAGAAAAAGTTAAGAACTTTAATAATAATATGAACTTAAAAATTTTAAAAATACATAAGAACTTTAAGATATTATAAATTGGCTTTCATCACCATCATCAGTCATAGCATAAGTGAAATTATAAAACAAATATTTAATACTAACAAAAATAGCTATTATAGAATCTTATGTATAGCATATATAAGACTATAAGTTATCATGTATAATAGTATGTATGATAAAATAAATAATATAATATAGAATTAAGAATGTTTTAATCATAAAATAATAATGAAAAAAATAAAATCGGGTACAAATATGGATAGATACCAGGGGTCATAGTTAGTCTCTGACTAACAAAGACCATGCTGGACACATAAAACCATGGTATGCTAATCCACAAGCGACAATAAACTTGCTACCACGCACATATCAAAACATTTATCAAAATCTTAATCAACTCGGATACACCCTAAAAACAATTAGAAAAGGGGACAATTATACTCACAGAGATAAACTATGTGATAGTATCGTACATGGTCGGCGAGCGTCACAAGCATATTACAACCTTGAAACATATTAACATTCATGTCAATACTATCTCATTATATGTGAAACCCTCGGGTTTTCCCACCGAGATAATCTACCCGACCTGCCTTAAGGCTTGTGACCCTAAGAAAGAATCTTCCTAACCCTGTTAACATTTTCGTCATGGCTTTGACGAACATGTGTTGAAAAGCTAGGGTTCATGCACACGCCTAACAAAGTTATCATGCAACCTCACGGATGTGAAATTACATTCCATTACCCTTTTCATACTAATACTGGATCTTGTCCTGTGACAATTCCATTAATCCAAATGTGGTTGTCTCGCTATCACATTACAATATGCACCCTGATTAATTCTTTCCAAAACCTCAATTTATTCCAACAATCATAACAATGAATAATGTAGAGGTTTGAAACCTTACCACGACAAATATGGGCTCTTAAACAATCCTTGATGTCCATAATTTACCATCGAGCGATCTAACACTATAATGGAGTTTAACGCATCACATATTCGCTGATATATAGCCATAACTCGTATTAGAAGAGATATGTGGCTTACCGAGTGAACCGAGCCTCCAAACATTGATCTAGATCAAATCAAAATCAACGAACGCAATATGACCTAGATTGTCCAAGCAAACCCATCAACCGATATTGTAGAGAGAGATATTTGGAAGAGAGATGAACTGAGGTGAGAGAGTGAAAAATGGTAAAAATCAGTTTTTTGAGCTTTTATACTAGTGTTGCCCAGCCAGCCCTTTAATGCTATAGCATGATAGTTATTTGTTGCATTTCACAACAAAAAAGATAGATCGTTATGATAGGGTGACGTAACGACTACGTTTCGATAAATGAGTAGAAATATGATTGAGAAAGCTTTACTAAAAGGATGATTTAATATTCTTGGATTAAATGGGTGCTAGCGAAGACCAATTCTTTGAGTAAAGAGCCTTTTTATAAGGATTCTATCAAGAGAAGATTAAATCAAGAGAAATGCAAACTTAACAACAAATGATTGACCAACTTGTGATGCAGCGTGTATTATGTAATGTGCTTGGCCCTATTACTTTGTGCAAATTACGACAGTGCAGTGGGGCACGGTGAAGGATAGAATACCCACGTACAATAGTTGACCCCAACTTCTACAAAAAAATGCTACAAGCAATTGGTCAAAATTATAGTCATGTGGAAAGCAAGGAACGACATCGTATACAAAAGCAAAAAATGGCATTCCGACAGGTTGTTGAAGTAGTTTAGGTGAACACATCTTATGGGTGAAAAATAAGCAAAATACAATTAAAAAAAATATCCTAATTTAAAACTAAATAATAACCGAAAATCACATCCAAACACCTCTATTGTTACCTGTGACAACCCGAGTTCTCAGATTAACCTCGCCCCTTAATAAAATATTTTGAACTAGATATATATAAACAATAATGAGTTATTATCATTATAGTAACTAAATAATAATGAATTATTTTTTTCTAATTGCAACAAAACAAAGTTACCAACTCAAATGACAACAAAGAAAACTTATAGGGACTATTATATATAACTACGTAACCTCCAAGCCAACCCTCGGCACTTCCTTCAAACCTAATTCGGGAGCCCCTCTCTCAACCCTCACGTTTGTGCTACCGGCTTTCCCATTCTCTCGACAGCAGCCCCAAACGAAGCACCCTGCTCCGACAAACTACGTGTTTTGTTTCGTCTCGGGGACGTCTCCGTTAGTGATCGCTAATCGTCGTTCTTCGGTACGATTCTTGCTTTGTTTTGTTTCCGTTCATTCGGTGCGTGGGTATGCATGTTTTTTTTGTGGTCATGTGTGGTGCTATGATGTATGTATATAGGGTATCATGTGTATGGATAGTTTTGTATGTAAGCTTGCTCTACCATATATGTTTCTGCGTATATACATACACACACATGCACCTAGGCGATGTGTGTTCTTTCTGTCGCAAGCATGTGCCCTTGCGGTAAGATTCTATGCGATTAATACGTGTTCTTTAGACAATATGGATGATTATGTATGCTTCTGTGATTAGAGTGGTGCTGTACTCGGTTTACGCCGTGAATGTATATGTATTGTGTGTTCTGGGCTAGAGGATTGATGTGCTTCCTTGGGTTTGTGGAGACGACTCATGTATCGGGTTTGATCGGGTGGTTATACTTGTGAGTATATGTGTGTTCATGGTGTGCGTATATGTGTGGTTTCTCCGTTATACATGTAGGTGTGTTTATGCATGGTTACAAGAGCAATGTTGATGAATGGGGGTGTTCTTTAGTCGTAAGGTTTAACAAGGGGTAATGCATGTGTGTTCTGCGTGTGTGATGTGTGTGTTATGTGTGTGTTTGACAAAAAAACCGAGAGTGATCAAAGTATTTCTATATTTAGGTTTTTCAATTTAAGGATTAGTATATGTTCCATAGATGTGGGTTTTGCAATTGTATGTGGTTGGTACATGCATTGTGTGCATGGGATCAATGTATGGTGAAATCTTGAATGTGTACGTGAGTTTAATTGTATGAGAGTTCTAAGAATGCATGTGGTCATTTTGTTTATATTGTTTTTTATGGGCATTAGGGCTGTCCAAACCGCTCGACGCTCGACGCTCGCTCGACGTTCGTTCGTTCGAAGTGTTCGAAAAATGCTCGTTCGAATTTTGCTCGGTTGTAAACGAGCCGATCGGCTCGGATCGGTTTGTAAACGAGCCAAGCACGAGCAAGGTCTGCTCGTGTTCGGGTCGGATTTTTATGTTAATATGTATAATGTTTATACGTAGTGCTCTAGTAGATTTGACTCATTATATACAAATATATAATTTTATTTATGCATATTGATCAATCAACCTAATAAAATAATTCTACACTTATATAAAAGTAAAATCCTAAGCCATTAAAAGATATTTTTTCGATCATCTCACTCTCACCGTCACCGTTATCTGCAATATGCTCTCGCTTTATCAGCTACAGGCTTAGCTGGCTTCATCGTCAGCCACAACGTGTTATCATTCATGAAAGTATTATATAATGAAATGTGGCTGATTTTAAGTTATAAACCTTATTCGTTGCAGTATAAATTGTATGACACACAAGATAGTTGGGTTGTATAAATTATTTGCGCTCGTTGCGCTCGCTCGACGTTCGCTCGAAAAATGCTCGTTCGATTTCCGCTCAGTTGTAAACGAGCCGATCGGCTCGGTTCGGTTTGGAAACAAGCAAAGCACGAGCAAAGGCCTGCTCGGTTCGGCTCGGCTCGTGAACAGCCCTAATGGGCAGTAGGTATTTTGGTTTGTTAATAGGGGGTACATGACAATTATAAAAATATACTTATGTGGGTGGGTGGTCCTAGTTTATGCAAATGTGATTATATATATTATGTATATATCTGTGTTATATGTTGGATGTCTACCTATAACATGCATTTTTACTTGTTGTGTTGACTGTGTTTGCTTGTGAACAGGAAATATATACCCGACACCGTAAACCGAGTCGTGAAACGTGAAACCGAACAATCCTTACGTTTATAACTAATAATTAATATTAATAACTAATATTAATTATATACATATACTGAATGGAATACAGGTTAATCGAAACCCTAATCTTTGGTGCTTTCGTTTATTCATCGTTGTGCAACCAATGTGAGTTCTCAGCCCATTTTACCTATTTTCTTGGGGTGAAAGAAACGTGTATTCAAACTATTTTCATTTGATTCAGTATTACGATAATGATCGCAGTTTACTAGTGTTGTACCAATTTAAGTCCTCACGTTTTGAACCGTTAATATATGTTCTTTAGCGGGGTAATTTGAGTAGATCTACTGGTTTGACAAACACTCACCCGGGCTAGTCGCGCTAGCACGACCAGTGGTCGAACGGGTGTTTAATTGACCTAATTTTCTGTTGATGTGGTTTGGTAGCTACAGCCGAGGCACTATGTCATTGTCAGCGTCAGTTGCGAACTCATGCACTATGTAACTTGTTAAGTAGGTTAGCTACCTACGGATATACTTTGTTTACTAGATCGGTTATTACATGTGTGTTATCAAAACCTGTGGATCATCAACCTTGTGTTGACACTTTAGCATGTTTCTTTTGTTCACAAGATGCGCACGCTTAGGATATATATTCATGCATTCAACGTCACACGTGATTTAACTAAAGCTTTTCAATAAATTTTATTTATTTTGTTTGTGCGTGTTGCGCCATTTAAAGATTAAGATTTATTATGCTTCCGTAACTTCTATTATGTTTACGTTAATAACTCGGTGTTTGGTAATTTCAAACATAAAAATTATTTTGGTTTATAATTAACATGTCGTTGGTGTAACTAGTGGCTGAGATCCTGGAAGTCACACGCCTGACGGTAATACCCATTTGTGGAAATTGAGGGTGTGACCGATGGTATCAGAGCCAATGGTTATAGCGAACTAAAGTATATTTGTATTTTATTTGCATTGCATTTATACTATAGCATGATGCGTTAGTTACACACACGTAGATTATTAAGTTATACTTGCTTGTTCTGTTTTCTTGAGAACTATTGCTTTGGTGTATTCCTGTGAGCGTTTGACTATAGGGATGGGTCTTCATCTTCTTTTTCTATGTCTGAGGGAAAAGGCTAGTTCGTCCGATTCCTTATTGTTACCGCATGTTCCTTAGTGCGGGGTGACTCCGAGTTACTGGGAGTCATAAGAAGATTAATTACGATTGATGATTTACCGTACCTTTTACATCATACATTTCAAAGTCGGATACACAACCGTTGGTACCTAACTTGGATGGTTCATCAGGAACATGTTCTGCCTCCTGTTGAATGCTCCTTCGAGACAAATCTATTTTTGTCATACTTTCTTTACTACCTTGCAACTTCTCTTTCCTTGTCCTGTGGAGCAGAAAATAGCGGGCACTGGCGGTATCATAGATATTGAGAGATAACTTATCAGAGTTTACTATGATAATACGATCTTACCCATCTAACCTTAGTACATCGATGGTTCTTACCAAGTGAATGTTTCCTTACTAATTCCTTCATAACGACCTTGGTTAATTGACCTTTGGTTAATGATAATATCTTTGATTCTTCTATCATTGATAACACTTTGTACTTGACAAGGTATGTTAGCTCGGATAGGAGGAACCAAGGGTGACCATGCAAAGCAAATTACCATTACAGGTACACACGTAATTGTAATTTGTTGTGCATGAGAAGTTTGGCAAACTCTGTCGGGTGATAACGGTCATAGTCAGTACAAATTTTCATTTCTATACTTTGAGACCTAAGAGTCTTGGTTCTCATAAAACTTCACTATTAATATGGAAACAATCCTTCATTTCTAATTGTATGAAAGTTCTCAACTACCTCGAGCCTTAATGAGATTCATATTATAGCATTAGTCTAGTCTTTGTGAGACGTTGCTCTCCTAGCATGTCAGTGATCGTGCAATACTATCCATCTATAATATGCCAAATCTTCAAAAGTGCAATAGAGTGATGATACTCTCTGCGCATGTAGCCTTTGTTCATTGGGTTAACCTTAAGATAGGAGTCATGGCCGTTTAAACGTTCTAACATTCATTTCATTTAGTATTTATCATGTTAAGCGTAAGTTACTTTTGCTTGTCCCCGGTGTGGGATTCAAATGGGTTTCCTGGTGATTGGTTTTTGGCGTAAGGTTAGTTAACAAAGTGTCTTACGATGATCCGATGTACATCTTGCCTGCCTTTCCATTACTAAACAGCAAGTGCAACTATAATCGCCATGGGCCGTGCAATAAAACACTTTGAGAGCGCTATGGGGAAACTTGACCATACCTTTAAGAACCGTCGTGTGAACGTCCCAGCCAAGTCTCCTCAACCACAAGAAGCAATAAAGGATGTTATAAGGGCAGACAACCTGTGCAATTTAAGGGAGACTGTCCAAGGCTCAAGAAGATAGGAAACGGCAGAAATGGTAGTTCTGCTTCAGCATGGTCTCGTCCGAGTGTCGATTGAAGTTTCATACCCAGTGTAGTTCTACAAGCTAAGTTCCAAAATCTACCATAGATGTAACCGATGGTAGAACTACAACCGTCACCCAGGTGCTTGGCAAGTCTCATCTAGGTTTTCTAAACATGTCGTCGATATAAAATTAATTCCTATTACCCATGGTAGTTTGATGTAATAGTCGGAATGGATTGGTTATCCAAGAATAACGTTGAGATCATTTGCAAGGAGAAGCTAATCAAGTTACCCATCTCGGGGATGAGATTCTTACAGTTAAAGGTGATAAGATTCTTACAGTTCAAGTTACCCACTCGGGTGATGAGATGCTTTATTGGCACTTGTTACAGATAGAAGGTGGATGAAAAGCGTATCGAAGATATTCCAATTGTCAAAGAGTTTACCGAGATACTTCCCGAAGACCTACCTAGCCTTCCTCCACACAAACAGGTAGAATTTCAAATAGAGTTAGCACTGGGAGCTGCTTCGATCGCTTGGACGCCGTATCGTTTGGCACGAACGAACTACAGAGTTGTCTAAGCAATTGCAGAAATTATGGACAAGGGATTCATCGTCCCATTTCTTACCCTGGGGAGCTCCAACTCTTTTCGTTAGAAAGAAAGATGGAACCTTCAGAATGTGTATCGACTACCGGGAGTTGAACAAGGTGACGATGACGAATCAAGACAGATATCCGCTACCGCCGCATTGATGACCTGTTTGACTAGTTACAAGTATCAAGCTACTATTCTAAGATTGACTTAAGATCAAGTTGTCATCAGTTGAGGGTCGAGAGGTAACATCTCAAAGACGGCGTTCCAGACTCGCTATGGGCACTATGAGCTCGCATTAATGCCTTTTGGATTAAACAATTCCCCAACAGTTTTTATGGACCTCATGAAGCGTGTTTGCAAGCCTTATTTGGATAAGTTTTTCATTGTCTTCATTGATGATATATTGATCTACTCTCAGAATAAGAAAGATCACGAGGAACACTTGAGAATCATTCGGAAATTATTGACGAATGAACAACTGTATGCAAAGTTTTAAAATGCGACTTCTGGATACTCGAATTGCAATTTCTTGGGCATGTAGTGAACGAAAAGGGTATACATGTAAATCTTCGAAAATTGAAGCAATCAAGGATTGGCGGCACCGAAAACGCTACTGAGGTGCGATAATTCTTTGGTTGGAAGGCTATTATAGACGATTTATCGAAGGATTCTCAAGGTTAGCACAACCTCTGACTGCCCTAACTCACAGGGAACCGTCTACAAATAGGGCAGCAAAGAGGAAGCGGCTTCCAAGCGCCTTAAAGACAAGTTGTGTAGTGCATCGATCTTGGCGTTGCCAGAAGGAACAGATGATTTCATGGTGTATTGTGACGCGTCAATCTAGGGTTTGGGTTGCGTGTTGATGCAACATAACCAAGTAAAAGCTTATGCATCAATACAGCTTAAGATGCATGAATAACTATACAACTCACGACTTAGAGTTGGGTGTAGTGGTGTTTGCACTCAAGGTCTGGAGGCATTACCTTTATGGGACCAAGTGCACGATCTTCACTGGTCATAAAAGCCTTCAACACATCTACGAACAGAAGGAACTGAACATGAGACAATGACGATGGTTGGAAACTACTGAATGAATACGACTGTGCCATCAATTATCATTCGGGAAAGGCTAATGTGTAGCCGATGCCCTTAGTCGTAAGGAAACCCTAAAGCCTCATCGTTCCGTGCATTGCAATTAACTATTCATTCTGACCTACCATCACAGATTAAGAATGCTCTGGCTGAAGCATTACAAGAACAGAACATCAAGTCAGAATCTCTCAGAGGAGCTGAGAAACTGTTCAGGAGAAGCCGATGGTCTTTGCTATTATGAAGACCGGGTTTGGGTTCTATTGTTCGGGAATCTCCGAGAGTTGGTGATGGATGAAGCTCATAAGTCTCGTTACTCAGTACATCCTGCATCTGACAAGATGTACCAGGATCTGAAGGTTATTACTGGTGGCCTAACGTGAAAGATGAAATTGCCACTTACGTGTCAAAGTGTCTTGACTTGCTCTAAGGTTAAAGCAGAATATCAAAAACCATTAGGTTTGCCTCAAAACCTGAGATTCCAGTGTGGAAATGGGAGAATACTTCCATGTATTTCGTCACCAAGTTGCCTCGTTCACGGTCTGGAAACGATACTATCTGGGTGATAGTGGATCGTTTGACCAAGTCAACTCATTTCTTGGCCATTCGTGAGACCTACGGAATGGATAAACTGGCACAGATCTACTTGAAGGAAATTGTGTCACGCATGGCGTGCCACTTTCGATCATCTCTGATCGTGACACGCGATTCACTTCACACTTATGGCAGTCATTGCAGAAGAAGTCGTTAGGCACTCGCCTGCACATGAGTACGGCTTATCATCCACAGACAGATGGTCAGACTGAACGCACTATTCAAACCCTAGAAGATATGCTTAGGGCATGTGTCATTGACTTTGGGAATAGTTAGGAAACCGTCTGCCTTTGGTTGAATTCTCTTACAATAACAGTTACCATACTAGTATCAAAGTCGCATCATTTGAGGCACTTTATGGAGAAAGTGTAGATCACCTCTCTGTTGGACTGAAGTTGGAGATAGTCAGTTAACTAGTCCTGAACTCATTCATGAAACCAAAGAGAAGATTGTTCAGATTCGTAACCGTATAGCGGCAGCTCGTGATCGTCAGAAAAGCTACGCAGATCAAAGGAGGAAGCCTTTGGAATTTCAAGTTGGTGACAAGGTATTGTTAAGGTTTCACCTTGGAAGGGTGTAATACACTTTGGAAAGCGTGGAAAGTTAAACCCTAGATATGTTGGACCATTTGAGATTGTTAAGAGGATCGGTCCAGTTGCTTATCAGCTAGACTTACCTGCAGAATTCGATGGTGTTCATAATGTGTTCCATGTTTTAAACTTAAAGAAATGTCTTAGCCGATGAATCACTCGTCATCCCATTGGAGGAACTGGAATTGATGAACAACTTTGTTTCATCGAAGAATCAGTTGAGATCATGGATCAAGAAGTCAAGACCCTAAAGCTTAGCAAGATTCCTATTGTACGCGTTAGGTGGAATTCAAAGCGTGGACCAGAGTTTACCTGGAAACGTGAAGATCAGATGAAAAAGAAATACCCGTAGTTATTCAAAGTTCATACATCCACTTCTTAAGGTATCACCTTTAAGATTTCTCTTCCTTAAATTTCGAGACGAAATCTCCTTCAATAAGGAGATGATGTCGCAACTCTCACAAAACCCTACTTTTTTTATTTTCAAATTATTCAGAAACCCTATCTTGCGTATGTTCCAGAAAACCTTATGTTCTGAATCAGTGCTCCCTGTTCACTGGTCGTTCATCTGTTCACTAGTCGTTCGTCAATCAATTTCAGGATGAAAATTTCTTTAACAAGGGATGATGTGACAACCGAGTTCTCAGGTTAACCTCGCCCCTTAATAAAATATTTTAAATAGATAATATTATAAACAATAATGAGTTATATCATTATTAGTAACTAAATAATAATGAATTATTTTTTTCTAATTACAACTAAACAAAGTTACCAACTCAAATGACAACAAAGAAAACTTATAGGGACTATAATATATATAACCCAAACTTAAAGGGATTATTGTGTAAATAACCCATGAGCAAACCATAACTACGTAACCTCCACCCCTCTCTCAACCCTCACGATTGTGCTACCGGCTTTCCCACTCTCTCGACGGCAGCCCCAAGCGAAGCGCCCTGCTCCCGACAAACTACATGTTTTGTTTCGTCTCGGGGACGTCTCCGTTAGTGATCGCTAATCGTCGTTGTTTGGTGCGATTCTTTCTTTGTTTTGTTTTCATTCATTCGGTGTGTTTCCGGGTTGCGAATGGTATGTCGTGTGTCGGGTGGGTGCTTGGGTATGCAATGGCGGAGGATAGTGAGGGCCGGAGGGGGCCGCCGCCCCCCCTATTTTTTTCGTCGGTAGTGTTAAATTTTATCCTGTTAGTGTAAATTTTTGGCCCGGTAGTGTAAATTTTTATATAAATCTCGAGTTCATGCCCCCTAAACAAAATTAGTTTCGCCCCCGCCCCCCTACGGGGATGTTCAAGCTCCGCCACTGTGGGTATGCATGTTTTTTTTTCTATGGTCATGCGTGGTGCTATGATGTATGTATATAGGCGTATTATGTGTATGGATAGTTTTTGTATGTAAGCTTGCTCTACCATATATGTTTCTGCATATATACATACACACATGCACCTAGGCGATGTGTGTTCTTTCTGTCGCAAGCATGTGCCGTTGCGGGTAAGATTCTATGCTATTAATACGTGTTCTTTGTGACAATATGGATGATTATGTATGCTTATGCGATTAGGGTGGTGTTGTACTCAGTTTACGTCGTGAATGTAAATGTATTGTGTATTCTAGGCCGAGAGGATTGATGTGCTTCCTTGGGTTTGTGGAGACGACTCATGTATCGGGTTTGATCGGGTGTGTACATGGTGTGCATGGGAATCAATGTACTTGTGAGTATATGTGTGTACATGGTGTGCGTATGTGTGGTTTTTTCGTTATACATGTAAGTGTGTTTATGCATGGTTACAACAGCAATGTTGATGAATGGGGGTGTTCTTTAGTCGTAAGGTTTAACAAGGGGTAATGCATGTGTGTTCTGTGTGTGTGATATGTGTGTTATGTGTGTTTGACAAAAAAAAACCAAGAGTGATCAAAGTGTTTCTGTATTTGGGTTTTTCAGTTTGAGGATTAGTATATGTTCCATAGATGTGGGTTTTGCAATTTATATGTGAGTTGGTACATGCATTGTGTGCATGGGAATCAATGTATGGTGAAATGTTGAATGTATACGTGAGTTTAATTGTATGAGAGTTCTAAGAATGCATGTGGTCATTTGTTGTATATTGTTTTCATATGGGCAGTAGGTATTTTGGTTTGTTAATGGGTGGTGCATGACAAATTATAAAAATATACTTATGTGGGTGGGTGGTCCTTAGTTTATCCAAATGTTGGTTATATATATTATGTATATATCTGTTTTATATGTTAGATGTTCTACCTATAACATGCATATTTTGCTTGGGTTGTGTTGATTGTGCTTGCTTGTGAACGGGAAATATATAGTCGATACCGTAACCGAGTCGTGAAACGCGAAACCGAACAATCTTTACGTTTATAACTAATAATTAATATTAATAACTAATATTATTATATACATATACTGAATGGAATACAGGTTAATCGGAACCCTAATCTTTATGCTTTCGTTTGTTCGTCGTTGTGCAACCAAGGTGAGTTCTCGGCCCTATTTTACTTATTTTCTTGGGGTGAAAGAAACGTGTATTCAAACTTATTTTCATTTGATTCAGTATTACTATAATGATCGCATGTTTACTAGTGTTGTACCAATTTAAGTCCTCATGTTTTGAACCGTTAATATATGTTCTTTAGCAGTGTAATTCTGAGTAGATCTACGGGGTGTGACAAACCTCACCCGGGCTAGTCGCGCTAGCACGACCGTGGTCGAACAAGTGTTTAATTGACCTAATTTTCTGTTGTTGTGGTTTGGTAGCTACAGCCGAGGCACTGTGTTCATTGTCAGCGTCGGTTGCGAACTTCATGCACTATATAACTTGTTAAGTAGGTTAGCTACCTACGGATATTACTTTGTTTACTGGATCGGTTATTACTTGTGTTGTTTATCAAAACCTGTGGACTCACCAACCTTGTGTTGACACTTTAGCATGTTTCTTTTAGGTTCACAAGATGCGCACGCTTAGGATCATATCATTCTTGCATTCAACGTCACACGTGATTTAATTAAAGCTTTTCAATAAATTTTATTTATTTGGTTAGCGCGTGTTGCGCCATTTAAAGATTTAAGATTTATTATGCTTCCGTAACTTCTATTATGTTTACGTTAATAACTCAGTCTTTGGTAATTTCAAATATTAAAAATTAATTTTGTTTGATAATTAACATGTCATTTGGTGTAACTAGTGGCTGAGATCTTGGAAGTCACACGCCTGACGGTAATACCCCGTTTGTGGAAATTGAGGGTGTGACATTACCAAAGTGTATTATTATTTTTATTATTGTTTTTAATACGACATTGTTTCGAGTGATAGATGTTATCTAAATCAAACTCATTTATCTGTTAATAAGGACCGCATCTCTAATCCCTCAAGAGGAAATCTATAATTAGAAAAACCCCATTGTTCAACCTAGAGCATTTTTATCTTGAACGATACTCAAACCCAAGATCTAATTTTTAATTTTTTTATTATTTTACCTCAACCACTAGTACTAGAAATCATTGGTATTGAGTGTAGTAGCCTAGTAGGTGATTCTGTAATTCCTTCCTTGAAATCAAAAGTTTAAATCCTACAATAGATAGGTTAGATGGATTTTGGAGTAGAAATGGATAGATATGTGCATGTGTATATGAGAGAGAGAGAGAGAGGTTCTACTATAAACTATATTTTGCCTAAGAAGACTAAGAAGAAATGAGGTGGTGACATGTGATAAAACTAGAAAATAGGTTAAAGGGTATTTTGGTCTATTAACCATTTAATCTAATTCACTTTCTCCTTTTAAAAATATAGCACGTTTCTTTTACACACTTTGTTCACCACAAATCTTATGAAATATTAATCTCAAAATACAACCAAAGCCTAAATATCTCTCGTTGTCTTGAGCGGTGGGTAAATTGGTAGTGTTTTAAGACATGATTCAGTAGTCAATGATAATGGTAATTGGAGATAATGAATAATCACGGAAGATGATATCAATGATCAATGATACTCAAATGTCATTCGTTTTATCACACTTATTTGTCACGTTGATTGTTCAAGCACAAAACAATATATAGATTGTTGTTCTAACGCCAAACAACACGAAACGTGTTATATTAACGCAAATGGTGAGCATTAAAATAGCAAAAAAAGTGTTATTTCTATTTTGTTTGATATTTAGCATAATACACTACAGAAATAACACATGAGACCTTGTTGTTTTGACGTAAAACAACATAGAACATGTCATGTAAAACCGCACAAAATTGTGTTGTTTTATGAAATTTGAAATCCAGCATAATTTTGTGTTGTTTTATGAAATTCAGCATATTTTTGTGTTGTTTTATGAAATCAGCATATTTTTTGTGTTGTTTTATGAAATCCAGCATAATTTATGTTGTTTATGAAATCCAGCACAATTTTATGATATTTTATGAACTACAACACAATTTTGTGTTGTTTTATAAAATACAGCACAAAAACGTTAAATGCAGCACAATTTCACCTAATTTGTTTTTTTATAAAAAAATATAGCAATACTATACTCAATTTAAAGAGAAAAAATGATGATTTTATGGTGTAAATTTTTTTAAAAAATACCTAGCATGAAAAAGTTATAAACATTTTAAAAAATTGAAGGAAAACTCAAAAAGTCAACAAAAGTGGTTACATAAATAAAATACCCTTTCTTCTTTTTATTTACAAGATTACCATCTTAAACATTGATAAGAAATGGTATGCTAAGATCATTTCTTACACTTCTGAGGTAAAATTTATTTTTAGTATAAACATATATATATATATATATATATATATATATATATATATATATATATATATATATATAGGATCAGGATCATTACAGAACCATTTTTTATTTTAGAACCAAAAGAACCATTGATTTACATAAATGTAAATTATAAACCTTTGATTTACATAGATGTGAGTTAAACCTAGTGATATTTAGTTGTTTTTTATAATTTATTGTTACATGTCTGATCTACACATATGTAAAACAACTCAAGTATTACCAGACTTAATATACATTTATGTAAATCAATGGTTCTATAGTTCTGAAAATAAAAAGTGGTTTTGTAATGATCCTAACCATATATATTATATATATATTATATATATATATTATATATATATGTGGGTGTGTGTGTGTGTGTGTGTGTGTGTGTGTGTGTGGTGTGTGTGTGTGTGTGTGTATGAATATAGGGCCAGGATCTTTTCAGGACTCCTAAAGATCGTGAGAACTGCGAGAACTCATCCTAACCACTGATTATTATTTATTTATTTATTTTTTAATTAATACAACAAGTTAATATGGTATTTTAATATATGCATTTAATATGAGTCTTTAATGTTATATAGTTAATTTAGGAAGTTACACAATTATCTTCCATTAATTGGATGAAATTTTTTAATTTTTTTTTTTATTTTAGTGATCAATTTCAACTTTGCATTGATTTTTGGATGGTTCTTTGACCTTTTTCATAGTATATTCATAAAAAGTGTTAAAGATACTTTGATAATGGTTTGACAATGATTTTATTTATTTGAGTTATTTTGCATCTAATTTCATTACATAAACAAATATAATCAGTTATCTTTTTTACCTATATATATATGGAAATAAATGGTTTGTTAATTTTGCATATATATATTTTTGTTACCTATACATTTTTTTTCTACGTACACAAATGTAATAATCTATTTTCTCACAAATTCAATGATCGTTTGGTTAAATTTAGGGTATAACTTTATGTTTTGATTCAAGTGTTTGTGTTAATTAGCTTGAATTTTAGTTTATGATTTGGTTTAAGTTTGTGATTAAGACTTACATATATGTAAATCGTTGACTCACATATATGTAGAACCTGTATGTATATGAAAAAAACGATAAGAAAAAGATTTACATATATGTAAATGGGTGGTAAGTTTGAAAACTAAATGACTAGTATGATGATATTTTTTCATATATGTAAATACCAGATTGTCACATCCCGGGGGAAGTGTGAACGATACGGTTGGGGTGTGACTAACTTTTATCAGAGTACATTGCTTACAGTGAAATAAACACAATAATCATATATACATAAAACATAACATACGACATGCTTTATTTATAATAGTGGAATTACATCTTTTACATAGATTACAAAATTAGATGTAATTGTTTACAATTAAATCACAGCATGTCTAGAATCTATGAAAGTGAGCGTCGACATACACGCTCCGTCAACTATGTTAACGGTCAGCGTGACGCAGACCCTCCCAACTACTTTGCCCCATCCGTTGTGAACTTCGAAGCTAAAGTCAAACGAATTACTCATTAATTACTGAAAAAGTACACTTAAACCAGTCAACAAAAACGTTGGTGAGAACATAGGGTTATAGCCAGACAATATTTTGTTGATGTATCAATTATAACCAAACCGGCTCACAACATAATCATACTGTCACGAAATAATTCACAAAATCAGATAATATTACATCATAACCCCCATTAGGTTAGGTGTAGGAAAATAGCAGCAACCCTCATCGGTTGGTGCAAATATTCTCCTAAGTAGCGCTACTAATATTATCGGACGGTTACTCATTCGAACTAATGGTTGTATCGCAAATGACAGTAAGTATCAAAATATTTTCAAAAATAATACATCAACCCAAACAGTATACTTTTTCCCCCAAAAACTTTATGAATACCAAACGGTTGAAAAATGGGGCTATGAACTCACCGTGTCTTCCAACTTGAACCTATAAAATAGTTCACAGTATCAGACATAATTTTTTTTCAAAATTTTTAGAACCTCAGATGTAAGTATCTTTGGAAGTTCTACTAAAAATGTCATCACCAAATTTCCCACAAATTATTTATACATAATTTGCTTAAGATTAGTCCAAAGTTTCCATATATCATCAAAAATACCTATGATTATCAAAAAATCACTAAAAATTCATAGAATTTTATTCCGACAGTTAGTAATGCACCATAATTTTTATAGCATCTAACTCCAAACAGATTATTTTCTTTAATTTTATAATATTCCCACAATTGTTTAAAAATAGCTTCTGTCCTTCATAATTTCCCAAAATTTTACATACGGCTTATTATACAAAACCACGTATCATATAATTGTATCAAGATCCAAATCATAATGGATCAGATTCTGTAATTTTTACAATAATCTTAATATTCAGAAAAAATACTTATACTGCTACAAAAATATCAACATTATATATTATGTATTTTCATATTTAATATTACATCTATGATTTTATCATAATTTATTATTTACGTTAAATATTTATTCTGATTTATTTACTGCAAAAAATATAAAAATCCATATCTTAATTATAATAAGAAATAAAATTCTGAAATAATTCCAAAGGCTTTTATACCTCAAAATAATAATTTTTCAATTTATTAGAATCTTCCCGAATTTATTTCTATTTTTTGATATTTTTCTCTATTTTCATTTATTAAAATAATTTATATAAATTATTTACTTATCAAAATTTTGTCAAAGTTTCCAGAACCATATTTCAATATATAATAAGGAGTTTTCAATGTGTATTCCCACAATCACTTTTGTTTAATATTTTTCTAGATTTTCTTGAATATTTATAAAATTTAATCTTGTAAACTCAAAATGTATCTTTTTATCACAAGTTTCTGAGTTTTTGTAACTTATTACTTATAATTAATGAACTAATAATGCTTTAAGGTTGGTTTTGGTATATTTAGTACCAAAACTAGCATGCTTATGTGTTTATTAACACATATGTAATCATCTAAGTTTAAAAATGTTTTACAACCTTTGAGATGTTGATTTTTGATGGTATTCTTGTTCCTTGAACCCGAGAGGAAAGCCTTGGAGTTGGTGCTTGATGATAGTTGTGGTTACGGGTGATGGTGGTGTGTGGTTGTGTTTGTTTGTTGCTTGTTGTTGTGGTTTGTTGTCGGTTGTTGTTGTTGGTTGGTTGTTGGTTGTTGTTTGGTGTGTGACCGAGAGATGGGAGGGGCAGAGAGGGAGTAGATGGTGGTGCAAGAGGTTGTCGTGTGATGGTAGTGATGATTGTGGTTTGAAGTTTCCAAAGAATTCCCAAGAGAGAAGAGGACAAAGGTGATGTGTTTTACAAAAGGAAGTGGTGCGGTTGGGGTTTGTCGATGGGGGTTTCTTAATGTGCTAATGCAATCATAACCTAAAGTGTAGCCTAGGTGAGTCAAATAGGGAGGTGGCGGTTTCTAAGGGGCTTCAACCGAGAGCTTGCCACCTAGCCCCCTTTGTAATTATGGTGGTAATGTGGTGGCAGTTTGTGGTGTGTGAAAGCAAGAAAATCCGGGTGCATGGGTGGCGGTTCGGGAGGAAGTAAGGTGGAACAAGTTACTTAGTCACATGGATATCTAGGTGGTAGGATAAGGTGGTGTGGTGGCGGGTTAAGTAAGGTGGCCGAGGGTGGTGGTGGTTATTGGGTGGTGTTGTGGTAAGGTGGTTTCGGGTGGGGTTGTGGTAAGGTGGTGGTTTCGAGTGGTGTTTAACCGAGTGGTAGTTTGGTGTTTTGGGTTTGATGTTAGTTTAGGGTTTAAATTTTGGTTATATATATATATGTACTTTTGAATATATGCATAGGTGACTTTATATAAATAGATTACAATTATACATACATACACAACATATATATTTCATGTTCTTAATGTGTATACACATATAAATATGTAAATATGTACACGTACCAGTAAGTAAACATATATATATAAATGTATTTATAGATACATTACATAAGTGACCTTTGTAAACATATATCATATACCTATATATGCTAACCGTACATGAGCATTCAAAAATTTTTCTTGTACATATATGTATTCAAACATGCATATGTAAAACTTGGTATATATATACCTGTATGAGTGAGTTTCGGGTATATAAACATACATGCATACGTAAATTATTAATATATAGGCATGCATGCAAACATGCATACGTATATCCATAAAGATATACTTCCTAAACATATAAAAATCGTGATTGTAACGCAATATAATAAAAAATTTCGACGTAATATTTATGATAACAAAAGAATTTCTAGGGTTGTCACATTCTCCCCCCGTTTTAGAAAGCTTAAATAATTATTACCTCTGAATAGGTGGGGGTACTTCTTCTTGATTTCATCTTCCCTTTCCCAGGTGTACTCTGTTCCTCTTTTTGCATTCCACTTAATTTTCACTATAGGAATTTTACTTCTTCTTAACTTCTTTATTTCCTTTCCCACAATGGCTATTGGCTCTTCCACAAAATGCAGTTTCCTATCTACCTTGATTTCTTGAATTGGTACTTCTAGGGTTTATTGGTTAGGCATTTCTTGAGATTGGACACATGAAATGTGTTGTGTACTTCACTTAATTCATGTGGTAATTCCAACTTATATGCTACAGGACCAATTATATCAATGATCTTGAATGGACCAATGTACCTAGGGTTCAGCTTACTGGATTTTCCAAATCGAAAGATACCTTTGGAGGGTGATATTTTTAGATAGACTCTGTCTCCAACTTGAAATTCCAAGGGTTTTCTTCGTTTGTCTGCATAACTTTTATGTCGATCACGAGCTGCTTTCAACCAGTTTTTAATCTCAGTGATCTTATCCGTGGTTTCTTGGATTAGTTCAGGACCTGTGAGTTGTCTATCACCTATTTCATTTCAACATAGCGGTGACCTACACTTTCTTCCATATAGAGCTTGAAATGGAGCTAACCCAATACTCGAGTGATAACTGTTATTGTTTGAAAATTCTATTAAAGGTAAGTGACTATCCCAATTTCCACCAAAGTCTATAGCACAAGCCCTTAACATATCTTCTAGGGTTTGTATTGTTCATTCACTCTGTCCATCAGTCTGTGGGTGATAAGCTGTACTTAAATTTACTTGAGTCCCTAAAGCTTTTTGTAAAGTTTGCCAGAACCTAGAAGTAAATCTACTATCTCTATCTGATATAATAGATACAGGTATTCCATGTCTAGACACAATTTCTTTTATGCAAATCCTTGCTAATCTCTCAATCTTGTAATCTTCTCGGATAGGTAAGAAATGAGCTGACTTAGTTAGTCTATCTACTATAACCCAAATTATGTCGTATCCATTTCTGGTCCTGGGTAACTTAGTTATGAAGTCCATTGTAATTTGATCCCATTTCCATTCTGGAATTTCTAGTTGCTGCAGGTATCCTGAAGGTTTTGGTATTCAGCTTTTATTCTTGAGCAGACATCACACTGTTCCACAAATTCTCCAACTGATCTTTTCATATCTGGCCACCAGTATTGGCTTTTCAAGTCCTTATACATTTTATTATTTCCTAGATGCACAGAGTATCTTGACTTATGAGCTTCTTGTAAAACAGTTGTTCTAATCAGGTTGTTATCAGGTATCCAGATTCTTCCTTTGAATTTCAGAATTCCATCTGCTTCTTCTTTTAAGTCTTTCATTTGTCCTTTCAGTTTCAGCAGGTCTTTTTGTTGAGCTTCCCGGATTTGGCTTAACAGATCTGAGCGTAATTCTATTTTCATGGCTCGTACCCGTAAAGGTTTTGTTCTTTCTTTCCTACTTAAAGCATCAGCTACTACATTTGCCTTACCTGGGTGATACTTAATTTCACAGTCATAATCACTTAGTAATTCTACCCATCTTCTTTGCCTCATGTTTAACATCTTCTGATCAAAGATGTGTTGTAAACTTTTATGATTAGTATATATTATACACTTAGTCCCATATAAGTAATGTCTCCAAATTTTCAGTGCAAATATTACAGCTCCTAATTCTAGATCATGGGTGGTGTAATTCCTTTCACTACCTCTAAGTTGTCTAGATGCATATGCAATCACCTTATCTTTCTACATTAAAACACATCCTAAGCCTTGACGAGATGCATCATAATAGACTATGAAATTGTCTGTTCCTTCTAGTAAAGCTAATATGGGTGCACTACATAACTTACTCTTGAGAAGTTCAAAGGCTTCCTTTTGTTTTTCTCCCCACACATACTTTCTATCTTTTTGGGTCAATTCTATCAACGGTTGGGCTATTCTTGAGAAGTTTTCTATAAATCTTCTGTAGTATCCTGCTAAACCTAAGAATTATCGTATTTTTGTCGGGGTTTTTGGAATTTCCCATTTCTTAACTGCCTCAATCTTTGCTGGATCAACCTAGATCCCATCTTGGTTAACTATATGTCCTAGAAATTGTACTTCCCTTTTCCAAAATTCGCATTTTGAGAATTTTGCATATAACTTTCTTTTTGTAACAATTCCAGAGTTAACCTCAGGTGTTGTTCGTGGTCTTCCTTATTCTTAGAATAAATTAGAATGTCATCAATGAAGACTATAACAAATTTATCTTGGTAAGGTTTACACACTCTATTCATTAAGTCCATAAATACTGCTGGAGTATTGGTTAACCCAAATGGCATTACAAGGAATTCATAATGTCTGTACCTAGTTCTGAATGCAGTCTTAGAAATATCGTCTTCCTGTACTCTTAATTGATGATATCCAGATCTTAAGTCTATTTTCGAGAAATAACTAGATCCCTGTAATTGGTCAAACAGATCATCAATTCTAGGGAGTGGATACCTATTCTTTATGGTAACCTTATTAAGTTCCCTATAATCAATACACATTCTAAAAGTTCCATCTTTCTTTTTAACAAACAGAACTGGTGCTCCCCAAGGTGATACACTAGGACGTATGAATCCTTTATCTAATAATTCCTGTAACTGAGTCATGAGTTCTTTCATCTCAGTTGGTGCTAAACGGTAGGGTGCTGTGGCAATAGGTGTTGTTCCTGGTATCAATTCTATTTTAAATTCTACCTGACGAGGAGGTGGTAATCCAGGTAGTTCATCAGGAAAAACATCAGCATATTCATTTATAACAGGAACACTTTCCAAATTTTCCTTATCAAGTTTTGTATCAACTATATGAGCCAAGAAAGCTAAACAATTCTTGTTGAGGCATTTTTGTGCTTTTTCACAAGAAATCAATTTCACAAGATTATTTGGTCTATCATCATATATGCATAGAATTTTGTCTTCCTTAGTCAAAGGAATCTTAATCATTTTCTTATCACAAATGATTTCAGCATGATTTGTACTCAACCAATCTATTCCTACTATGATATCAAATCCTCCTAACTTAATAGGTATCAGATTTATATCAAAACAATATTCATCTAAATTCAAGATGCAATTAGGAATGATTTATCAGCTTTAATTATTTTTTCGTCAGCTCATTCTATCATATAGGTGACACGTAATTTCTCAGATGTTAGACTAAATGATGGTCTAAAAGTATGTGAAACAAAACTACGAGTTGCTCCTGTATCAAATAATACTTTAGCGTACTGGTTATTGATAAGGAACGTACCCGTGACTACTTCTGGTTCATGACGAGCTTCGTCAGCTTGTATCACAAAAGCGCTTCCACGGGGGTTGTTCTGGTTAGCTGGAGCCTTACCCTTTCGTTGTGGACATTTATTATGGAAATGATTTTCACTTCCACATTGAAAACAGACTGTTTTTGTGCTGGTAGGGTTTTTGCAGTCTCTAGAAATATGTCCCTTCTTTTTGCAGTTATAACAAACCACTGTCATACAGTTTCCTGTATGATATCTTTGACAGATATTACACGGTGGTTGTTTATCCACTTTCTTCCCCTGAGCTGTTCCCAAGAAGTTTTTGGTGGAGGTCGGGTTACTCTTTTCTGGGAGCTTTCTCCAAATCTTCTTCCAGAGTGGTTTTGCAGTACATTTCCTTTTCTCTCCTACCTGTTGGTGACTTAATGATCTATTCCTGATCATTTCATCTGTCAGACTTCCTGACAGGATTACTGCTTCCTGAAAGGTTTTGGTTCTTGCAGATTTTACTAGTACTCTTATTTGTGACACTAATCCCCAAATATACCTCCCTATTCTTTTTGATTCCGGGGTTATCAGATGTGGTACTAACCTGGATAGTTCGTTATACCTATCAGTTTATTCCCGGTGTGCAGCTCCTTTCATTTCTAGTGCTAAAAATTCAGCCTCTAGTTTTTCTATTTCATTATATGGGCAGTATTTCTCTATCACTAGATTTCTAAATTCTTCCCAACTCAGCTTATTCATAACATTTCTATCCCTAGTGTGTACCTCCATTTTCCACCAAGATTGTGCTTCTCCTTTTAAGGAATATGAAGCAAACAGTGTCTTTGAAGTTTTCAGCACAATTGCTGATTTCCAAGACTCCTTCCATTTCGTCTAGCCATCTCAAAGCTTGTACTGCTCCACCTTTTCCATCAAATTCCCGGGGTCTGCAAGACATAAAGGTTTTGTAGGAACATCCCTTGGAAACTCCATTTAGAATTTTTTCTCCTTGCCTTTCTTCCATATTCATGTTTTCAGGTCCTGCTGGTGGTTGTGAGGTAGTTCCAAAATTCAAATTTTGTTGGAGTTGGGTTATTAAGGTAGGCAGGGTAGCTTCTAGTTATTGGGCTACTATCTGAGATATCCTATCATTCTCAGTTGTATCAGTGTTTACGGGTGTTTCTTCCCCAAGTCTGGTTTTGGGTCGTCCCACTCGAGCTGTTCTCCTGACAGGCTGAGTGTTTCTTTTTAGCGGCATGATTCACTATAGTGAATTTCAATATTAGAATCACAATTAAATATCTTAACACAAAAATTATTTAACACAAATCAAATAAACATGTTGACACAAAAGTACATATATCAATTAAGCTTTTATTTCTTTTATTCTAGAGTGTTAGACTATAATCTTTTAGTTTCTACGAATCCATCTCCATATCCTGGTGAAGATACTTTTCTTGGGTGTCTTGAGCTTTTTGATATCCTTCTGGATTTACCAAATTCCCAGCTGTATTTTCTTAAGTTTCCTAAGAGTTTGTCGGGCTGTCTTCACCTGATCCAATTCCTGTCTCTTAATAACCTTACTTTCATCTTTAGGAGAATCAGAAGGTTGTATTTCTATATCCTCAGCTGGCTTATCTCTAAACCTGTTTCCACGTCGTATCTTTTTCTTAGGAGTCTGAATTGTGTATCCACCCAATTGTACTGGTGCACGTCTAACATAAAATTTTGTCTTATTCTCCATTTCTGTTGGGGAAACATCCATAACCTGTTGAGGTTCTGGTTCAGGTGTTATTTCCTTAGGACTGCTATGGTATGGACACTCGGAAGGATCGGTCTCATAGTGATAACTATCCGAATTCATAACTGCACAAATTTCTTAACAATATTTCACAAAATGGTTAGTCAAATAATTATTAAGATCTTGCCAGAATCTTAATCATAAAATCATAGAATTTCACATAATTCACATAAATTCACATAAAATCATAAAATAATATATTTGAGCTTATGGTTATAGTCTAGTTATTTCCTTAAAATAAATAATTCCCTATAACCAATGGCTCTGATACCAACCTGTCACATCCCGGCGGAAGCGTGAACGATACGGTTGGGGTGTGACTAGTTTTTATCAGAGTACATTGCTTACAGTGAAATAAACACAATAATCATATATACATAAAACATAACATACGACATGCTTTATTTATAATAGTGGAATTACATCTTTCACATAGATTACAAAATTAGATGTAATTGTTTACAATTAAATCACAGCATGTCTAGAATCTATAAAAGTGAGCGTCGACATACACGCTCCAGTCAACTATGTTAACGGTCAGCGTGACGCAGACCCTCCCAACTACTTTGCCCCATCCGTTGTGAACTTCGAAGCTAAAGTCAAACGAATTACTCATTATTTCCTAAAAAAGTACACTTAAACCAGTCAACAAAAGCGTTGATAAGAACATAGGGTTATAGCCAGACAAATATTTTGTTGATGTATCAATTACAACCAAACCTGCTCACAACATAATCATACTGTTATGAAATAATTCACAAAATCAGATAATATTACATCATAACCCCTGTTCGGTTAGGTGCAGGAAAATAGCAGCAACCCTCATCCGGTTGGTGCAAATATTCTCCTAAGTAGCGCTACTAATATTATCGGACGGTTCCTCATTCGAACTAATGGTTGTATCGCAAATGACAGCAAGTATCAAAATATTTTCAAAAATAATACATCAAACCAAACAGTATACTTTTTCCCCCAAAAACTTTATCAATACCAAACGGTTGAAAAATGGGGCTATGAACTCACCGTATCTTCCAACTTGAACCTATAAAATAGTTCACAGTATCAGACATAATTTTTCTTTAAAATTTTTAGAACCTCAGATGTAAGTATCTTTGGAAGTTCTACTAAAAATATCATCACTAAATTTCCCACAAATTATTTATACATAATTTGCTTAAAATTAGTCCAAAGTTTTCATAAATCATCAAAAATACCTAAGATTATCCAAAAATCACTAAAAATTGATAGAATTTTATTTCAACAGTTATTAATACCCCATAATTTTTATAGTATCTAACTCCAAACAGATTATTTTCTGTAATTTTTATAATCCCACAATTGTTTAAAAATATCTTATCTCCTTCATAAATTCCGAAAATTTTACCGACGACTTCTTATACAAAACCAATTATCATATAATTATATCAAGGTCCAAATCATAACAGATGAGATTCTGTAATTTTTACAATAATCTTAATATTCAGAAAAAATAATTATACTGATCCGAAAATTATGAAAATTATATATTATGTAGTTTCATATATATTATTACGTCTATGATTTTATCAGAATTTATTATTTACGTTAAGTATTTATTCTGATTTATTTACTGCAGAACATATAAAAATCCATATCTTAACTATAATAAGGAATAAAATTCTGAAATAATTCCAGAGGCTTTTATACCTCAAAATAATCATCATGTCAATTTATCTGATTTTTCCCGAATTTATTTCAATTTTTTGATATTTTTCTCTATTTTTCATTTATTAAAATAATTTATATAAATTATTTACTTATCAAAATTTTGTCAAAGTTTCCAGAACCATATTTCAATATATAATAAGGATTTTTCAATGTTTATTCCTACAATCGTATTTGTTTAATATTTTCTAGATTTTCTTGAATATTTATAAATTTAATCTTGTAAACTCAAAATATATCTTTTTATCACAAGTTTCTGAGTTTTTGTAACTCATTACTTATGATTAATGAACTAATAATACTTTTAAGGTTGGTTTTGGTATATTTAGTACCAAAACTAGCTTGCTTATGTGTTTATTAACACATATGTAATCATCTAAGTTTAAAAATGTTTTACAACCTTTGGGACGTTGATTTTGATGGTATTCTTGTTCCTTGAACCCGAGAGGAAAGCCTTGGAGTTGGTGCTTGATGATAGTTATGGTTACGGGTGATGGTGGTGTGTGGTTATGTTTGTTTGTTGCTTGTTGTTGTGGTTTGTTGTCGGTTGTTGTTGTTGGTTGGTTGTTGGTTGTTGGTTGTTGTTTGGTGTGTGACCGAGAGATGGGAGGGCAGAGAGGGAGTAGATGGTGGTGCAAGAGGTTGTCGTGTGATGGTAGTGATGATTGTGGTTTAAAGTTTCCAAAGATTTCCCGAGAGAGAAGAGGACAAAGGTGATGTGTTTTACAAATGGAAGTGGTGCGGTTGTGTCACACCCTCAAATTCCGGGACTGGAATCTATCACGGAGGGGTGAGCAAACAGGATCGAACACAGTAGTTACACATGAGATGCAGTTATCTATATGATAAGTTTTAGATAACCATTCCATTAATAATCAGAGTATTAAATATTATGCGCAGCGGAAATAAATATAGATCGTTTCTTAACGATACGTCTAATCATGTCTTAATAATAAGCAAAATGTATCTTGAGCTCTTATATGATCCTACGTGCATGTCCATAAGCTCTTAGTAGATACCTGGAATGCATGTAAAATCAAGTGTCAACACAGGGTTGGTGAGTTCATAGGTAAGTAAAACACATTGATAAAACATCATTTATCATCAAGTAGGATTTACTGTAAAAGTGTGAGTTTAATTTACTCACCGGTATATGAATAGCCTGTCGGAACCCTTTTTAATAAGGTGAACCCGCTATCCCACATACCCACTATGTACAAGCCCAACAAATCCTTCACATAGGATTTGCCCATGTATCATAGTTTAATATCATTTTCATGTGTATATTATGTTATTTATAATAATTCAAATCAGAGGGCGCGAATCCTCTCTTTACATTTATCCTCATATGGGTTGTAAGTGGAACTATAATGGCAAAACTTATATAGCGCACAATCTGCCTTCTCACACCAGAATAGTCATCCCGAATGACAGCGAGATCTTTATGCATCTGATAAGGACCACATGTCCAAACCTTTGTGGGGGTCAGTCACTCCCCGATAGTACTATCCAAAAGATCCCTGCCTTGTTTATAGCCCAGTTTACAGAGAAGGATTTTCAATATAACCATATGTAATCATAAATGTGATCAAATTATTATTTAACATAATACACAAAAATAATTTGTAATTTCAATTACAACATGTATTCCAGCCCTAAAATATTTAAATGATTAAAAAGAGGAACAGTTAAGTATGAACTCACCTCAGTCCTTGTGTGGTGTTGACAAGCTAGTAAATTCCTCCTAAGGAATTATAATTCACATAAGCAAACAAATACAAATCCATAACCTAAATAAGTTAGATCTTGAACCTGGCGTTCAATCGATCTAAGGTTTGGTTCTCGGGGATTTGTTTTAAACATATAATTAAATCATTTAGTTATTTTGTTTTAATAACTAAAGATTTATATCTCATAAATTTGATTAGTTTAATAATGATTTTAACATATCATTATATTCTAAATAAATTATAAACATTATTTAACTATGTAAATTTATATTTAATTTTGTAAGATTTTATAAATAGACACAAATTATCTAGACATTATATTCTTATGATAATGTTATTTTAATTGGACATATAAATAATAAATAATAACATATTTACATGATAAACATAATATAATTTATCGAATTATTAAATAATTAATAATTATAACATAATAGGTTATGTTCAATATAAATTGTCTAATTATTAATTATGTTATCCATATTTACAAATAATAAATTAATAATTTAAATTATTATTTTAGGGTCTTATTCTTATAAAAATAATATTTTATAACATTTGTAATAATTAAATAAATAAATAATTAATAAGGTTTTTAATGAAATAATTTTCCAGAAGATAATTAAATAACTTATAAAATTAACAAAGTTTATAAAACTGTTTTTATAATTTTAGTTATTTTTCTGTATTTTTAAATTTTTCAAAAAGGCTTAAAAAATAATTGTTGGGGGCAGGGTTCGAACCCTTGACCTCCTGTTCACAATCACACACACAAACCAGTAAACCAAGGCACAAGGCCGCGGTTAAACTCAGATTTTAATTCTTTTAAACCCAAATTCCAAAACCCCAATTCCACCAAGAACCCTAATTCGAAGATTCATCAAATTGAACCTCGATTCGCAATTGTTTATGGAATCAAACATAGGGCTTTCAATCCCCACATGAAATCGAGTATAATGATATGCTCAATTACCTGTTTAACGTCGATTTGAAAGTGAACTTGTGGAAGAACAGTCGCGACAGAGTCCGGGTTCGATTAAGACTCAAATGGTGATGTTAGTCGAATTAACTTCACAGGAAGTTTTCAATAACACTAATGATCAAAAGCCCTCTGGAAATTTCGAGGTTTGAAACTTGAACAAGGGTGTTCGACCAGTTGCAGGTCCGCGACAATGGAGGGGATTGAATTGGTTGTTTTCAAGTGTTTCAGATACAATTGAAAGTTGAGTTTGGTTAGCAATCTTATAATCGACCGTTTGGATTATTTTAATTGCATTATCGCGAAGTGTAGTGCGATTTTTTTTTGGTGAGTGGGTCGGCCGACTTTCGGTCGAGAGTGGGAAACACACTAAACCGACACCATTATTCAAATTTCAAGGCCCACGAGTTCGGTTCAAGCACGATATAGTGTCGGGGTAGTTTGATTTGATTAAAATCGATTAAAGTTGTTGTTTGGAGTCGCCGGAGGGCCGCCGGAGAAAGTGGCCGGCGGTGGTCGGGAAATCGGGCGGCGGGGTTGGGTGTTTTAAAACAAATTTACAAACTGGTCCCTGAGGTTTAGTATGTTATCATTTTATGTTGGAAGTATTTAAATCAAGTTTCAAAAACTACAAAATACCCCCTTAACTTATAAACCTTTATAATTTATTATTAATAAAAATATTATTATTATTATTATTTACATTATTATTATTATCATTATTATTATTATTATTATTAATGTTATTATTATTTTTGTTATTATTATTATTATTATAAAAATATAGAAACCACATAAATATTATTTGAATTAAATCACAAATTTTTCGGGTTGTCACATCATCCCCCTGTTAGAGGAATTTTCGTCCCGAAAATTAAGATGTACTGGTAATATTCTTGAACACGTTCCATTTTCAAATGCCTTTGCCAATCATGAAGACTCTGCCCTTGGCTGTATCTTTCTTTTCCCCAGTGCAATCCCTGGCAACATGGCCCTTTTCTCCACATCTGAAACACGTAACTCCTCTCTCACCATCATTCTGCTGATCTCCTTGGTCTCGAGTCTGTGTCCTACATTCAGGAGCAGTGTGCCCCCTCCTGTGACATTTGTAGCAAATGACTACAGTACACTTGCCATAGTGATGCTTGCTACACTTCTAACATCTAGGCGGAATGCCCTGATTGTCATGTTGCTTTTCCTGATTTTGCTTCTTGTTTGCACCTTGATTCTCACCTTCTTTTGAATCTTCAAATTTTCCCTTTCCTGAGCTTTCAACAGCAGCACCCTTACTCTTGATCCTCGGTGGCAACTTCCCTTGAGCCACAGCCTCATTAGTCAGCTTGTGAGCTATCCTAATGGCCTGTTGGATTGAAGTTGGGTTGGAGGAAGTGACCAAAGACTGAATGACGGGAGATAGTCCACGAATATAGCCTTCAATTCTTCTGTGAGCAGGCTCCATCATATGAGGACACAAAGTTGCGTACTCATAATTTTTGGTGGTATACTTTTCAATTTCAGATCCCACCATTTTATGGTTCTAGCACTCGGTTTCAAACCTTTGTACTTCTTCCCTCGGACAAAACTCTTCCATCATCAGTTGTTTGAATTCCTCCCAAGCCATAGCATTGGCTAGTGAGAGAGTAAGTCTTGAAACTTCAGTCTTCCAGAACGAGAGTGCAGCTCCACTCAATGCTCCGGAGGCATACTTGGTCCTACTCTCATCTGGACATTCAGATATAGCGAAGATGGATTCACATTTCTCAAACCACCTTATGAGCCCAATGGCCCCTTCTGCCCCAGTGAAGATATCTGGCTTGCAGTCTAAGAACTTTTTATACGAATAGTGATGACCATTCTGAGAAGCCTGAGTGGCTAGGGCTGCAGCAACACCTTGATTGACCAAGGCTTGTATTTCTTCAGGAGTCATCCTTATTGGGACAGTCCTTCTAGCGCGTCCTCTACCTCTGCCTCTGCCAGCTGGTGCGTCCATCTATCATAAAATTGTTTAGTGAGAATTCATACTTTGATATATTCAATAGATGCACTCTATATCAAATATTCAAAGTATGGACAATTACTGTAGGACAGATGTGAATTTAAGAAAACTGGTTTTTCGATTAAATTCGGCAAGGCACGAGTACTAAGGGAAACAAATCTCGCTTTAGGTTAGGACAAGCGTAGCTTAGATTACCAAATGGAACACGTCAAGGTAATTCGATTCATATGCCTTGAAGACTTGTATATTGACTACAGTAATTTCACGTGCTACAATAGCAACAATCTTACGGCCAGAGTTTCTAGACCGTGAACGGATTTGACGAGAAGCCATTCTGAAAGATCATTAAGAATTTTCATGGAAATTGGGTAATATGAGCTATTCAACATGAAAACGACAATCGAGAATTTGGCATAATAGCAATGAGATGTTCCAGGTGTAATCGTTTGATTCGTAAATCAAAGCGAGTACGTTGACTAATCAAAGTATTGGGTCAATCACAACTTTGTTGAAGACATGCGTACCTATAAGCAGATACTCATCCCAAGGGTTCCCAGGTAAGGTAAACAGGTCCATCGGTTGATTTGGATATATGCAAATACCTTGCCTAGACAGAACACCTCGAGATACAGGCATCACGCTCTTGCAGCATTACATGTTTCAAGTTGTAAGACACAGACTTGACGAATTTTGAAAACCACGAACAACGATTCAAAGCTCATTTTGGAAACCATTAGGCACGATGATAAGTGTAGATCCCATATGTCGTTGAGAATAAGTTTAGGAATTATCGGAAAGAGTCAAAGAGTCAAAGTTAAGTTTAGGAAAACAACTATCTAAGTTTAAGCATATAACTTCTTAATCCTATTCAATCTCTAACTAAGGCAATTTACTTTGTGCAACTATTGTGTGTGGCTATAGGCTAGATGCAATTCCTAACTCACTATAACCAATGGCTCTGATACCAATCTGTCACACCCTCAAATTCCGGGTCTGGAATCTATCACGGAGGGGTGAGCAAACAGGATCGAACACAGTAGTTACACATGAGATGCAGTTATCTATATGATAAGTTTTAGATAACCATTCCATTAATAATCAGAGTATTAAATATTATGCGCAGCGGAAATAAATATAGATCGTTTCTTAACGATACGTCTAATCATGTCTTAATAATAAGCAAAATGTATCTTGAGCTCTTATATGATCCTACGTGCATGTCCATAAGCTCTTAGTAGATACCTGGAATACATGTAAAATCAAGTGTCAACACAGGGTTGGTGAGTTCATAGGTAAGTAAAACACATTGATAAAACATCATTTATCATCAAGTAGGATTTACTGTAAAAGTGTGAGTTTAATTTACTCACCGGTATATGAATAGCCTGTCGGAACCCTTTTTAATAAGGTGAACCCGCTATCCCACATACCCACTATGTACAAGCCCAACAAATCCTTCACATAGGATTTGCCCATGTATCATAGTTTAATATCATTTTCATGTGTATATTATGTTATTTATAATAATTCAAATCAGAGGGCGCGAATCCTCTCTTTACATTTATCCTCATATGGGTTGTAAGTGGAACTATAATGGCAAAACTTATATAGCGCACAATCTGCCTTCTCACACCATAATAGTCATCCCGAATGACAGCGAGATCTTTATGCATCTGATAAGGACCACATGTCCAAACCTTTGTGGGGGTCAGTCACTCCCCGATAGTACTATCCAAAAGATCCCTGCCTTGTTTATAGCCCAGTTTACAGAGAAGGATTTTCAATATAACCATATGTAATCATAAATATGATCAAATTATTATTTAACATAATACACAAAAATAATTTGTAATTTCAATTACAACATGTATTCCAGCCCCAAAATATTTAAATGATTAAAAAGGGGAACAGTTAAGTATGAACTCACCTCAGTCCTTGTGTGGTGTTGACAAGCTAGTAAATTCCTCCTAAGGAATTATGTCACACCCTCAATTTCCACAAACGGGGTTTTACCGTTAGGCGTGTGACAAACCAGGATCTCAGACACGGTCATATCAAACGACACTGTATGAATTTAAAAATAAACGTTTGACTTAAATCAGAGTAACGTAAATGAAATAAATAACAGTGCGGAAGCGAATAAACGAAATGTAAGCCAATACTGAAAGTTATAAGTGCTAATTCAAAACAAAATGTCAAATGCAAGTAAATGAGTTTGATGATGCATGTCCTGAGTGCGTCCCTTAATCGTGCATCATGAGCTTAAGCGTTCCTGTTACCTGAGAAAACATGCTAAAGAGTGTCAACATAAAGTTGGTGAGTTCACAGGTTTAGTCAACAATAAATGTGTTTGTAAGCGTTTCCATGGTTTGCGTTTCAATGGTTTAGTATATAGAGCATATCGTTAGGTAGCTAGCCTATGTTCTTGTTACTTAGCGTTTCGAACCGAAGTTGACTGTTTACGTCCTATATGTGTTTGTTGTACCCCCGTCACGTCTCATCAGACCATGACAATGTGTTTCCACCACGTCTTAACCGACCGTGGCAATCGTAGTGTGTTTCCACGTCTTAATCGACCGTGGCAATCGTAGTGTGTTTCCACGTCTTAACCGACCGTGGCAATCGTAGTGTGTTTCCACGTCTTAACCGACCGTGGCAATCGTAGTGTGTTTCCACGTCTTAACCGACCGTGGCAATCGTAGTGTGTTTCCACGTCTTAACCGACCGTGGCAATCGTTGTGTTAGGTCAATCAAGCACCCGTTTGACCTCCAATCAAGCTAGCGCGACTAGCCCGGGCGGGGTTTGTCAGACCCAGTAGTACTACTCAAAATTACCTCGCTAATCCCATTATAACGGTTCGAGTGTGTCAGGACATGTTGTGTGTTTGCACTAACGTAACAAGTGATATCAATAATACTAAAAACCATTTATAAAATATGTTTGCATGTTTTCTCCCCCAAAAAGGAAAGAAAGTAAAATAGGGGCCGTGAATACTCACCTCGAATGCACACCAATGGATAAATGCTAGCACAAAGAATATGATTCCGATTAACCTGTGTTTCATTCAGTGCATATATAATTAATATTAATTATTAATTATAAATATAATAACTGTACGGTTTCACGTTCGCGTCTCGGTTACGGTGTCGGTTATCGGTTGATCTTATTTGCATGTAAATATGCACGAGTTCTAATTTGTCTCAAATACATAATAACCCACTCATCACTTGTAACACACATACATACATGCAACCATCCTTTAACATATTATCATTCAAGAAATATATATACATAGAAACACACAACACATACCACCCTCATGCGCCTAAGGCATCTTCATGCGCCTACATTGTTAACACACACCTCACATTGAATAACAACCATATACATGTATATTCATGGACCTATACACATGCACACATATTCATTCACATACATGCATACAACATGAAATTGAGTCATACACACCCACACATGCGCCTGCTAACCACTTCCCTTCATGCGCCCAAATCTCAATCATGTGCCTAAGTGCACACATACCAAAGTACACCCATGGACACACATAAAATCACAGAAGTATATATTATATATCTACACAATAAACAAAACCCCAAACTCCACTAACAAGGCACCAAATCAAACTCAAAGCTCTTTGCCTTACGAAGACATATATACATATATATTTCTGCGCATATACACACAATTTCATTCACCGATTCACCATACACATAACATCCATATATATATATATATAATAACGCAAAACACACCAAGACCGCACACACAACATACAAGAATATATATACACACATACGACAGGGACATATGCATGTATGCATGTATGACAGAAGGAACATACACGGTAAACAACCTGCACCAAACCATCGACATACAACACCATAATCACTAAACCGCAACTCACCGACGAGAGTAGAACCAAAACCGCAACGCGACGAACCGCAAGTCATGGGTAAGTAAGTCTTACCGGTTAATGTACGGGTTGATTCGATTCTCGATCAATCTATCAGAAGCAATGTCGGTGCTCCAAGAACTCGCGGTCGAAAGCGGAGAACGCGTCAAAAGGTATTCGGTTGCCAAAAGTGGCTACCGTGGAGGAAGCTGCCACGAGAAGGGCTTCGCCGATGGTGAAAACCGTGAAGAGTAGCGCTTGACAAGAGTCAAGCGAGAGGGAGAGATGGCTGCTGATTTATGTTGCGATGTGATGGAGACGAGAGGAGGAAACTAGGGTTTCAACAATGTAGTGGAGTCGGTTTCATGAAACGACCGAGAAGGAGGCTTGGTTTTAATAGAAATCAACTTTTGGCAATAGGCACAAAAGATCCCTTAACTTAGTGTAAATTACATTTTAAGGATTGAATTAGTTTTAGTACAAGTGGAGTGAACTTTTAAGAGTAACTTTAATAATAATTACTTTTGTTTAATCAGTAAAATTAAATAATTATCAAGTGTCGGAGAATGACGTTAACCTGGAAAAATACGGGGTGTCACATCATCCTCTTGTTAAAAGAATTTTCGTCCCAAAAATTAAGATACTACGTTCGACTAAATGCATGAGATTCAGTGGTTTCAATCATATGTGTGAGATTCTGTTAGGGTTGGTGGTTTGTAACGCATTCGACATGTTTGACAGAGTTGTGACATCATCCCCTTGTTGAAGGGAATTTCGTCTCGAAATTTAAAGAAAAAGGTATCTCAAGAATGAATACCTTAGGAAGTAGGTGTTTGATCGTTGAACAGTTGTGGGTACTTCTTCTTCATCTGATCTTCGCGTTCCCAGGTAAACTCTGGTCCACGCTTTGAGTTCCATCGGATTTTACAATGGGGATACGACTGTGTTTGAGTGTCTTGACCTCTCGGTCCATCACTTCCACTGGTTCCTCGATGAAACGTAGTTGTTCATCAACATGTATCTCGTCTAACGGAACGACGAGAGTCTCGTCTGCAAGGCATTTCCTCAGGTTTGAAACATTGAACACATTGTGTACTCCACTGAGTTCTTCGGTAGGTTCAGCTGATAGGCTACGGGGCCAACCCGTTTGACAATCTCAAACGGTCCCACGTACCTAGGGTTTAGTTTTCCATGTTTCCCGAAACGAATCACGCCCTTCCAAGGTGACACTTTCAACAATACATTGTCACCAATATGAAACTCCAGTGGCTTACGGCGCTTGTCGGCGTAACTCTTTTGTCGGTCACGTGCTGCTGCCATACGGGTACGAATCTGGACAATCTTCTCCGTCGTCTCGTGCATGAGTTCAGGACCGGTAAGTTGGCTTTCTCCAACTTCCGCCCAACAAATAGGTGATTGGCACTTACGCCCATACAGTGCCTCAAATGGAGCAGCCTTGATCGACGTGTGATAGCTATTATTGTATGAAAACTCCACTAACGGTAAGTGAGTTTCCCAACTGCTGCCGAAATCAATCGCGCAGGCGCGCAACATGTCTTCCAAGGTCTGGATCGTACGCTCACTTTGGCCGTCAGTTTGAGGGTGATATGCCGTACTCATGTCTAGCCGTGTACCCAATGCTCGTTGTAATGATTGCGAGAAATGTGAAGTGAATCGAGCGTCACGATCAGAAATAATAGAAATTGGCACACCGTGCCGAGAAACTATTTCCCTAAGGTAAATACGTGTTAACTTCTCCATTCTGTCAGTCTCCCTAATTGGTAAGAAGTGTGCGGATTTCGTCAAACGATCTACAATCACCCAAATGGTATCGCATCCGCTGGGAGTTCGAGGCAGTTTCGTGATAAAGTCCATAGATATCCGCTCCCACTTCCATACGGGAATTTCTGGTTGTTGAAGTAAACCAGATGGTCGTTGATATTCCACCTTAACCTTAGAACAGGTTAAGCATCTGCTTACGTAAGTGGCAATGTTAGCTTTCATGTTCGGCCACCAGTAAAGGACTTTTAGATCGTGATACATCTTGTCTGAACCCGGATGTATAGAATACCATGACTTGTGCGTTTCATCCATTACCAGCTCTCGTAGGTCTCCATACAAAGGAACCCATATTCGCTCCATGAAGTAACGAATTCTGTCAGTTTGGTTTCCAGTTGTTTCTCCATGCCTCGTAGTGATTCGGCTTTCAGGTTCTTATCTTTCAACGCCTCGAGTTGAGCATTACGTATCTGATCGGGTAATCCGGTGTGGATGGTGAGTTGTAAGGCTCGTACTCGCTTTGGCTTAGGTGTCTCCTTCCGACTTAAGGCGTCAGCTACTACGTTGGCCTTACCTGGATGGTACTTGATCGCACAGTCATAATCGTTTAACAACTCGACCCATCGACGTTGTCTCATATTCAACTCCTTCTGTTCGAAAATGTGCTGAAGGCTCTTGTGATCGGTATAAATAGTGCACTTGGTACCGTACAAGTAGTGTCTCCATATCTTGAGTGCAAATACAACGGCTCCCAATTATAAGTCGTGTGTCGTGTAATTCTTCTCGTGAACCTTTAACTGTCAGGAAGCATATGCGATCACCTTCTCGCGTTGCATTAACACACAACCGGGACCTTGAATAAAAGCATCGCAATACACCACAAAATCTTCGGTTCCCTCGGGTAAAGATAATATCAGTGCCGTGTAGAGTTTCTGTTTTAAGAACTGGAATGCTGATTCTTGCTTGTCACCCCAACTGTACGCGGTGCCTTTTTGAGTCAACATTGTAAGCGGTTGGACGATCTTCGAAAACCCTTCGATAAATCGTCGGTAATATCCAACTAATCCAAGAAATCGTCGTACCTCCGTCGGAGTCTTTGGTGTAGCCCAGTTCTTGATAGCTTCTATCTTTGCTGGATCAACATGTATTCCTTTCTCATTGACCACATGACCCAAGAATTGGACCTCTCGTATCCAGAAATCACACTTTGAAAATTTGGCATACAATTGTTCCCGTTTCAGCAGCTCTAGAATTAGTCTAAGGTGCTCCTCGTGTTCTTCCTTATTCTTTGAATAAATAAGGATGTCATCGATGAAGACAAAGACGAACTTGTCCAAATAGGGTTTGCACACTCGGTTCATAAGGTCTATGAAAACCGCTGGTGCGTTGGTCAACCCAAACGTCATAAACAAAACTCATAGTGGTCATACTAGTTAGGTCTTCCGGAAATACTTCCGAGAAGTATCTGATAACTGGAATATCTTTAACACGCTTCTCATCCACCTTCTTCTCTGTAATTAGTGTTAGTAGAGAGAAATCCCTTTTCTTGAGACATTTTGCGCCTTTACGTATGAGATGAGGCTGAAGCAGAACTACCATTTCTGTCGTTTTCCTATCTTCTTGAGTCTTATATAGTTTCTCTTTAAATGCAAAGGTTTTCTGCACTCATAACATCCCTTATATGCTTCTTATGGTTGAGGAGACTTGGCCGGGATGTTCACGCGACAGTTCTTGAAGGTATAGCCAAATTTCCGCAGAGCACTCTCAAATGTTCTTGTTGTACAACCCATGGAGATTATAGTTGTACTTGTTGCTTATAATGGAAAGGTGAAGATGTAATGGACGAGGTCGTCATAATATCTTGCTATTTGGTCCCACACCAAACGTAGTCAGCTAGAAAAATTCGATTGAGTCCCACCACTGGGGAGACAAACAAATGTAACGTATGCTTAAACAGGATAGATATCAAATGAAATGAATGCTGGAACGTTGAAATTACCGAGACTCTAAGTCTTAAGATCAATCCAGTGAACAAGGACTACACGCGTCAAGAATATTATCACTTTATTGCAACTTTTGAAGATATGGCACAATATAGATGGATAGTGTTACACGAACACTGAAATGCTAAAAAGAGCACGTCTCATAGAGACTAGGGCTAATGTCATAACACGAATCTCATTAAGGCTCGGGGTAGATGATAACTTTCATGCTAGTATGAATGAAGGATTTGTTTGCCTATCGATAGTGTGGCTTTGTGTTGATTTCGAGGCCTCATGCCTCTAAGTATGGAATTGAGAATTTGTACCGACCGTATCCGTTATCACCCAATAGAGTTGCCAGAGTTCTCATGCACGACAAATTACAATTACGTGTGCAATCAGACACGGTCATATCAAACGACCGTTAGGCGTGTGACAAACCAGGATCTCAGACACGGTCATATCAAACGACACTATATGAATTTAAAAATAAACGTTTGACTTAAATCAGAGTAACGTAAATGAAATAAATAACAGTTCGGAAGCGAATAAACGAAATGTAAGCCAATACTGAAAGTTATAAGTGCTAATTCAAAACAAAATGTCAAATGCAAGTAAATGAGTTTGATGATGCATGTCCTGAGTGCGTCCCTTAATCGTGCATCATGAGCTTAAGCGTTCCTGTTACCTGAGAAAACATGCTAAAGAGTGTCAACATAAAGTTGGTGAGTTCATAGGTTTAGTCAACAATAAATGTGTTTGTAAGCATTTCCATGGTTTGCGTTTCAATGGTTTAGTATATAGAGCATATCGTTAGGTAGCTAGCCTATGTTCTTGTTACTTAGCATTTCGAACCGAAGTTGACTGTTTGCGTCTTATATGTGTTTGTTGTACCCCCGTCACGTCTCATCGGACCATGACAATGTGTTTCCACCACGTCTTAACCGATCGTGGCAATCGTAGTGTGTTTCCACGTCTTAATCGACCGTGGCAATCGTAGTGTGTTTCCACGTCTTAACCGACCGTGGCAATCGTAGTGTGTTTCCACGTCTTAACCGACCGTGGCAATCGTAGTGTGTTTCCACGTCTTAACCGACCGTGGCAATCGTAGTGTGTTTCCACGTCTTAACCGACCGTGGCAATCGTTGTGTTAGGTCAATCAAGCACCCGTTTGACCTCCAATCAAGCTAGCGCGACTAGCCCGGGCGGGGTTTGTCAGACCCAGTAGTACTACTCAAAATTACCTCGCTAATCCCATTACTAACGGTTCGAGTGTGTCAGGACATGTTGTGTGTTTGCACTAACGTAACAAGCGATATCAATAATACTAAAAACCATTTATAAATATGTTTGCATATTTTCTCCCCCAAAAAGGAAAGAAAGTAAAATAGGGGCCGTGAATACTCACCTCGAATGCACACCAATGGATAAATGCTAGCACAAAGAATATGATTCCGATTAACCTGTGTTTCATTCAGTGCATATATAATTAATATTAATTATTAATTATAAATATAATAACTGTACGGTTTCACGTTCGCGTCTCGGTTACGGTGTCGGTTATCGGTTGATCTTATTTGCATGTAAATACGCACGAGTTCTAATTTGTCTCAAATACATAATAACCCACTCATCACTTGTAACACACATACATACATGCAACCATCCTTTAACATATTATCATTCAAGAAATATATATACATAGAAACACACAACACATACCACCCTCATGCGCCTAAGGCATCTTCATGCGCCTACATTGTTAACACACACCTCACATTGAATAACAACCATATACATGTATATTCATGGACCTATACACATGCACACATATCCATTCACATACATGCATACAACATGAAATTGATTCATACACACCCACACATGCGCCTGCTAACCACTTCCCTTCATGCGCCCCAAATCTCAATCATGTGCCTAAGTGCACACATACCAAAGTACACCCATGGACACACATAAAATCGCAGAAGTATATATTTATATATCTACACAATAAACAAAACCCCAAACTCCACTAACAAGGCACCAAATCAAACTCAAAGCTCTTTGCCTTACGAAGACATATATACATATATATTTCTGCGCATATACACACAATTTCATTCACCGATTCACCATACACATAACATCCATATATATATATAATAATGCAAAACACACCCAAGACCGCACACACAACATACAAGAACATATATACACACATACGGCAGGGACATATACATGTATGCATGTATGACAGAAGGAACATACACGGTAAACAACCTGCACCAAACCATCGACATACAACACCATAATCACTAAACCGCAACTCATCGATGAGAGTAGAACCAAAACCGCAACGCGACGAACCGCAAGTCATGGGTAAGTAAGTCTTACCGGTTAATGTACGGGTTGATTCGATTCTCGATCAATCTATCAGAAGCAATGTCGGTGCTCCAAGAACTCGCGGTTGAAAGCGGAGAACGCGTCAAAAGGTATTCGGTTGCCAAAAGTGGCTACCGTGGAGGAAGCTGCCACGAGAAGGGCTTCGCCGATGGTGAAAACCGTGAAGAGTAGCGCTTGACAAGAGTCAAGCGAGAGGGAGAGATGGCTGCTGATTTGTGTTGCGATGTGATGGAGACGAGAGGAGGAAACTAGGGTTTCAACAATGTAGTGGAGTCAGTTTCATGAAACGACCGAGAGGGAGGCTTGGTTTTAATAGAAATTAACTTTTGGCAGTAGGCACAAAAGATCCCTTAACTTAGTGTAAACTACATTTTAAGGATTGAATTAGTTTTAGTACAAGTGGAGTGAACTTTTAAGAGTAACTTTAATAATAATTACTTTTGTTTAATCAGTAAAATTAAATAATTATCAAGTGTCGGAGAATGACGTTAACCTGGAAAAATACGGGGTGTCACAAATTATAATTCACATAAGCAAACAAATACAAATCCATAACCTAAATAAGTTAGATCTTGAACCTGGCGTTCAATCGATCTAAGGTTTGGTTCTCGGGGATTTGTTTTAAACATATAATTAAATCATTTAGTTATTTTGTTTTAATAACTAAAGATTTATATCTCATAAAATTTGATTAGTTTAATAATGATTTTAACATATCATTATATTCTAAATAAATTATAAACATTATTTAACTATGTAAATTTATATTTAATTTTGTAAAATTTTATAAATAGACACAAATTATCTAGACATTATATTCTTATGATAATGTTATTTTAATTGGACATATAAATAATAAATAATAACATATTTACATGATAAACATAATATAATTTATCGAATTATTAAATAATTAATAATTATAACATAATAGGTTATGTTCAATATAAATTGTCTAATTATTAATTATGTTATCCATATTTACAAATAATAAATTAATAATTTAAATTATTATTTTAGGGTCTTATTCTTATAAAAATAATATTTTATAACATTTGTAATAATTAAATAAATAAATAATTAATAAGGTTTTTAATGAAATAATTTTCCAGAAGATAATTAAATAACTTATAAAATTAACAAAGTTTATAAAAACTGTTTTTATAATTTTTAGTTATTTTTCTGTATTTTTAAATTTTTCAAAAAGGCTTAAAAAATAATTGTTGGGGGCAGGGTTCGAACCCTTGACCTCCTGTTCACAATCACACACACAAACCAGTAAACCAAGGCACAAGGCCGCGGTTAAACTCAGATTTTAATTCTTTTAAACCCAAATTCCAAAACCCCAATTCCACCAAGAACCCTAATTCGAAGATTCATCAAATTGAACCTCGATTCGCAATTGTTTATGGAATCAAACATAGGGCTTTCAATCCCCACATGAAATCGAGTATAATGATATGCTCAATTACCTGTTTAACGTCGATTTGAAAGTGAACTTGTGGAAGAACAGTCGCGACAGAGTCCGGGTTCGATTAAGACTCAAATGGTGATGTTAGTCGAATTAACTTCACAGGAAGTTTTCAATAACACTAATGATCAAAAGCCCTCTGGAAATTTCGAGGTTTGAAACTTGAACAAGGGTGTTCGACCAGTTGCAGGTCCGCGACAATGGAGGGGATTGAATTGGTTGTTTTCAAGTGTTTCAGATACAATTGAAAGTTGAGTTTGGTTAGCAATCTTATAATCGACCGTTTGGATTATTTTAATTGCATTATCGCGAAGTGTAGTGCGATTTTTTTTTGGTGAGTGGGTCGGCCGACTTTCGGTCGAGAGTGGGAAACACACTAAACCGACACCATTATTCAAATTTCAAGGCCCACGAGTTCGGTTCAAGCACGATATAGTGTCGGGGTAGTTTGATTTGATTAAAATCGATTAAAAGTTGTCGTTTGGAGTCGCCGGAGGACCGCCGGAGAAGGTGGCCGGCGGTGGTCGGGAAATCGGGCGGCGGAGTTGGGTGTTTTAAAACAAATTTACAAAACTGGTCCCTGAGGTTTAGTATGTTATCATTTTATGTTGGAAGTATTTAAATCAAGTTTCAAAAACTACAAAATACCCCCTTAACTTATAAACCTTTATAATTTATTATTATTAATAAAAATATTATTATTATTATTTACATTATTATTATTATCATTATTATTATTATTATTATTATTATTATTAATGTTATTATTATTTTTGTTATTATTATTATCATTATAAAAAAATATATAGAAATCACATAAATATTATTTGAATTAAATCACAAATTTTTCGGGTTGTCACAGGTTGGGGTTTGTCGATGGGGGTTTCTTATTATGCTAATGCAATCATAACCAAGAGTGTAGCCTAGGTGAGTCAAATAGGGAGGTGGCGGTTTCTAAGGGGCTTCAACCGAGAGCTTGCCACCTAGCCCCCTTTGTAATTATGGTGGTAATGTGGTGGCGGTTTGTGGTATGTGAAAGCAAGAAAAACCGGGTGCATGGGTGGCGGTTTGGGGAGGAAGTAAGGTGGAGCAAGTTACTTAGTCACATGGATATCTAGGTGGTAGGATAAGGTGGTGTGGTGGCGGGTTAAGTAAGGTGGCCGAGGGTGGTGGTGGTTGTTATCGGGTGGTGTTGTGGTGGTAAGGTGGTGGTTTCGAGTGGTGTTTAACCGAGTGGTAGTTTGGTGTTTTGGGTTTGATGTTAGTTTAGGGTTTTAAATTTTTGTTTCATATATATATATATATATATATATATATATATATATATATATATGTATATATATATATATATGTACTTTTGAATATATGCATAGGTGACTTTATATAAATAGATTACAATTATACATACATACACAACATATATATTTCATGTTCTTAATGTGTATACACATATATATGTAAATATGTACACGTACCAGTAAGTAAACATATATATATATAATGTATTTATAGATACATTACATAAGTAACCTTTGTAAACATATATCATATACCTATATATGCTAACCGTACATGAGCATTCAAAAATTTTTCATGTACATATATGTATTCAAACATGCATACGTAAAACTTTGTATATATATACCTGTATGAGTGAGTTTCGGGTATATAAACATACATGCATACGTAAATTATTAATATATAGGCATGCATGCAAACATGCATACGTATATCCATAAAGATATACTTCCTAAACATAATATAAATCGTGATTGTAACGTAATATAATAAAAATTTTGGACGTAATATTTATGATAACAAAGGAATTTCTAGGGTTGTCACACAGATCAATTTAAAAAATGAATTATTGATTTGAAAATTTATTTATATGTAAAATATTAACATTTGAGTAGACGGCCAGTCTAAAGATTTACATATATGTAAATCAACGAGCACCGTGAAAAATGAAAAAAACAATCGAATGCAAAGATTAAACAAATATCAATTATGACGCATCACATACTAATTTACTCAATTTTAAAGAATTTCTTTTTTTTTCAAATGTAATTCATGAATTTTAGAAATAAGAGAAGAGAGAGGAGAGAGAATAAAATTAATTAATTACTAACTAATTGAAGAGAGAATATAATATAACAGATTACTAATATACCCTTTTCTTTAAATTAACCAATTAAATAAATCAATAATTTACATATAGTGAACATGTTTAGTCATAACCTTTGATCAAAACAATCAATGGTTAATATTAGTTCTGTGAGTTCTCATTTATAATGAAGTCCTGAAAAGAACCTAACCCTATATATATATATATATATATATATATATATATATATATATATATATATATATATATATACACACTAGCCTAACGACCCGTGTTTACACGGGTTGAAAAATTAAAATTTTCATTAAATACATTTAAAATGTAATAGTCATGAGAATATAAGTCTGTAATGTATAAAGATATAAGAATTAAAAAATATGTACAAAATAAAATTACATTACAATTTTAAATACAAAAAAAAAACACAAAATCTTATAAATCTTTAAAAACCTCTTTGTATACGATATTTGAGTTGTACTTAAAAGTTCGCCATTACCATCCAATATAATCATCTTTAATCCATCTAATCTTGTAACTTTTGACAATTTGACATATAGTTGTTCGTGTGTAAAACAGGGTTGTTTTAAAAACTAAACAACTCTTGATAATAATTGACTCTGACTCATGTTTATAGTAATCGCAAAACACATGCTAGGGGAATTACATTATTTAAAAGTTAAATGATATCCTTTTGTTAGTAAGTATCAAGAAATTCTACGGATAAAAGTACGTTCGCCAATATTACTAAGATATAATCTCTACTTCTAAGATATACACGTACATAATTTATAAAAAATAAAAGATACATGTTTCAGTTAGTAGCTTATGAAACCTAGGAAACCACCATTTTAAAACGTTTCCTTGCATTTTTATTTTTAAAATGAAAGCAAAACCAAAAGAATGATATCACTTAATAATTTCACCGCTTGACTTAAAATGTTTAACGAATATTGAACGACGTCAATAAATTGTAAATACAAACGTGATAATTAAGTCGTTTGTTTACTTTGATAACATGCACATTCGTTAAAACTCAATATAAAAAACTATAAATTGATTAAAAACATGTACATGCATATTAATTTTATAAATTATTAAAATAAATATATAGAAATATTAAAAGGTGAAAGCTCATTATTTTGGTATAAATTAGTGTTTTCTAAATATATTAATGTTTTCTAAATATATTAATGACAGGTTATAGTATTTTAAACTACTACACTTTTTGAAAATAGATTTTCAATCAAAGTATACATCAATTATCGGTTTTAAATAATTGACTTACATTCTTGATTCTAATAAATTCTTTCTTATTTTTTTTTGAAACCATATTGCTAAGAAGACGACATATGATAATTGTTTACTGAGAATGCGTCATGTGATAAATTATTGCTTAAAAATTAAGTCACATTAACAGCATGGTAAGAAATGATAAGATATGATAAGAAACGATATTCAATAAGATTTTTAAAAATCTGACCTACATAATATCAGTGTATAATAGAGAAAAAAAACATGATAAAATATAAAGAATAACTTGAACCTTTTACCAAGCTGTACGTCAAAATAAAGTATTATCAAAACAAAAGCGATTTTGTGGAACAAAGAAATCAATTGTAGTTGTATTTTAGTAAGAATATAAATCTTTATATATATAACAAAGTTGTATAAAATTTAGCAATAATGTACGGCGATTATTTAGGGGAATTATGAAATGAATATAATATTTTTTAGTTATTTTTAGCAACAACTTAAAATTCAAATTTTAAATTTAAATTTGCTAAAATACGATATTTTGAGAGAATGTATATTTTAGGTTATTTGATAATTAATAGTCATAATTATCAATTTTGAGATAATAATATTTTTGGATGGGATTAACGAAATTGATGGCTAATTATAGTTGTAAATGGAAAGTAATAATGAATTTCATATTGATTGATGAAATTAATGACTAATTGCAGTTACTATAGAATCTGTATTAAAATCAAGCCGCGTGGCAGTTGTTTGCTGAAATCGTGTTGCTAATAAAACGACAAGTGGTAATTGTTTGCTAAGAATGTGTCATGTGGCAACACATTACTTAAAATTAAGCCACGTGGCTTAACCCCTTTCATTTATTATATATATCTATACTATATAATATAAGAGTAACTAGGATGCCACGTGGCACTCTCATGTTACTCATCAAAAAAATTTCCCCGCCTAAACTAATATATTATTTTAGTCAAGTTTTTTATTTTAAGAAACTAAATTAATAGTAATAATTCATTTTGTTTTAAATTTAATTTTTTATATTATCAACTTAATTGTGTGATCATATTGTTTTGAATTATACATATTTTTATAGCTAAATAAGATTCAATATAAAAAAAACTAAAAAGAAAAATAATATTTATTGATATATTTATTTATTTTAGATTACTGTGATTTTAACATAACTGCTTTTAATTTTTATGAGTCAATATTTATTATATTATTCAAAAAAGTATTTGAATATTTATAATTTATAAATGTAACTTTTTATTTTTCATTGTTATAGTAATACGTAACTTAATCATACGAAATATTTATACATTTATGAATTATATTGTTTTCATATTTCAACCAGTGTATTACACGGGTTTACTAAAACTAGTATGTGTATATATATATATATATATTTATATCTATATATATATATATATATATCTATATATATATATATATATTATATATATAGATAGATAGATAGATAGATAGATAGATAGATAGATAGATAGATAGATAGATATATAGATATATATATATAGATATAGATATATATATATATAGATATATATATATATATATATATATATATATAGATATATAGATATATAGATATATATATATATAGGGGAAAGTTTCCCTAATAATAATTTTTTCCCTAAGAATAATTTTTTCCCTAAGAAATCTAAGAAACATTTATAGCCACTAATTACATGTTAAGGGTATTTCCAGTATTTTAATCAAATATAGGAATAAAAGGGCATTATTGTAATTTGACAATATAAAATAGAATAACACAAAATTACGGTTTCGAAACCCATCGTCTTCTGTCTATTCCTCTCCTGCATCGTCATTCCACAATCGAAATCAAGTAAGTTTTTTAAATTATTTGTGAAATCCATTAAATTATTGAAGTTATAGTACTGATTCTATGTTTTTTGTTGAAAAACAGAATCAAAACGACCTAAAATGAAGAAGAAATCGATGATTCATAGCGGCGGTAAGTGTCTTTAATTTAATTACAAATTCGATTAATGTGTAATGAATACTAAATTTCAAACCGAGGTTCATCTATGTACTGCATTCTAAACTTCATTTGTTGCATTGTTTGTTTATATAAGATTATTAGTTTAGTTACAAAGTCTATTTTCATATATGTACTATATTCCACAACTTGATTAATGTAGTATTTTCAAACGAAATCAAATGGATGTGTCATGATATTCATATATGTACTGCATTTTATCCTTCATTATAACATTAATATATATTGAAATTGGGTTATTATGTTTCCAAGTCGATGCATCTATTATTAATGTACTGCATTATAATTTCAAATGGATTTTAATATATGTACTGTATTCTAAACTTGATTTGTAATTTTATAAGTATGAACATAGATTTTCTATCATTAATGTACTGCATTATAATTTCAAATGGATTTTAATATATGTACTTTATTCTAAACTTGATTTGTAATTTTATAAGTATGAACATAGGTTTATCATAAATGTGTTGTATTCTTGGTATTATAAAATTGATTGTACCTGCACATGCATGAACACCATTATGTACTTGTACATCGCATTTGTGCTGTATTTCAACACATATGTACTATATTCTAAACATCTCATGCATATATCATGTTATATGCACTATATGCATTATAACATTGATATTTATTGAGGTTTTGCTATTATGTTTCCAGATAGTACAAAGTATGAACATGGATTTATTACACTATATGCACATGTTGTGCTGTATTTCAACAGATATATACTATATTCTAAAATCTCATGTACATCTTGTTATCGTGTCCTGTATTTCAACAAATATGTAGTATAATTTTAGGTAGGTTTTAATGTTATAGGTTAGATTTCTGTGTTGCACATGTACTATATTATTTACAAAAACAGTGATGCAATTGCAAATAATGATTTAATAATGATTTAATGATTAATACATATAAACAAAAACAACACACACGTATATTAAATACAGCACAATAGGAAACAGCACACATAATTAAAACACACATCTATAGGAGGTATTTTTAATTTAAAACAGCACATATAAGGAAAAAAACAGCACACATAATAAAAACAACACACATAATAAAAATATCACGCTTTAAGAAAACAGCACACTTAATGAAAAAAGCACATATTATGATAACACATAGAAACAATTACAGCACAAACATATATAACAGCGAAACAAATACAGCAAACACATATATAGATACAGCACAATAGAAAAAACCACCGATTCACATAAGGTATTTTTAATTTAAAACATCACATATAAGGAAAACAATACACATAATGAAAACAGCACACATAATAATCTACAACATAATTAATTGTTAATACATGTCGAAAGGTATTTAAACTCAAAACAGCACATATAACGAAAACAGCACAGAAAGGAAAACAACATAATTTCATAAAAACAACATACACAATTAAACAAAACTGAATATATTAAATTGTAATTAGAACATTCATTGACTGCATTGGAAGACATTGTAAGTACAGATTAAAAGAATAACTTGATCCTCGCTCCAAAATTGATAAAAATCACGAGCTGAGGCTTTGGTTTCGTGAAATTGAAGATATTTATGATTGTTTCAATGATCGAACGCTGCAATAGTGGTATTGAAATCGGTTGGAATTGCAAATTATAATAAAAACTCACGATCTCAGGATTTGATTCGTGAAATTAATGATGATGACAACTTGATTCGATCAAAATCGCCTCGAATCAGAATATGATTTCGTCCCGACCACTGCAATACTGATTAGATATTGAAATCAATTTGAATTCTATAGTACATGAACTGATCGTGGATTCGAGTGTGAAATTGAGGTCGATCCACGCTGAAATTGTGAATTCTGTTGAAGAACAGAGAGTTTGAAGAATATCTTATTTTCAAAAATACCCTCCGTTACTAAAAATTAAAAATGACACATGTGACCATGATATTTATTATTAGGCAACTTAACAACTAATTATTCTTAGTAAAACCTCAATCTCTCTATTTCTCTCTCTCTATATATATATATTATCTGGTTGAAAATGGAAGCGACCCACATGATCCAAACATCCTCCAATGTCGATGGCGGACGAACAGACTCCGTTGTGATAGTTGAAATTTGAGATAGAGAAAGCACACACATGACACAACACACCCAAAATGTCATCTGCAACTTCCCTTCGATCACCATTCCTCCATCCGCCATTGAAGCTTTCTTCATCTTCATCGTCATCCTCTCATTCTAACTCGATTTCCTTCAAATGCTCAAGAAATCAACGCTATCGTCACCTAATCAGAGCTGAGCTCGACCAGAACACGGTTCGTTTTTTTAATTTCTGATTCCGTTGTAAAATTAGTGTGATTATTACGATGTTTATGTTCTTCAAGTAATTAGTTTGATTGATTTGATTTGTGTTGGTGGCACTGGCGGCAGGTGGTGGCTGTAGCGGTTGGGGTGGTGAGTGTTGCGGTTGGATTAGGCATACCGATATTCTACGAATCGCAGATTGATAATGCTGTATGTTGTTTTCACCTTGTTCTTCGTATTCGTTTCGTTTGTGGATGGTTCTTTTGATTGGATTAGCGTCTTAATGGTGTGAATTTGTGTTTGATCTACGAGAATGATGTGGATAAGGTTGAGTTGTGCTTGCTTTGAGTAATTTGATGAAAATGTACCAAATATCTTATCGGTGGAGACAACCTAAATGTTATAACTTACAAGAATTTACATATGATTCTCAAAGTGATATATCTGGTGTTTGGATGTGCATTTAAATTGTATTGTAATCATTGAAGTTTCTATTTATGTAGGGTCAAAATAAACAGATTTGGATAATTAGGTAAGAGGCAGCTGTAAGGAAATTGATTTTTGAGATGAACATAAGTTACCTTAGCTTGATTTAACTTGTTATATGAATTATTTTATTTTATAAGTTACAGTAATCATTTGAAACTGCACATCCAAACACCTCCTATAGTCTACAACATTGTGTTTTGTCCACTCAGGAAACATTTGATAGTTGTATATGTGAAACTCTTGGTAGATACTATAGAAAATCAACTCTGAATTAGATATTAAATCATATAGCTTCTGGAATAGCACATTCTATTTTAACAAAAAGTTGCATGCTGCAGGCAAAAAGAGACAATACACAGCCGTGCTTCCCCTGCAATGGAACCGGGGCACGTAAGTGGCATTCCTTCTTTTCTTGTTATATTTGGGATGTAACATGTTGGATTTTGGTTTCCCGATAACAGAACTTATTATCATCTTTCATTGAAAATAATCAGTGGTCAAGTATTTTATTTCAAGATAAGTACCAGTTAGGGTGTATATGATTAAAGTATTAGTTTTAGATAGAATTTGGTTAGCAATAAACCTGTAGTTAGGATGGGCCTCCTATATATTCACTTGTTTCGATCTTTAATGAAAAATACAACATGATGTTTTAGTTTTTCTCCAAGTTTCCACACAACATTACTGCCAAGACATCCATTTCTGTTAAACCTGCTGAATATAATATTGGAGTGTGACTCCCTTTCTTCCATATGAACAAGTATATCCAAATGTTGTGTGTCATAGGATCTGTTGATTCAACCCTCATCTTCTCATCTTGTGGGAGACGCATAATTCATGGTTGATCACTTGATTGTGCTCGTTCTGAAGGCATAACATCAGACTAAGACGATTAATTATTTTCTACCGTCTGGACTTTTGTCAGTCGTTAGACAAAAGCTCTATGGGAAATGCCTACATTACTCACTAGGTCACTGGGCCTCATTCTGTAGGGTCGAATGTGGGTTACTCGCTCCAAGATTTCTTCAAACTGATAGTAATATATTTATGTATGGTATTATTGTGACAGTAATATAAATATATGTGGTATTATTGTGACAGATTGCTTCTTTAGTGTGTGTACTTATCATCACATTGTAAATATCAAATTTCTAAATAACTTCTAGAAAATACAATCAAGCAAAACTTATGAACTCTAATAATCATTTAACTTTAGTCACACATGCTTTTATATTATTCTAATTTGGATGTATGTGAAATTTATCTTTTTTCCAGAATCATGCAGATTTTGCACAGGAAGTGGTACTGTAACAGTTGAGCTTGGTGGTGGTGAGAAAGAAGTTTCTAGATGCATTAACTGTGATGGTGTTGGTGGTTTGACTTGCACCACATGTCAAGGCAGCGGGATACAACCTCGGTACCTTGACCGCAGGTACCACTCACCTAAGATACAGTATTTGTCTAAATAATGCAAATAAAAATGAATAAAGGATAATGTATACATAACAAGCATTCAGAAGTTTTCACTTGGCCATCCGATATTAAAACTACTTTCATGGCACCCAAGTATCTGTTTGGTTTCATTTATGTCAATTCCATCAAAACTTGCAGATTATAAACAAAAAGCATATAAATTTAAAGCTTTTGTTACATCCAAAATGACACAAACGCATTTGAATTTACTCCAAGTTATCATCTCTTAGTGGATTTTTTGAACATATTTCAGTATATGTTTAGGTCATTTTTGTCATTATATGGCAAGTTTTTCTTCTTTCTTTTTGTCAGAATGGAGTAATGAAACTAAATTGATATTTTGGGTGACCTCTATTGTTGCTTTAATATGTTGGTGGCCTTAGTGAAAGCTTTTAAATACTTGGGTTGCTTATGTAACATTATTTTAAAAAAAAAATTAACCTTTAAGCATAATCAATCATTCATCATAAACTGGGGTAGCAAAATGGGCAGGTTGGTGGGTTATGTAACATGTCAACACTGGTTCTAGTCAAACATTAGTAGATTTTTGCACAATTTGTAACGGGTTGGGTTTATTGGTTAACACTGAAACATTGTTTATGTATAAATAGTTAGTTAGTGTGTCAGATATGATATAAAAAATAATGTTATATCACTAATGGTCTAATCACGCAAACAAATCTTTAAGCCCAATCACTCATTTGTCATAACCGGAGGTGGCAAATTGGATGACTTATGTCGATTAGGTTAACATAAAAGGGTTCATGTCAAAACAAATTGATCTTTTGTTCGAGTTAAACATCTTGGGTTGGGTCGGGTTGGGCTGGGCTAGGTAAATTGAAGCATGTTTTACCCAGATATATGATTTCCATAATTATATTATTTATGGTAATAATTCTAAAACAAATATGGTTCTTTGCATAAAAATACACTTTAGCCAACTTTTAACATGTTCCCTTATAACCTAAGTTTCTATATGTAACTTACTACTCTGCCCGTTTAATATATTACATGAATCAACCCATTCGTTTAAATGGGTCGAAATTGCTGTCTAAATCAGTAACTCGTGAAAAATGTGATCAATTTCCAGAGAATTCAAGGATGATGACTAGACACATTTTTTTTTTTGGCAAACGTCCTGGGAGGATTTTGGATCATGATAAGAAGGTAATTAACCTCATATACTGTAAAGATGAGTGAACATCTTTGTTTCTTTCATTTTCTCATGTAAAAAGAATATAAATCTTTCTTATGGGCATCATTATTATATAATTTTTTTCATTAAGTTCTCGAATTTCCTTCATTCTTGTTGAGTTCGCAACTACTTTTTTTTCAATTTCAAATAAAAGCAACAAGTTTAATCACAAATGTGCTGGTTAGGAATATGCTTAATCTCGAACGGGTAAGAAAGAAAAATTAAAAACCAATAAAATTTAATATTTGAAGTAGTTGCTTGATGTAAATTTTATAACCAACTAGATCGTAACAAAGTTAAAAAAAAGGGCGTACCTGGTGCTACAAAGAGCTCCCGCGTTTTCGCAGGGTCCAGAGAGGGTCCGTCCCATTTAAGGGAAGATGTACGCGGTCTTTCCCCCACATTTTGTGGGGAGGCCGTTTCCACGGATCGAACCTGAGCCCTTCGGTCCCTTAGGAACAACTTTTACCGCTGCGCCAAGGCCCGCCCTCTATCGTAACAAAGTTAATATAGATGAATTTATGACTTTTATTGTAAAATTTACATCGAAATGCATATAAAAACAATCCCATTGCAACCGAGTTTTTGAAATCTATCTATTATAATACAAGAGTAACTTGGTATGACACGTGTCAGCATCACAATTCTCTTTACTAAAATGTTCCCGCCTCTCTCTCCTGTTAAATAATTACCTTAATTACTAATAATATTAATTAATATTTTTAAATTAAAATATTTTTTATAAATTAAGAAAATATTTTTTATCAATGTTATTTCTAAATAAATAATTTTTTTAAGTAATATTTTTTCTAAAATATCAAACTTTGTTAAAAATACGATATATTATAAAATTACTGTTTTTAAAAGTAAATTATTTAAAAACCAAAATAATTTAATTTAGGAGTTATGATAATAAAATATTTTAAAAAATAATATTTTTATACGGTTTGTTTTATAACAAAATATTATTTTAAAAATATTAAAAATAAAGTTATAAAATATTGATATCACTGTTTTATTATTTATAGTACTTACTTATACGTAATTTCAGTCATATCATATTTTGAAATATCATTTTATTTTACATAAGTTTTATTATATTAATATTTTATTTATTCAACCCGTGTAATACACGAGTTTTTTAAAACTAATCATAGAATAGAAGATGCCCAAACTGAAATTAGATTTTATCGTTGCATTTTCTATTACTTTCTTGTAAATATGAAACGTAATTAGAAGCTTTTAAAAACAATTAAAATTAAAATGCACTTTAAACCCAACTACACCAACACATGTATATAGCATTTCTATGGTCAAATCCACATTGGAGCTGCTGGTGGTTCCCCCAGTGGTCTCACACATAACCCATGTTGCAGATCACACTCAACCAGTGACTAATGCCTATATACATGTACTCCACATCTCCACCACCGGCACCGCGGCACCACCATGTATTCCTCCGCTCATCCCTCTGCCACCGCCTCATCCGCAGCACTACTATTCTTGATCATCACACAGCTTCCTTCCCCTATTGTTACGCAACCCAACTTGCCACAAACCCCAACCATCGCGGAATGTGGACCTCGTATCCTTCCACTAGCCATGTGTGCACCATTCGTCCAAGGTGTGTCTGCAAGCCCAAGTCAATCATGTTGTGATAACCTGGGTCGTGTTAATGACCAGCAGCCGCGGTGCCTTTGCCTCTTGCTCAATAACTCGGCTTTGAGTGCTACTTTTCCTATCAACGTGACGCTTGCTATGCAACTTCCGCGTATATGTAGCGTCCATTTCGACATTGTCTCGTGTACAGGTTGGGTTTGTATTCTTTGTCATGTTAATGATGTCTAGGGGTGTTTAACGGATTAAGACTAAAATCATTAGATGTTATATTGTAATATAAATATACCACATTACTGTTTCAAATTTGAGTTTTATTCTTTTTGTTCTAAACTAAGTACCAATTATGTTCTAACCAGATAATCAAATCTGTTTAAAACTAAGTTCTGGTTCCGTTTTAAAATAAAATTTGGTTTATCATAGGCTGAAAACCGGTTTTTCTTTTAAAATCAATAGAACGTAACCTATTGGTTCTAGAGTAACTATCCATACAAATATTTTTATACACAAATTATATTTGTTCACTCGCTGAGGTTTTTTTATTTCATGAAGGCGCGCCTTTACCATCTATGTCCCCTACGCCACAAGTTTCTCTAGGGTCGACAACCAATTCTACTGTTGCTTGTAAGTAACGTTTACAAACTCATACACAAGATTTTACATTTTTAGTTAGAAGTTACAAGGATTTGATAATATATTGTTTGGTTGCAGCAGCATCTCCTATGACAACAATTATTCCAAAAACAGGCTTCATGGGGCTTGGTTTTCATCATAATAACGCGATGAAAATAGCGGGATCGTTACAGTTGCGGATGATGGTAGTGTTGACCATATTGACCGCATGTCTTTTAGCATGTTATATTGAAATGTTCTTACGTATAGCTTGATTATTATATTATTATATTAGTTGCTTACTATGTATTAGCTCGTTGGTTGATAGATTTGGTTTAAAAATTAATATGATATGGATTTGTTTTTATAATGATAAGGGTAAATTGGGCAAAAGAAAAATGTATTCCATGATTTTATTAATAATAACAACTTAATATAGTTCTTGTTATTTATAAAAATATTTTTTACTTTATTTCTTATAGAAACTAATATATTAGTGAACATGACAAAAATTTATAATAATCATATTTCGGTTGGAAAAGCTAATATGATAAACATATTGTCATCAGTTGACAATTTTGATTGACCAATCTATTTGACGGTCGTGTTAGGGTTGTAATAAAACAAACGATGAATCCGTCAACCCATTTAGTTTTGTTAAAAAGTTAAAGTATATAATTTATAAATTCAAATCCGTTCACAGCTTTATTACACCCCTTTCTATGTTTTTATAACTAGATTACAAATCATCATATGTTCAGTTTATATGATTTTAAATATGTTTAGGGTGAAAACAACGATTATAAAGTTTTTTTAAACCCCAAATATATTGTAATTGTTTAATTTGTGTTAAAAAAACATGATAAAGGATTCTGGATAGCTACTTACAAAGTATACCAAATAGTAAAATGAGATAAAAAAAAGTTTTTGAAATATTAATATCTGAAAAATATTACAGAATAATAATCAAAATTTTAAAATATTTCAATTAGGTCACTCATACATATTTTACCCAAATTAAATCATTAAACTATCAAATCAAGTCATGATCAGATTTTTATGCCAAGAAAGAAATGAAAAATATGGGGATTGAGATTTCCAATATATATAATTATATTTTAGAAAATTATAATACATGATAATTATATTTAAAAAACTAAAAAAGAATCTAAAGTCCATGTCATCACTTCACATCAGCAACATCAGCATTAAAAAAGTAAAACATATTTTCTAATTAAAATTTAAAACAATAAGAAAAACATGCTAAAAGACATATTAAAACCTATAACTTAAATAAAACATGGAAGATGAGTGACTTAACTGAAACTTTTTTTAAAGTTAAAAAAATTAATACGTTTAAAACTTAGTTACTATTATGGTAAGCTACCCTTATTTTTACCGGGTTTTTATCCCTTATTAAATATATACGATTATTTAATTCATAAATTTAACTAGGATTTTTTTCCATTCTTAAAAAAAGAGCGTAGCGGGTGGGAAATCTGATTAGCCTTAAGAGCATTCATAGTGAAATCCATAAAAATATATAGGTGTGTTTTCTATATTATATGAAATGCTTTTGAGTGGTTTGTGAGTGAAGTATAGAGAAAATATTATTGTTTATCGGTATATTTGGGAAATCACTGTTCAATCCTTATAAATTTTTTAATATTTTTAAAGTGGTTGTGAGTAGAGAAGAGAGAAAAAAATAATGATAAAGGTATAAAGTATTATTTAATTAAAAAGAATAGAGAAAAGGTAGTGATTTTTTGTTTAATTATATAGATAAAACTTGAGAATCCACTATATATAACCAATGTCAATTTACTCAAAATCACACATATGCATATATTATATACTAGCTTTAGTAGCCTCGTGTATTACACGAGTTGAATAAATAAAATATTAATATAATAAAATTTATGAAATATAAAATGATATTTCAAGATAAAATATGACTGAATTACATATAAGTATTTACTATAAGTAATAAAACAGTAATATCAACTTTTTAAAATTTGATATTTAATTTTTTTTAAAATAAATATTTTGTTCTAAAACAAACCGTATAAAAATATTATTTTTTTAAATTTCTTTATCATAACTCCTAAATTTAATTATTTTTAGTTTTTAAATGATTTACTTTTTTAAAAACACCAATATTATAGTATATCGTAGTTTTAAAAAAGTTTGATGTTTTATAGAATATATATTGTTTATAAAAATATGTTTATTTAGAAATAACAATAATAAAAATATCTTTTTTTAATTTATAAAAAACTATTCTTAACCTAAAAATATTAAATAATATTATAGTAATTAGGTAATTATTTAATAGGAGATAGATGCGGGAAAATTTTGATAAAAAAGATTATGATGCTACCACATGTCATCCTAAATTACTCTTTTATTAGAGTAGAAAGATTATGCATGCACCATTTATTCTTATATACACATACCCACGTACAAAATATTGACACCCATATATTCCAAATTACCTTTTAACACTCACACCATGACAAAAATAAGTTATAATTTATAAGGAAATTTTAAAATGATTGAAGTTGGATTTGTAAACTAGTTACGGTGATTTTGGTACACATGGATACAAGCACAAATTTTGGTAGTTAAAGGAAAGTAAGAGGTACTATATCGGGGGTGGTTACTATGCAAGAATAATAATTGTACATTGGATGTTATTGTCAAATTGTTTATGAGATTTTATGTTAAGTTGGGAATTTATAATAGCCGATCTTTATCGTAAATTTTGAACGTGGTATTTAATATAAAAGATGCACGTCACGAAAACTTCATACTAACTATTTAATTATAATTCAAAAAACCTTCGCGTACGTCATATTCTCAACAAATCAAACCGGTCATTTTTAGCCAAAATGTCAAAACACAAGGGAACATGACTAGTTGTTTTTAAATAAAAACACACTAATAATTAAAATGTGAATATGGGACAGTCAGGTTCGCATCAATCATTATATACACACACTCATGGATTTATAATAACTAGTATTACACCCCTTGCGTTGCAGCGGGGGCGTAAAACCATGATAAGTAGCACCAATTTAACGTCATCAACAGCGATCACCAACACTAGAAAAACTTGTATTAAAAACGGGAAAATAAATCTCAATGGAAAGTAAACTTAAAAACGTTGAACCCGCATGTGAAACGTAAAACATAAAAACAATAACTAAGTCGATCTAAGACTCACGCATTGTAAAGGAGTCATTAAATGAGAAAAAGGTAGTCGTAAACACGTTGAAACACACACGCACGATGTGGCGTGTTAATTCGTAAATTTAAACCGCAACGTAAAACGAAATTTTCTAAAAGATAAAAAGGTATATGGAACCAAAATGAAAAGTAAAAATATATGGTTAAATTATAAAATATGTAAAAATATTGAGTAAAACTTAAAAGTTAAAAATTATTAAAGAAAAGAAAAAATAAAAGCGGGCACAACCCATTAATGTTATTATACAAATCATAATGCGTAAATAAGTCGATAATTAGTAATATATATAATAAATAAAGCCGAGAACAATTTTGAGTATAACATTTAAATCCAATGTACCATTACAAAGTCTAGATCAATTATAGATACATCTATTTAATTACAATGTACCACTCTAATACATATACAAACTTAATAATTAATTAGTATAATATAAATTGGTAGTTATATAAATTGGTAGTATAATTAATTAGTATAATAATATACAAACTAAAAAAAATCACTGTTCACACCGACCAAGGGAAATTATATATATATAATTGCTAGGTCCCGATTAGCTGGCAACATTTGTTTTAACTTTTTTCTACGCACTCTAAGGTGAGTCTTCACATACCCCTATTTTACATTCTATATTTTTTGGGGGAGAAAACATGCAAGTTTACTTATCTGTGATTTTTAATATTATTGCCTATCGCCTGTTACGTTCGTGCAAACATATATGAAAACCCTTACATTCTTGAATCGTTAGTAATGAGGTAGCGAGGTAATTTTGAGTAGTACTACTAGATTTAACAAACCCCGCTCGCGTTAGTCGTGCTAAGTCGACTGGAGGTCGAACAAGTGTTTAATTGACCTAGACAGTTGTCATTGTTCTGTGATAAGACATGACGGAAGGCAACAACTCACAAACAGTCAGTTTCGGTTCAAAATACTAAGTAACTTGATATATAGGCTAGCTAACCTTTGTTTATTTTTACCAAGAAAACGCTCAAACATATTTACGTATTTAAACCTGTGAACTCACCAACCTTGTGTTGATACACTTTAGCATTTCTTTTCAGGTTGTTAGCACGCTTAAGGTTGGGGTTGCATATCTGAGGCTCGTGCATCATCTTTATCATTTGAAAGCAAGTTCATTTACATTTACTACTTTTCATTGGGCGCTTTGTTTTGCGCATTTATTACTTATGGGTTTACTTACATTGAAAAATATGTTTTACTCTAATCGCATATAGGGTCGTTTGATATGACTGTGTCTAGCATCCTAGTTTGTCACGCGCCTCGTGGTAGAACCGCCGGTGGCTTTTGAGGGTGAGTGTGTGACACATTAGGCGTAGTAGGTTACAAATGGGATTTTGGAAATTTAAAAATAGATGGTTAATAGAATCTACTAAGCTCGAAATGTTTAAAAAACTGTGGGTGGGTCGCCTACCTTCTAATGGTGTTAGTGCTACGGATTATAAACATATTCGCCTCTAGCTTTTAGGCACATCGTAACCATATGAGTTCATCGTGTTGGAGCATAGTCTGCCCAAATCGGCATTGGTTATGTGCTATTGATGGAACATGGCAAGCTTAGCTTTCTTCATATGGAGTAATGTGCACGCATATAGTTGTGTAAGGAAGCCTTAAAAAGCAAAGACTAAGCTATCGGTTACGTGGAATGCACCCATATTATGTTTTACGTTTATAGTAAGGTTAATAATAGGTCTTAGATGGACTAACCCTCATCATCATCAACCTCAATCCAAGCAGTAACACACGGATCTAGTAAGCATCAGCCCTATAACATCTATATGAATTTGTTATATGTAAAATTGAAACAATAAGGAATAGTGATCTTCATTTATTCATGAGACCTTTTAAGATTTAGCTTTACACTGAAAGGGCAAGCACAGTTAATCAAAGATCATCATCAACATAATACCTATAATGCACCTGTCACACCCCAACCTTGACGGTGAAAACGTCAAGATGTGAGAGTTAAGATTCTTCACAGCCACATAACGCTATTATTAAATCCAAATATATTATTCATAAGTTTTAAAAGGTAACATTACAAACATAAGTCTCAAACAAGGATAACATCATGATATACAAGTTAAATGTGACAAGTTCATTCTTTTATTTCTCTAGGTCCAATCCTAGATGTGATAAGCTTTAAGTAGTAATCATACTTGAGTATTTCCTGAAACATGTTAAAAATAAAAGGTCAACAATAACGTTGGTGAGATTTCCATAGATTTCAATACATAAGTATATAAAAGATGGCAATTCATGTTGTAAGTTAGAGAACAAAGTAACTAGGAATGTAAGAAAGAATGCACAATCAAACATTGACAAAGTTTTACAAGTCTCAAACGTTTATAAGTATATACGATTAGCTAAGTGTACTTGGATCAACCAAGCAGGCTTGTCAGGCCCATAGATCTATAACGTCACCAAGCTAGCAATAGTTAACGATTGTACATATATTCGACATTACATGGTAGCTACAAAGGTCAACTAACCACAACATACAGGTGAAATACCATAAGTTTACAAAAATCAAACATGTTTACAAGTGCAATGTTTATAAAGTAACATGTTTCACCCCAAAGTGTAAAAATAATAAAAGGGTATAAAAATACTCACATGATAATAAAGGATGTCAAATAAGAAGTTCTTGTATATAATGCCGAGAATTCGTTAACGTTCAACCTAAAAGAACGTCGTATTTAGTTAATAATGATTATTATGTTAACAATACACGGGAACCCACAGTTTCAGTTTGAGATTTTTGGATAGCAATGTAATATTATAACGGTGTTGTTTAGTTCACAATTTAAAATTTTAAGATAAATGCATTTTACTATTATTTTAATATTTAAAGAATTTTATGATAAAATGTCACACCCCCGCTTATAGCGGAAACACGAGGATGCGACGGACGGGATCGTCATAACACTTGGTATAATTACAGAGATATAATACATGCAAACTTCTCGTGTCATGACGTCCCCCGACACAATGGTGACTTGTGTCGTGGTTAGTCAGTTCCACGACTATCATAGTCTTATTGATCCAATACAAATCACACAATGTTCAAATATGAAAACAAATGACAAATATTACATATGCAATACTATTGAAATCCTGAGGTCTCTGCTAAGGCATCTGCACTAGCTATCCTCTTTGATTATGTTCACCTGAAAAGATATGCTCAAAAATGTCAACACATAATGTTGGTGAGTTCCGCAGGTTTAAGTTTAAAACATTTGATGCTGTATAGAATTTGATATGGAATCATACTGTAAGCAAAACCACATAACATGTGTTTTACAACCAAACCCTATGACGTTTATGCATATAAGTTCGACGGAATATATTCACCCATGGCCTGACTGCTGGCAGCTGTAGTCGGTAACTCACAAGTTAAACCGATCTGTCGAGGGTGGGGGGTCAACCCAGTAGTACTACCAATACCTATCCGTTGGTTCCTAACCCGGAATTAATGGTTGTAAGAATAGAATAACACCATGTATGTATTAGAATATGAGAATAGTATCACGTCGATTCCAAGTATGAAAATTGTAAATATGATTGTTCAGCATCGAAAACGGGTGAGCATACTTTTCCCCCAAGTTTGGAAAACATTGAAACAGTTATAAAAGCATAAAAAGGGGCCACGGAAACTCACCTTGGATTGATGTAATGTATATGAATAAGAACTTCAAAGAATTAGGCAAAGCACGATCAAACACGTTCACCACCTATTATTGATTGTAACTGAGTCTTTAATATGAATGAATATATTTGGTAAGGTTTGAGTTGATTTGGTTTAACACGTGTCACACACGCAATATGTTACAATGTTTTTATAGATTTCTATTTGTATTAATAAATAGTTATCAATAAGTATTAAACTTATTAAATAATTATTTATATTTTGATTCCATTAAAAGGGTTTTCATATTTGTATTTAAATATTTTTAGAATTAAATATAAAAATAATGTGGTCTAATTATGTAATTTATAATTATCCAATAATATTTATAAATAAGAATATTCACACTTATAGTATTTTGATTAGTAATAAGGTATTAATTTATACCTTTGGTTCAAATATATTTTATAAGAATAACCCACAATTTCATAAATAATTTGTGGATTTATAAAATATATTAATTTGTATTTAAAGATAATAAAGTGTCCATTTTTATAGAAATAATTATTTATAATTTTATAAATAATATTTATATGATTTTTGTGATTAACTTGATTTAGAATTTATTTTATAAAATAAGTATTTTTAATATTTTTAAATAATATTTTATAAAATCTATTAAAGTTTTTAAATAAAATAATTTACAGAAAATTGTTTTGTAAGATTTAAAATAAGGGAAACTTATAAAATTTATTTTTATAATTTTTAGGATTTTTCCATATTTTTATTGTATTTAATAAGCTTTTAAAAAATAAAACAAGAAAAAGGAGGTTGCCGGGTTCGAACCCGGGACCTCACACACACAAACACACAGCCCAAACCAGTGAACCAAAGGCCGCAGCCGCGGTAAGAATGGTTTTTAATTTATATAAACTCAGTTAACCAAACGATCCCCAAATCAAGAACCCTAATTTCGGATTTGATCCAAATTGATGCCCAATTCGAAACTGTAAATGATTATATTCATGGGGCTTTTGTTCCCCATGATGAATCGAGTTTGTTGATAGGTTTAATTACCTGTTTTGATATTCAAATCGTCAAGGTCGATTGAGGAACAGGCCGCGAACAATGTGGAATCCAAATGACGATCAAACGCTGATGATAATTCAATTAATTACGCAGGAAGGTTCGAATGATACTAATGATCAAAAGCCCTCTGGAAATTTGGGTTTATAATGGTTTTAATCGGGATTTTGAAAGAGTTGCAGGTCCGAATGATGATGATGATCGAATTGATGTATTTGTATGTTTTCAGATGAAATTGAATGGTGCATTCGATTGGGAATGGTTATGTGATCTTATATACACGATAGATTTGATTAATTAACTGTTTTAGTGCTCGATAGTGGTATTTTCTTGGCCGACAATCGACGAGTGGGTTAGGTAAAGTTAGGTCACTCCATTAATCAAATTAAGAGAGGAGATATGTTCGAATCTTGTTCCAGAACCGGTTGGTATGTTTAATTCGGGTTGAAATGGTGTGTTTTGGTGGTTTGATGATCGCCGGATTTTGGCCGATGTTTGGCCGGTGGTGGGATCGACGGGGAAGGGGGGTTGGTTTGGGATATTTACAGAATGGTCCCTGGAGTTTCAAAACATTTTATTTCATGTTTTAATCTTTTAAAACAAGTTTCAAAATTAACAAAACTAACCCTGAACTTTTTAAATTAAGTTTAATAATTTTTATAAATTATTTTTATTAATAATAATATTATTAGTATTATTGTTTTCATTATTATTTTATTATTATTATTATTATTATTATTATTATTATTATTATTATTATTATTATTATTATTATTATTTATTATTAGTATTTTTATAATTATTTAACACCCACATATCGAACTTAATTATTTATAAATTAACTTTTAATTAAATTAAAAATTACGAGATGTTACATAAAATTATTAATAAGAAGTTAAACTTCTATTATCAAACAATCATTATTTACTTTTTGATACAATAGTAAATTTGTAATTTTTAAATGATTAAGATAATTCTATTATCAACGGTAGATGCACATTTTAGTTATATACATATATATATATATATATTTATTTTCTTTCAAATATGTATATATAATTTAAACTTATAAATATATTATAAAAATAAAAATTATTAAATTGAAATTCTTGAGAATTAAAGAAGACTAATTTCTTTGTAAATTTATATTTTATAATAATTTATATAAAATAACTAAAATTTTATTAACCAAATTTCTAAGAAAATTTAAAGGAAAATACTTTTATTTGGTTTTTGATTAAAAATAATTTTTATATAATTAATATTAAAATATTTTCTGCATTTTAGAAACAATAATTAAAAAAAACACATTTAAAAAGAATTGCAGGGGCTCGGGTTCGAAGCCGGTCCCCTGCCTCACCACACGATGCCTTAACCACCAGGCCAAAGCCTGTTTTGTGTCACGAAACAGATTTAAAAGTTTAAAACATAAACCCGAATGGATCCCCAATTTCGCATAAACCCTAGGTTCCCAAATCGATCTATTTGAGCATCCAGTCGATGCTGATAACAAAATTAACCATGGGGCTTTTGTTCCCCATGTGAAACCGATTAAAATCCCCAATGTAATTACCTGAATTCGATGGAATTGAGAAAACAACACGACGAACAGGTTGACTGTTTTTGTTTGAACAATTCGATATGCGTGTGTGTTTTGTATCTAATTGAGAGTTCAGAGAGTTTAAAGGAAGTGTTCTGGGCATTAGCCCTCTACTTTATAGTTCCATTCGTACGATTTGGTGCCCAACGACACTAAGGTTAATGTCGGAGGTTACAGGAGGGTTTAAATGACATTAACCGCGATTTCAATTGGAATTAAGACTAATAATGTGTTTATCTTGATCATTCTAACGTGTATGCTGAATTAATTGGATAATTATCATGATTTAAGTGTTGAACGGTTTTGAGGTTCTTATTGGTTTCAGTTTTAGTTGAAACCGATGTTTAAATGACTGAATTTCTCATGTGGAGGGTTCGAAACTGGTGTACGTTGTAAAGGACGGATTAATTTGAGTAGAAAAGGTGAATTTCGAGGGTTTGGAGGTTGGCCGGAGCCGCTCCGGCGTGGCCAGAGGGTTGCCGGAAATACGGGGGTGAGGGGGGGTTGGTTTGGGTTTAAGCAAATTACACCTTTAGTCCCTGCAGTTTAGTTTTAGTTTCATTAGTTCCAAAACTTTAGTTTTAGTTTTAATTAAATTACAGTTTGGCCTCTAAAATTTTGAATTGTTATTATTTCATGTTAAAACTAGTTAAATACAAGTTTTAAAAATAATACAACTTATATTATTTTTATTTACTTATAAGTTTACCCGTAATATGATTATTATGATCATCATTATTATTATTATGTTTATTATTATTATTATTATTATTATTATAATTATTATAATTTATTATATAATAATAATCATTATAATCTTTAAAGGATTAAAAGACAAATTAAAGCAATACGCATAAGCAACCCATAAGTTTCATGTATAGCAATAAAGGCCTTACAAAAGCTAACTTTAAATTAATCTAAAATTACAAGATGTTATATCACCAAAAATAGCTTCAATATCATAGGCAACAACATATCTCATATGAAAAAACAATCCCATTCTTCAATGAAATCTAGGCATCTGCATCAATAACCAAACCCATAAGCAATCTCAAGTGAACAAACAACCCGCATTATCAACCCAAATCCAACCAACAAACAACCCGTATTATCAACCCAAATCCAACCAACAATGCACAGATGCAAATAAACTGAAGTTAGGGTTTTGAATCCACAATCAAACCAACAAGAAACTCAAATGACACCATTAATAACCTAGATTCAACCAACAACACGCAGACACAATATATTTAAAAACAACTGAAAGAAAAACTAACCAAAATCAACCTCAATATCATAGCTAACAACATGCCTAAAATGAAGAACAATCACATTCATCGACATAAAAAAGGGGTTTTACATCCATAAGCAAGCTAACAACATAACTAAAGCGAACATACAACACCATAATCGACCCAAATTTAGTTAAATGTTTATACTTCTACGTTTGAATTGGTAGATTTAAAAGTTTTATTGAACTTTTTGTTATTGTATTTTATAAATTGCAATTCATTTTGATGTCAAGCAATTTATAAAAATATATAAGTTATACTTAAATATCAACAAAACAATGTAAGCTTAAAGTTTTTAGCTTAAAATAATTAATTTGGACCATTTTCTCTTTAGAAACTTGAAGCCCAAATGTTAAAACCGAAAAAAATAGAAACTGAGCGAAACCAAAGTGAAAACCAAAAACCAAAACAAAAACCAAACGATTTTAAAAACCTAGAAATCGAACAATGTTAAGAGCCTAGAACCAAAATATCATTTTTGGTTTTGATTTTAAGCTAAAACTGAACAAACCGACCCATGCACACTCTTAGAATATTAGATGACATGGGGGCGGTGGTTTGGCTCGAGTCTTTTAAGGTTTTAAGTTCAAACCTGACTTAAAAGAGATTTCATCTTTGATGTTGTTTTTGGTTGAGTCATGTTGAAACATTAAAATCAGTATAAACGGTTACATCTCATCTTTCAAAGTCTAATTTGTATATTGGAATAGTTTCAAACGTAGTTTAAAAAAAAAGTAACATATCTATCTATTATAATAAAAGAGTAACTTTGTATAACATGTGTTATCACCACAATTCTCCTCATTAAAATTTTCCCGCCTCTCTCTCCTATTAAATTATTACCTTAATTACTAATAATATTATTTAACATTTTTTAGATTAAAATAATTTGTATAAATTAAGAAAAAGATTTTTTATTATGTTATTTCTAAATAAACAAATGTTTATAAATAATATTTTTTTCTAAAATATCAAACGTTTTGAAAAATATGATATATTATAAAATTAGTGTTTTTAAAAAGTAAATTATTTAAAACCAAAATAATTAGTTTAGGAGTTATGATAATGAAATATTTTAAAAAATAATATTTTTATACAGTTTGTTTTAAAATAAAATATTAATTTTTTTAAAAAAATTAAAACAAAGTTTAAAAAGATTGATATCACTGTTTTAATACTTATAGTACTTATTCATATACAAATCAATCATACCTTATCTTGAAATATTATTTTATTTTTCATAAATTTTATTATATTAATATTTTATTTAATTAACCCTGTAATACACAGCTTTTTAAAGCCAGTTAGACAGAAATAATGCAGAATATATAAAAAAAGAAGAAAACGCTAAAATGGTGGAGTATAAATAGCACCGGTTTCCACCGATGGAGGTGCACCAAATGTAGAATTAGGGTTTCTATTTCGGTGGGAGAGAGAAGAAGAAGAAGCAGAAGCAGAGATCAAGAAGCCATGGGTGGAGGAAATGCTCAGAAGTCAAAGATGGCCCGTGAGAAGAACTTGGAGAAAGCCAAAGCCGCTGCTAAAGGTCCGATCTCCCACCCTTTTCTTCTTTCGATCGATCAAACATATCACGTCCTGATTTATACAATTATACATCATGATTTTGTTCCGATCATGTATTTGATCTCTGTAATCAACTGATTTTCTGTTTGCGGTTCTTGTAGGAAGTCAGCTTGAAGCCAACAGAAAGCTATGAATATCCAGGTTTTCTTTTGATCTGTTTGATGATTAGCAGTAATGTTGTTTTATGACTATAAATCGATTACTTGCCTGCTAAAACAATTATTTTGATGATCGGCTTTGTGATGGGTTCATTTTTTTTTCTGAAAGTTATTATTTTTTTGTGTTTCGACTTTTAGCTGGGATCTTTCTAGATTTTGCTTTTGGGAAGTGAATTTCTTTTTTTAAATAGTTGATTTTGTCCAGATTTGGTCAATTACTTGTTGTTGTCTTCATAATACTAGACTTCTTGCTGGTGAATAGCTCTTAGCTCTTTTCTAATAGAGGGTTTGATCACATACGCTTCCCTTTCTTTGCTGTCTCATACGCTTCCCTTGAACCCCTGTGAAACAATAAATTTTGAGAAGCGTTGAAACCATGCACGCGGCGCTTATTTCAGGCCGTATAAAGATTTGCGTAGGCGGCAACATGATTTGGTCTTGGGCATCATAGAAACCCGGCGGTTGATGCATATACACAGTTTCCTCTAGGTCGCCATGGAGAAAAGCATTTTGACATCAAGTTGATTAATGGGCCACTGATTATGGAGAGCGATGGATAAGATCGTGCGAATAGTCGGCTTTACCACCGGCTAAAAGTGTCTGTGCAGTCAATACCAACTGTCTGAGATTTCCCGTTTACCACTAGTCTGGCTTGTACCGATCAGGCTTCCATCCTGTTTAAATTTATGGCGAAAAAGCCACATGCATCGAATAATAGGATGTGAAGTCGGACGTGGAACTAATTCCCAAGTATCTTATCTATTAATGCTTTATATTCTAGTTGCATAGCCCGTTGCCATTTGAGTCGGTTAAGGCTTTAAGGTGTGATGTGGGACGGGAGAAATGTGTTCGGCCGATAGGGTATTTTAGGATTGGGTTTGTAAATGCCGTCCTTGCCTCTGGTATCATTGGGTGAGAGTTGTTGGTGGATAGTGGTGGTGGTGGGGGTGGAGGTGGCGGTGGTGGGGGTGGAGGTGGCGGTGGTGGTGATGCATAGGGGTAGGCATGGAGGTTGGATGCGATGTGTTGGAGGGACCGGGGACGGTTCTGTTAAGGGTGGGGTGCATGGTTTGGGCCTGTTGAGGTTAATGGGTTTGGGCCGGAAGATGGTGTATGTCCATGTGGGGAGTGGTGTGGAGTTGGATGTGACATTGGGCTCGGATGTGGTATTGGGCCGGAGGTTGGGCTAGAAGCTGGTGGGGCTGAGGATGGGAAATTATAATGGGCTTGGG
>CM044016.1:7265395-7670193 GCA_024085815.1 Flaveria linearis | reverse complement strand
TTTTTGGGACTGAACATACATTTTGTACATTGTTGCAGTCACTAAACAATTAACATTTCTTTTGAACACTTGGTTCCCGAGTTGTGAGAATTTACATTACAAGTTATCCTTAATGCTTATGTGAACATGTTGTGCTTATGGCTATGCTGTCGTGATCTTTGACAATACACGGCACAAGTCTCCAATTGTGTTCGGGTGTCGTCATGACACGCTTGTCCTCATATTACTATTGCTACTCTATTGCATACCATGTGTTATGACGATCCAGTCTAGCTCGCATTCCCCGGTTTCCGCTATCAGGGGGGGTGTGACAGACTGTATCAGAGCCATTGGTTATAGAGAATAGGCAATTACACTTGACCTAGACTATAACCTAGGAACCTCATGTAGATTTGCATGCTTAAGCTTGTGTGCATTTATATATCTCGTGTATGTGTTCCTCCTTACATGTTGGGTATCCTTCTATTATGTGATCTTCACCTTGTGTTTGAGCCCTTGTACTCGTTCCTCATGAGATGCTTCCTATTGGATCTTCCGTCCCTCTGCGCGCCAAGTTATCATAACTAAATTCGGTATTGAGACCCGAAGAGATCTTCACAGATCATACATTGCGCTAGACCTCATATATGAGAGAACGACCCGAGGAGGCCATGTCTGAGTCTCCCAAGGACGCGAGATAGACAACCTCCGCTAGACTATATGTGATTACATGTTTGGCTCTCAGTTGACTTGATGGATTATTATGGATATGATGTGAAGGAAGGTCGGATGTCATGTAACGGATTAGGCATCATTCTCGGTACATCGTGGTGTGGTGGGAACGCTGCGGGGAACCTATATATAAACACCACCGATATACCGAGAATATGCTTGAAATGGGCTGCATGGTGATCTTGACTGACCGGAAACAAAGATGTTGGAAACTTGACAAGTGGAGTACTTGTGTATCTTAAGGTGACTAAAGCTTATTTGTTGCCTCTTGTATGAATAGAACATGCCGCCTCGAAGATTACCCGCAGCAACAGTAGCGGAAGTGAAGCCCCGAGGGGCAGAGGCAGAGGCAGGGGTAGACCTCAATAGCAAATGAAGGCCCTTCTGGCAATAACCAAGGGACTGGAAAATGCTGATATGCAGCCTTAATTGCTCAACAATTGACTGCCCTGATTCCAACTATCGTAGCTCAGGGTGAGCGACGCGCTTTGCAACAACCCAAACCACCCACACGGGGACGGTGGTAATGAAACGAGGACACTGGGAACCGATTGGGAATGAAAGCAATCAGGAGACCGGAAATGGTGGTACAGCAGGTAATGAAACTAGGGCTGCTAACGCCAAACGGGGCTGTTCTTATAAGGAGTTTGTGGCCTGTAAGCCCCGAGATTTGATGGTAAAGGTGGAGCGATAGCCCTGATTAGATGGCTTGAGAAAATGGAGGCTGTGATCGACATCAGTGAATGCCTCGACAGCCAGCGAATCAAGTATGATACGTGCTCACTGCAGGGCAGAGCATTAACCTGGTGGAACACCCAGGTTCAAGCTAGGGGAAGGGAATCTGCGATGCAGATGACCTGGGATGAATTCAAAGCCTTGATTACGAGGAATACTGCCCTCTCAACAAGATGCAAAAGCTTGAGCATGAGTTCTGGAATCATGCTATGGTGGGGGCAGGGCACGCAGCTTATACTGACCTATTCCACGAGCTGGCTAGACTAGTTCGACACCTAGTCACTCCGGAATCTAAGAGGATGAGAGGTACATTTGGGGACTCGCGCCTCAAATCCAAGCAATGGTAACTGCAGCTGCTCCTCCTACAATCCAGAGCGCTATTCTGAAAGCGGGTGCTATCTCATGACGAGATGATAAGAATAGGAGTGTGGGTAGGGGAGCGGAGAAAGAAAAGGAAAGAGACTGGGAAACAAGCCGATCGGTACCGGAAAGTCTGATAAGAGGGCCAAAACGACCAGAAACTTTGTGGCCGTGACTCAAGGGAAGAGGGAATATGCTGGACCGCACCGAGATGTGACAGGTGCAATCTTCATCATCCTCCAGCAACGCCATGCTGGGTGTGTTTGAACTGTAGGACGCCCGGGCATCAAGCAGAGACTGTACAGTAGCACCAAACCTGGTGGCACCCATCAACGCGGTTACCCCGCTGGGAATGCCAGGGCTTGCTACGAGTGTGGAGCCCTTGATCACTTCAGGAATATGTGCCCCCGACTGAACAGGGCACAGGGTCAGCAGGGGGAAACAACAGCAGCAGATACTGGCCATAGCGGCTTGTGCGCAAGGCCAAGGAAACCAAGGTAATGCTGCACGCGGACGCGCTTCGTCATTGGAGCTAATGATGCCCGTCAGGACCCGAAGTTGTTACGGGTACGTATCTGCTCAATCACCATTTCGCATCCATACTATTTGATACTGGAGCAGACAATAGTTTTATATCTTCTGAGTTTGTGCATATGCTTGATTAAGTGCTAGTAGACTAGAAACTAGTTATTCCGTAGAAATGGCAAATGGTAGGGTTGAACAGGCAGAGGAAATTTTAAGGACTGCCACCCTAATGTTGGAAGACCAGGTCTTTAACATAGATTTGATACCTTCGAGTTGGGGAGCTTTGACGTAATAGTGGGGATGGATTGGTTGTCGAAGCATGGAGCCGAGATTGTTTTCCGAGATAAAGTAGTGCGGATTCCCACGTCAGACGGGAAAGTACTCAGAATACAAGGAGAGCGACCGGGAAAGAACTTGAAGCTTATCTCCTGCATGAAAGCACACCAAGGTCTACGAAAGCAGTGTTACACCTTTCTGGCTCACGTGGTAGAAAAGAAGGAAGAAGAGACAAAATTGGCAGACATTCCGATTATACGGGATTACCCGGAAATGTTCCCTGATGATTTGTCTGGATTGCCTCCTCCACGACAGGTGGAATTCTGTATAGAGCTAGTTCCTGGAGCTACACCAATAGCTAAGACACCGTATCGGTTAGCACCCTCAGAGATGCAAGAGTTGTCAAGCCAACTACAGGAACTACTGGAGAAAGGTTTCATTCGACCGAGTCATTCACCGTGGGGAGCACCGGTGTTATTTGTCAAGAAGAAGGATGGGTCGTTCCGTATGTGTATCGACTACAGGGAATTGAACAAATTGACCATGAAGAATCGGTATCCTCTCCTAGGATCGACGACTATTTGATCAGTTGCAAGGAGCCTCGTGTAACATCTTGTAATTTGGATTAATTAAAGTTAGTTTTGCTAATAATAAATAATAAATTAATAATAATAATAATAATAATAATAAGATAATAATAATAATAATAATAATAATAAAATAATAAAAATAATAATAATAATAATAATAGCTAATTAAAAAAAATAATAATAATAACAATAAAATACTAATAAAATAATAATAATAACTAAAATAATAGTAATAATAATACTATTTAATTATAAAAAATATAACCATAATGTTAATGGAAATAATAATATAATAATAATAATAAATAATAATAATATAATAATAATATAATAATAATAATAATAATAAAAAATAATAAAACCAAAACTTAGAATTAAAGTGCAGGGGGTCGTTTTGACATTTTGGAAACTTAGAATAAATATCTAATACATAAAAATAACGAAGTATGAAAGTACAGGGACATTGTTGTAAATATTCAAACACCCAACCCCTTCCCCGTCGATCCCTCGCCGCCGGCCACGACTCCGGCGAGGCCACCACACCCAAACCAGTGATTTTAAACAAATTAAACGCTCCTGACAGCCTCATGTGCAAGATTCGAACGCATGCCTATAGTTTAATTGAAATCTAAGTGCGATTCAATCTCTGTTTTCTCTCCACGTGATGTCGATAGCTTTAGCAGTCCATCGATCGCACTACATATTAAATTAAGTCGATTAAACACGCACAAACAATCTTATATCTAATCCTAATCTGTTGATAAACTTAATTGCATCAAAAACAACCAAAGACACTCCTCTCGAACATCCACTCGTCGTGAACCTGCAACTCAATCAACAACTACCTTCGAGCAATTTCAGCTTCAATTGATAAAGGGCTTTCCATCCTTGAGACCATTCGGAGCTACCTATGCAACTAATTTGATTATCATCCTCATTTGAACATCGAACCAATTCCTCCCCTGCCGCGACCTGTTCTTGAGATCCTTCTCATCAAAACGAACTCAATAGGTAAGTAAACATACCATTGTATTGTTTCTTGAGATCCTCTCATCAAATCGAACTCAATACAGGTAAGTAACATACCATGTATTCGTTTAAACCATGGGGAATAAAAAGCCTATGATCTTCGGTATTAACAACAACGATTGGCGTTCGATTTGGACCCAAACGAACCTAGGGTTCATCCGGATTGGGGATAGTTTGGTAATACTGCATTTAAGATTTAAGAACCAACATATGCCGCGGCCACGGCCTTTGGTTCACCGGTTACACACATTACATCTCACAGTGGAGGTCCCGGGTTCGAACCCGGCAACCCCATATTTTTTAAAAAGGCCTTTTTGGCCCTTAAAAATTGTATAAAAATTCTAAAAATTATTGAAACCAGTTTTATAAACTTTAAATATTTTTCTTTACATCAAACCAATTTCTGCAAATTTAATTCTTATAATATCTTATATTATTTTATTTATTTTATTAAAAAAATATAATAAAACTAGTTAAATAATTTATAAGATAGGCTTCGAAAGTTGTTTATCTTAACAAAACATTACAATTGGATTATTTCATGTTTTAGTTATTAATTATTATTGTTTCAAATAATGAATAATTATTTGTCTCAAATAATAAATAATAAAAGTTTGTAGAAATATAATATTTTATAATTTCATAAATCATTCTAAAATATTATTCTCTTATAAAATATACTAACTAAAGGTTAGATTAATAATTCGTTATTAATCAAAACGTTATTCCAATTAATCTTAAATAATTATAAAGTTTTATTATATAAACCTTATCATTTTCATACTTAAAATTCATTCTTAAAATACTTAAACACACATATAAAATTCTCCTAATGGATCGAAACGCGAATAATTACTTTATAAATTAATTACTCGACAAAACCTCACAATTCCAATTGAAACCCTAGTTCACGTTAAAACATTAAAGCTTATTATTAAGACTTTAACCTTGTGAATATATATTTACATTTAGGTGCTTTGTAACGATTCACGTTGGAACGACGCCTACTATTATTCTTATTAATCATCATTATATACTTATTTGACAAGTGAGTTTTTCTTGCCCCCTTTTACTTTATTTCACACCATTTTGGGGTGAAAACATGATATTTATACATTACACACTTATAAACGTTTGAGACTTGTAAAGCACTTGCAATTCATCTTTATATCTTGTCATGGTTATTTGTATGTTGTAAGTGATTATATGAGATACATAGTTTGTTACAATCATTAACTATTGCTAGCCTGGCGACGTCTTAGATCTTTGGGCCTGACAAGCCTATTTGGTGCTAAAGTCGATGTATTGCCGACTCCTAGGAGCCGTATGCTTGTGCACTAGGGAACCAAATACACTTAGCCAATCTTATATACTTGTAATCAAGTCGAGGTTTGATTGTGAAGATATGTGTTCTATAACCTTACAGCTTATAACCTATGACACGAATTGCAACTTATAATCTTTTCATATTATGTATGAAAACATTGGAAACTCACCAACTATTTTTAGTGACCTTTATTTTTATCATGTTTCAGGTGACCCCCAAGTTCAAAGTGGTCTTGAAGCTTGCAATAAAACTAGGACGTGGACCTAGATAAATAAATGAAATGTTATGTTATGTTTTGATATTTGTTTGAATGTATTTCGTGATTGAGACTTATGTTTGTAATTCCTGTTGAAACTTAATTTGATTATTTACATTTAAACATAGCGTTATGTGGCTGTGAACAATCTTATCCCTCACACCTCGACGATTCCGCCGTCAAGGTTGGGGGTGTGACACTCGTATTCTCTAAGATCGACCTTCGATCTGGTTATCATCAACTAAGAGTATTCGAGGACGATGTTCCGAAAACAGCATTTAGAACTCGTTACGGGCACTATGAGTTCTTGGTCATGCATTCGATTCGGCACCACAACAGCACAGCTGTCTTTATGGATCTGATGAATCGGGTGTGCAAGCCTTATCTTGATAAGTTCATGATTGTGTTCATAGACGACATACTTATCTACTCCCGTTCAAAAGAGGATCACGAAGAACACCTTCGAGCAATTCTAGAGCTGTTGAAAGAGGAGAAACTTTTCGCCAAATTCTCGAAGTGTGAATTCTGGCTTCGAGAAGTGAGGTTTTTGGGTCATGTGGTTAACAAAGATGGAATTCATGTGGACCCCGGCAAGATTGAAGCTGTGAAGAAGTGGGATACTCCCCAATCACCTTCAGAAATACAGCAATTCTTGGGATTGGCCGGATACTATCGTCGCTTCATTGCGAATTTCTCAAAGATTACCCAACCGTTAACTTTGTTGACTCAGAAAGACAAGAAGTTCGATTGGGGGAAAGCACAAGAACAGGCGTTCCAAACATTGAAGGAGAAGTTGTGCAACGCACCGATATTGTCCCTCCCAGACGGAACTGACGATTTTGTAGTGTACTGCGATGCTTCACATCAAGGTTTGGGCTGTGTATGTACTAAGCAGAAAGATAAGGTAATTGCTTACGCTTCGCGACAACTCAAGGTGCATGAAAAGAACTACACAACTCATGATTTGGAGTTGGGTGCGGTAGTGTTTGCACTCAAGATATGGAGGCATTATCATATATGGAACCAAATGCATTATCTACACAGACCATAAGAGCCTTCAACACATCATGATCAGAAAGAACTTAACATGCGACAGCGACGCGGGTAGAGCTACTTAGCGACTACGATTGTGAAACGGTATCATCCGGGGAAAGCTAACGTGGTGGCTGATGCTTTAAGCCGCAAAGAACGCGTGAAACCATTACGTGCTTGAGCGCTAGGTTTGACTATTCAAACTAATCTAAAGGCTCAGATTCAAATTGCATAAAACGAGGCATTGAAAGAAGAAAACCTTGCGGAAGAGAATTCCGAGGGTTGGATAAACAAATAGCCGCAAGGATGACGACGTACATTACTTCGTGGATCGTATATGGGTCCCCAGATGGGGAGATGTACGTACATTAGTCTTGGATGAAGCACACAAGACTCGATACTCTGTTCATCCTGGTGCAGACAAGATGTACCACGATCTGAAAGAACTGTACTGATGGCCAGGCATGAAGAAAGATATTGATATATATGTGAGCAAATGCTTGACTTGTTCAAAGGTCAAGGCTGAACACCAGAAACCATCGGGATTATTGCAACAACCTGAAATTCCCGAGTGGAAATGAGGAACATCAATGGATTTTATTACCAAACTCCCGAGAACACCAAGCGGACATGACACGATATGGGTCGTGGTGGATCGAATGACGAAATCCGCTCACTTCTTGCCTATCCGAGAAGACTACAAGATGGATAAGCTGGCAAGGGTGTACATCAAAGAGGTCGTGACACGGCACGGGCCGTTGTGTCAATCATATCCGACCGAGACAGTCGATTCACTTCACGATTTTGGCAGACGTTACAGAAAGCGATGGGCACTCGATTAGACATGAGTACTGCCTATCACCCACAAACAGATGGCCAAAGTGAACGAACTATACAAACATTGGAAGACATGCTTAGAGCTTGCGTAATCGATTTTGGGGGTAGCTGGGACACTCATTTACCATTGATTGAGTTCTCTTACAACAACAGCTACCATACAAGCATGGATGCGCTCCATTTGAAGCATTGTATGGACGGAAATGTAGATCGCCTGTATGTTGGGCCGAGGTGGTGAAAGCCAGCTAACAGGTCCCGAAATCATTCAAGAAACCACCGATAAGATCTTCCAAATCAAAGACCGACTTAAAGCTGCTAGAGATCGCCAAAAGAGCTATGCCGACAACCGTCGGAAGCCGCTAGAGTTTAACGTTGGGGATCGAGTGTTACTTAAGGTCTCTCCTTGGAAAGGGATCATTCGGTTTGGAAAGAAAGGGAAATTAGCCCAAGATATGTTGGACCATTCGAGATTGTAGAAAGGATCGGTCCGGTGGCGTACCGATTACAGTTTCCACAAGAGCTTAACGGTGTACATGATACTTTCCATGTATCGAATCTCAAGAAGTGTTTAGCTGACGAATCACTTCACGTGCCTATTGAGGATATCAAGATTGATCAAAACCTCCATTTTATGGAGGAACTATTGAGGTCACGGACCGAAAGGTCAAAAAGTTGAGGCGCAGCAAGATACCTATCGTTCGTATAAGATGGAATTCTAAACGAGGGCCAAAGTTTACATGGGAACGTGAAGATCAGATGAGACTTAAATATCCACATCTATTCGAGGATGACGCTCTTAGACCTAGCACCAGTTGAATTTCGGGACGAAATTCCCTCAACTGGGGGATACTGTGACATCCGTCACCAAAGGTCCGTCAACGAGATGTAATCTGTTAGTTTGTTGTCAGTCATTCCTCAATTTTATAAACCATCTACATGGATACCATATTTGTTTTACTTAGTTGTCCTTATATACGTGATATCGTTGCTTGACTTGTCATTATCTTAAGACGTTTCTCCAAGATTTGCCCCGGTAACACTAAACACGTCATTTTTATATTAAAATAATTGTCATGAATAAAAATCATTTTTAACTTATAAATAACATTAATAACATTTTATCATCAATAAAACAAGACTAAATTATAACGTTTTCAACCGAAACAAAATTTGGGAACCCGGGGGCAAAGTGCGGGGACTAAACTTGATATTTTGAGAAACTAGGCTGGGTATAAATACCCCTTCCCAGCCATTCTTCACACTTTTTCACCTTCTTCACCACTTCATCTTCATCTTCTTCACTCTCTCTCTAGCCTACACCAAAAATCGAACCGTTTGTCGCATTTTCGTCGTCAAATCTTGGTTATCATCATGTATACTCGTTCCTAGCAGGTAGATAACCTCGCTTACCTCGTCTTTAACCCGATTTCTGCTGCGTTTTAGGGTTTTGGGTGCTCGGGTTCATCCGAGCATATGAGGTCGTGTGAGCTTGCATGTCACGTTTTGAGTATGTTGTCTAGACAGGTTAGGATGTGAGTTCTGGAGGTTCTGGTTGGGTAAAACTCATGTTCGGGCGCCTAAGGCCGCCCTGCAACTTCCTGCAGTCGCGACCCCCGTCGGCGCGAATGGGATTGTAGCGCGAATGGGGCGTGCGACCGGGTGGTGTGCGACTTGAGCCTGTGCGATTGGGTAAGTCGCGCGGTTGTGTCGCGCGGCTGTCGGTGGGTGCGAATGAGAGGGTTGTCACGCGACTGGAGTTGTCACGCGACAGGGGTTGTCGCGTGACTGGGCCATGCGACTGTATGTGTGTGCGATCGTGTGTGAGTCGCACGATCAGATGCCTGTCGCGCGAAAGAAGGTCCAATCGCGCGAATGAAGCTGATTCGCGTGAAGGGAAGTTGAGTCGCGTGACTGGCTATTGGGTCGTGCGACTGGTGATGCATGGTACGACTGAAAGCTTAATCGCACGAATGAAGGTTCAATCGTACGAAAGTAGCTAATTCGTATGATTGAAGATCCACTCATGCGAATGAAGTGTCAGTCGTGCGTCTGGTCTTGTCGTGTAAGTGGAATCATTGTGTGGAGTTTTCCTGTGTTTGTTTGTGATGCGTGTATGTGTGGTTCCCCTTTTGAGTGTCTTGTGTTGACGAGGTCATTTAAAATAACCTAATCAGATATGTGTATGCCTGCTTGTGTGTATACTACCCACGACCGAACCGGAACTACCCGAATCCTGAACATCTTCTTATGTTTTATGATCATTACTAATGCTTATCAGTAACTGTCAATAGGTGTTTGACGGTTCCTAGCATCTTATCCCAGGAAATCTTACGTCGATTGTGCTTATCTGTTCTGTGAGTTTCGTGGCCCCTTTTACGCTTATAAAACCTTTTTAAACATTTTCTACTTGGGGGAAAAGAATGCTCACTTATTTTTTTAATTCCAGGCACCTTCCTTAAGAAGTTGGCTGCTACTTATATGAGTAACTCACCTTGCTAAACTTGTGATTGATACTAAGGATAAATGGATGTCATGTAACTGGTTTAGGTATCATATGTATATCGTGGATGTGGTGGAATGCTGCGGAGGACCCTATACATAAGCATCCCCGGTATACTAAGAATGTGCTCAAACCGGGTACATGATGATCCTGACTGTTTGCTGCTATATGAACTTGGACTATGTGCTATGTTACCCTATGTATGTTACTTAGGGGTTTTACACTACCATGCACTACTATTTGATGTTATGTGTTGATTTATGCTACTTGTGGATGCCATTGACCTTGGATGCTCTCGGCTGTGTGGTTCTGGTCTTCTGTGTGGTTCTGTGTGGTTCTTCTAAGCCGATCATCCATTACAACTATTAATCCCGTAATTGGGACCTAAAGATGGTTTGGTTGTAACCTATATGTATGCGCTGTGTGGATCTTGCTACGTCATGTTTAACTTGACACGTATGCGCTGTGTGGATCTTGCTACGTCAAGTTAAACTTATTATGCTATGGAAAACCTTTATTTTATATAATCATTAATCCCGGTAATGGGACCTAAGGATTGGTTTGATTATAAACTATACGTATGCGCTGTGTGGATCTTGCTACGTCATAATGAACTATATACTTTTGAGAACACTTTCTTTACAGCCATCAATTCCTGTAAGGAACCGAACATTAGGTTTGGCTGTAGCTACTTATAACTAGTAAAACCGCCTATACATAAGTGTAGTCGCGGTAACTTTATTTAATCTTACTTACTGTTTTCGTCTTAACATCCTTTATTACTTAAAACCTGCGAAGCTCACCAACAATTATGTTGACCGTTTTTGAGCATTTCTTTTCAGGTGATCAAGGTAATTGAAGTTCTAGGAGTGCTGCCTTTTAGTGGAGACCCTAGGATGCATTTTTTGGGACTGAACATACATTTTGTACATTGTTGCAGTCCACTAAACAATTAACATTCTTTTGAACACTTGTTCTCGAGTTGTGGGAATTTACATTACAAGTTATCCTTAATGCTTATGTGAACATTATGTTGTGCTTTTGGCTATGCTGCCGTGATCTTTGACAATACACGGCACAAGTCTCCAATTGCGTTCGGGTGTCGTCAGGACACGCTTGTCCTCATATTACTATTGCTACTCTATTGCATACCATGTGTTATGACGATCCCGTCTAGCTCGCATTCCCGTGTTTCCGCTATCAGCGGGGGGTGTGACATCAGATGAATGAGAATCATAACTTACGTTTACAATCACAAAAACACTATCAACAATCTGTGATTTGTGCTCGAAATGGTTTTAATCGAAGAATGAGGGTTTTGGTCGAAAGTTCGAGAGTTCGAGTGGTCAGAGAGGTTTTAAGAGGTTTTGAAATGAGAATGAAATGAATAACACAAGTGTACCTTTTATACTAAGAAAAAATTTTAGACTTATGAGCACTGTACAGTCGTTTAAGCACTTTTCAGACTCATTAGGTCCTAAAATTTACTAAGTATTGAGACATATGAGCACTATTCAGTCTTTGAGGCCAGCTGTATTAGCACTGTTTAGACACATAAGATCAGTCGTATGAGAACTATTCAGACTTATGAGTACTGTTCAGTAGTATAAGCACTGTTCAGTAGTAATGATGCTGAAATGTCCACACACCAACTTCTCAGAAACATAACAACTGTTTGAACATACGACAACTGTTCAGCCACATAACAACTGTTCATGCATTTTTCCACTTGTATTTTTCAAATCTTCCACCTGCACACTGTTTAAACACATTAGTAATATTTCATACTAATATTTAAACAATATAGCATATTTTTATTTTTCCCTCAAATTTACACTTTTGACCCTCAAAATTGAACTTTTTACATTTTACCCTCAAAATTTAACTTTTTACATTTTGACCCTTCATTTTAGGTTCACAAATGAACAAACCAAATATTTCAAAATTTGTCTTGTTTTCAACTTTTCAAAAAAGCTTTTCCACTTGCTAAAAAATTATGAGATCATTTATCATAGATAAACACATACATTAAAGCATCATCCTTTTAATTCAACATGATCATTTGATTTTCTGAGAATATTCTTATTAGTTTATTACTCCCCCTAAACTTTTAAGTTTTGCAAAACTTAGAAGTTTACCAATAGATCATAAGAATGTCACACTTACATTGTTATATTGCCTGCACACAAGAAAACATGCACAAAATCAAATTAAAGCAGAATGAAAATCTAATATTTACAATAGAATCATAGATTGCAGTGAGATCATATTAGATAAGATCAGAACATTAAAATAAAAAATTAAGTGAATAGTCATAGACAATGATTAAATCCTGATCAAGTGTGTTCCAGGTCAGTGATATCACAGCAAAGGAGACACAAGATCTAAGGACAGAAAATGAGTTTTTTGACACAAACTATCAGCTCACTTACTTTTCAATTCTTGGATGAGTATGGTAGAAGTATATGACAAGATATGACTCATACCAAGACTTAGAGGATCAACAATCATCAAGACATTGCAGAAAGCACATATTCTCAACTTATTACCTAACAAATATGCATAATCAGAGTTCATGTTATGAATTGAATAGAGAATGATCATGGATAACCATTTGATCAACTCTAATCATCCATTTGAATGGGTTGTGCACATTGGCATTTTTGCATCAAAGGAGAATATCCAGGTCTGTAATGACTTACAACAGAGAATATCTCAGCACTTCAGGTCTATGATGACTCATAACAGAGAAGTAAATGATGCTTGTAACAGATCTCATGATTAGTCACATTACCATCAGGTGTGAGTGGGAGTAGCTTGGCAAGCAGTCAATCTGATAGGCTAATACACTCAAAAGTACTTAGATGAATACACAAACAAGCATAGGGATGTGGGATAATCACAAGAATTTACTTGTTCAGTATACTAGCATGATAGTGTCTACACAACAAATCCTGATCATGTCAGACTTTATTAGCGAGTGAAGTATGCAACTGATCTTACTAATGTACTATCATTTCTCACTTGAGGCAAACACAGATTCATTTCATTCCTAAAACAAATGAATGATAAAAGAAAAGCACTCTATTTTGGAGTTTTTGATTTATATTTTTCTATTTGATTTTTGAGTTTTCTAATTTTGTATTTGTTTTTCTATAACAAAAAGCACACACACACAAAACAATCAGGCAAATAACTATGAAAAGTTACCCTTATGAAAATTTTCAGATTGAGGAAAGTATTTGATCATGAAAAGATTCAAATTAGTAACCAGGTTTACACATGGTTAATAAGGCCAATTGACTCCACTAAATACTCAAACCTTCCTGGTAGAAAAGCTTTAGTAAATAGGTCTGCCAACTGTTTTCAGTTGCTATTTGAAGCAAAATGATTAAACCTTTTTCAGAATTATCTCTTAAAAAATGATATCAAATTTCGATATGTTTTGTTTTTGAATGTTGAACTGGATTAGCTGTAATGAACACAGCAGCAGTGTTATCTATGTAAATGGGTGTTTAAGAAAATTGAACCCATAATCTAGCAGTTGGTTTTGCAACCAAAGGATTTGAGAACCTGCTGATGCAGCTATGTACTTAGCTTCTGCAGTTGAGACAGAAACATTTGTTTGTTTCTTACATTGCCATGAAACTAATCTGGGTCCAAGAAACTGACAACCACCCGTTGTAGATTTTCTGTCTTGACAACATCCATATAATCACTATCTGTGTATCCATGTAACTCAAAATTACCCTCATAAGGATACCAAAGCCCTAAAGCTGGTTACCTTTGAGATACCTGAATATTCTTTTGACAGCAATTAAGTGAGATTCTTTCGGGTCTGATTGATACCTTGCACAGACACAAACAGCATACATTATGTCTGGTCGTGATGCAGTAAGATACATCAAAGAACCAATCATAGATCTGTATAAAGTTTGGTCTACTGATTTTCCTTTAGGATCAGGCTCAATCTTGGTGTTTACGTCAGCTAGAGTTCTTATGGACTGACAATCATGCAGTTTGAATTTCTTCAAAAGTTTATCAACAAACTTCTCTTGATTAATGAAAATACCATCTGCAGATTGTTGAACTTGCAATCCAAGGAAGAAATTGATTTCTCCCATAGAACTCATTTGAAAGCGAGATTTCATGATTTCTTCAAATTCATTGCACAGTTTTGGACTGGTAGAACCGAATATGATATCATCTACATACACTTGCACACATAAGAGATCATCATTATCCTTCTTTATGAATAAAGTTGGATCGATTTTTCCTCTTGTGTATCCATGTTGGATCAAGTGTTAAGATAATGTCTCATACCAAATTCTAGGAGCTTGATGTAGTTCATATAAAGCTTTGCTAAGCTTATACACTCGATGTGGAAATTCTGCATCCTCAAAGCCCGAAGGTTGCTTCACATACACATCATCAGTGATTGGACCGTACAAGAATGCACATTTGACGTCCATTTGATACACCTTGAATTTCATGAATGATGCATAAGCCAGGAAAACACGAATGGATTCGAGTCTTGCAACTGGAGCAAATACTTCATCATAGTCAATTCCTTTCCTGTGTGTATCCTTGTGCAACAAGTCTTGCTTTGTTTCTTATTACAATGCCACGATCATCAGTTTTATTTCTGAACAACCATTTTGTGCCTATGGCATTTTCTCCTTCAGGTAATTCCACTAACTTCCACACTTCTTGTTTGCGAAATTGAAGAAGTTCTTCTTGCATAGCTTCAATCCAACCATTGTCCTGTAATGCCTCGGTGACATTTTTAGGAACAATCTGAGAAAGGAAACAAGAGTATAAACAAACATTTGCATGTTCAGATTTACTCCTAGTAGTTCTTTCATTCAGAGGACCAATGATCTGAGATGTTGGATGGTCTTGTGGATACGAGATGTCGGAATCTCAGTTCCTTGAACATTAACATCAAGATTGGTTTGGTTCAAATTGGAGAGCTGTTGCAATAAGGTAGAAGAATGTGGAGTGAAATTTGGAACTTGAGTCGGTGAATTGAGAAAGTAATCAAAGTTACTATGATCAATTGCATCTCCAGATATGGAAGATGCGCCAGACTCAGGATGTCCAATTTCTGTACCATCATTAGGAAAAGGTTATGATTCTTCTTGATCTGCTGAAAAAATGATCTGAAGCTGAAGCATCATGAACATTGTCATTGAATTGGATTGTTGAATCCTTGACAAATGAAAAAAATAGATAATCTGGGCGAGCATCATCTGAATCATCAGAATCTGAATCATCACTGAAAGATCCAAGATCTCCTCTTGAGTTCTTCTTACCTGAAAAATCATCAGATTGATTAAACAAGTGAGATTGAAATAAGTTTGACAAAGAATCTATATCAAATAACCATGCGGACCATTTGAAACTGATGGAAAAGAATTTTCCAGAAATTAACGTTGAATATTTCATTAATAGTATTTGTCCTAGAGTTATAAACTCGATAGGCTTTGGAAACTGATGAATATCCAACGAAAAATCCATGATCAGCTTTTTCGTCAAATTTCCTAAATGATCACTTGAGTTTAAAATCATAACTGGACAGCCAAATGATTTTAAAAAGTTTATATTTGGTTTCCTGTCAAACATTAATTCATATGGAGTTTCTTTTTATCTTTAACAAGTAAGATTCTATTCTAAATAAAACAGGCTGTTGATATGCTTCGTCCCAGAAAGTGATTGGAATTTTAGCATCAGCTAACATAGACCGGGCAGCTTCAATCAGAGTTCGGTTCTTCCTTTCAGCAACTCCATTTTGTTGTGGAGTTCTGGGAGCACTGAACTGATGAACTATCCTTTTTCTGCACAAAACAAATCAATGTTAGCATTTTTAATTCAGTTCCATTATCACTTCTTATTATTTTTACTTTTTGATCAAGTTGATTTTCAACTTTATTAATAAATTCTTTTAGAAGATCTGCAGTTTCAGATTTAGCTTGAAGAAAGAAAACCATGAAAATCTTGTATAATCATCTATGATGACTAAACAATATGATTTTCGACCAATACTCCTAACATTAGTTGGTCCAAAAAGGTCCATATGTAACATCTGGAGTGGTTTGGTGTTTGAGTTTATCAGTTTTGACTTATAAGACGCTCTATGTTGTTTTCCCTTCAGACATGCTGAGCAATGATCAGTTGTTGAAAACTTCTTGGAAGGAAGTCCAATAACATGATTTCCTGCTACAAGCTTGTTCATGTTGAATTTTTGAAGTTGGAATGACCAAGACGTCTATGCTAAAGCTGGCTTTCATCATTTGAAGCTTTAGCAATCAGGAAAGTAGTTTTAGTTGAAGGATCCACTTGAGACATATCCAGTTTGTATACATCTCTGTCTCGAGCAGCTTTAACTATCACCAGTCATTGCTAATCTGAAAACCTGGTTTCAAGACATAACAGTGAGATTCATCAAAAAGAACAGAATAAGATTTATCACAAATTTGGGATACACTTAGAAGATTAAAATTCAACTGTGAACAAAAGTTGACTTTATCAAAACTGATAATCCCATTGGACACTGTTCCCTCTCCTGTTATATTCCACCTGCATCACCTCCAAAAGCAACATGGGTTCCATCCTTTAACTTAAAGTCTTGAAACAAGGCTTGATTGCCTGTCATATGCCGGCTACACCCACTGTCAACATACCATGAGTTGATTGGTCTCCGCGGGCGTACCTGCATTCACAAACATTTAAGGTGAGTTAGTAACCCAAGCCGAGATGGTCTTGGGCTTACCAAACTTGTCAACAATTGTAAATTGTTTGAAATGAAGTTTGTTGACATCTGGTTTCTTTTGACTTTTAACATGTTCAAATCCTTTTTGAGAACCCACTGATTATCTCTTTGTGATTTTGATTTCAAAGCATTGTATCTGTTTTCAAGATCATTATCAAGAAATCTTGAACTCTTGTATGAATCATTTGAGAATGTTCCTTTGTTTATTCTCACAGATCGAGGAATAAACTTTTCTTGATTGTATTGCTGTGATTTGACAAAATGATTATATTTAATCAGAATTGTTTCTTCTGAAAGATCTCAAACCCAAGGAAGGTTGATGTTGTGAAAATTTAAATCCAATATTTTGATTCTTATAAATTGTGGATTTACAAAGCCTTGATTATTGAATTCCTTCCTTGAAGAGTTCTTCCTGAAGTAACAATCATTGGTATTATGATTTCTTTCATCACACAAAGCACAGTATTTGTTAAAGTAACACTCAGCTGTTGTGTGATTTGTCATATCACATATGTAGCAATACTTGTTAAAGTAACATTCTAAAATGTCATGATTGTACATGTCACAGATATCACAATACTTTTCAGAATGTTTAAACAACATTTTATTAACCTTGAAGTAGAAGCAACATTTGATCTTGTTTAAATCTTGGGTTAGGAAGATTAACTTGTTGTTTCATTGGTGTGAATTTGGTCTTTGATCTTTAGGATTTTTCTTTTTAACTTGAACACAATTCTTTGATTCCTTTGATTCAAATCTTTTATGCACAGCGGAAGTCTTATGATCTGAACTTGTTTCAGATCAGAGTTAGATTTGATCTTAGGTGTAGATGTCATTTTTGTGTTTGTGTTCATGTCAAAAGTTCCTGCAGACACAAACTTCACAGATTTAATTTGAGTATGTTCTGTGACTGATTAATTGACTCAGTTTTCTTTGCTTTTACAGCTTTCTTCTTCTTTGATTTCTCACTCTTGATGAAGTTTTCTTACTTTGAAGTTTAGTTGAATCTTGAGAAGATTCCTTTTGACACTCTTTTTCTTCAGTTAGTTCATTGAACTTTAATCATCAGAAATATTATTATCTGTTTTAGCTTCTTCACATTTTCCTTTAAGTTTGTTATTGAATTCAATAGATTTTTCACTCATTGTTTACTTTGTTCAATAACAGTTTCACTTTTTGGTACAAACAGCTTCTTTTTTTGTTGAGGTTCATAAGATTTGACTTTGATTGGATGACCATTTTTGATCTTGTCTAAGTCAGTTTTCATAAACTTCAACATTTTTCTTTTAAAGTTCTTTTCAGTTTAGCTTTGTTTCCGGTGAATGATCATGAGTATTGAAATTCTCTGGTAATGTTTTTGAGATTGATTCAGGCATAGGTTCATGTGTGAATCCTAATCCTGTTTTATCTTGTCATTTCTTCCATTCACCAGTTGCTCAACAATTTTCTTTGAGCTTTTAACTTTGGCTAATTCTATTTGAGTTGCTGCATGTGCCAATTTTTCTTGTTCAAGGTTTTGTTCATCTCTTCAAGTTGTTTCTTTGCAAGTTCAAGTTCTTTAATAGTTTTGTTCCATGAAGCTTGAAGAGACAATATCTTTCATCAGCAATTTTGTGATCTGATTTTAGTTTATTGTGCCTTGATTCTTCTTGTTTGAGCTTGTCACATATTTTGAATGAATATGTTCTGTAATGTTCAACTAGTTCAAAACATGCTTTTGTGCATATTTTCTCTCTCACTTCTACTGGTATATGAGTTTAAAGATTCAGTATCAGAAGAGTTAACAACCTTTGGTTGTTCTGATTGAGCCATAAGAGCAACTTCTTCAGTGGTATCTTTTGGGCTGATTTGTCACTCTAATCATACTCTTCTTCTTGATCTGATTCATCATATTTAGGATCTTTATCTTTTGACCAGTCTTTATCATTAACTTCAGCAACTAGTGCCAGATTGGCAGTGAGATCAGTAGTAATTGCTCTGCATATGCACTCCAGTCATAACCATCTTTGATGTTACAACCAGTGCCTTCTTAGTTTCCTCACTATTTTCTCTCTCTTTGGGTTCTGGCTGTCACACCCCAACCTTGACGGCGGAAACGTCGAGGTGTGAGAGTTACGATTGTTCACAGCCACATAACGCTATTATTAGTTCCAAATTATTAATCGTAAGATTCGTTTATAACATTACAAGTAAAATCTCAAACAAAGATACATTAAGATACAAAGATAAAAGTAACAAGATCATTCGTTTATTTCTCTAAGTCCAATCCTAAGTGTGATAAGCTTCAAAGTGTAGAACACATACTTGAGGTATTCCTGAAACATGTTAAAAATAAAAGGTCAACATAAAAATGTTGGTGAGCATTCATAGTTTTCAATACATAAGTATATAAAAGATGGCAATTCAAGTCATAAGTTAGTGAATAAAGTGATTAGGGATGTTATGAACAATGCAACAATCAAACCTTGACAAAGTTTTACAAGTTTCAAACGTGTACTTGGATCAACCAAGTTATAAGTATATACGATTAGCTAAGTGTACTTGGATCAACCAAGCAGGCTTGTCAGGCCCATAGATCTATGACATCGCCAGGCTAGCAATAGTAATGATTGTACATATAAACGCCATAACATGGTAACCACAAAAGTTCAACTAACCACAACTTTACATGATGAATGCCATAAAGTTTACAAGTCTCAAATAAGTTTACAAGTGCAATGACATAAGTTAACATGTTTCACCCCAAAGTGTGAAAATAAGAAAAAGGGGTATGGAAATACTCACATGGATATAAGCATTCAAGATGATAATAATGATCCAAAGATAATCCAAAGTATCCATTACAAGCACCTAAATATATATTACAAGTTTAAGGTTAAAATTAAGATTAACGTTAATAAGAGGGTTTTGATAGATTTAAGGTTTTTAATAAGTAATAATATACAAAGTAATTATTTATATTTTTAATCCATTAGAAGAATTATATATGTAAATATTTTAGAAATGTCTTTAAGTATAAATATTGATATGATTAATGTATAAATAAATCTTTGTAATTATCTATAATTAATAAAAAATATATAGATTAATAGCAAAATTAATCTAAGTCATTTGTTAAAGTTATTTTTAAGAAGTGATATTTGTAAATAATTTGTAAAATTATGAAATATATACTTTCCATCATCATCAAGAATAGTGACCCTAATATAACAATAATTACTAAATTATTAAATAGAGTCCCATTTATAAGAAACATTTGTAACAAAGTCTCAATATATTTCAATAAAACAATCCTCATTTTAACAATAATATACTTTTTTAACAAATAATTTGATAGGATGTAAAATATTAAATGACCAATTTAAATTATTAAAAAAAATGACATATAATGATTTAATAAGATAAATCATCATATCTATTTTATAAGAAATTAAGCTAATTATATTATTTGTTTTGTTTTAATAATAATAAGATAAACAAATAACTAAAATGTTAAGATAAATTCCAGAAAAGAAAAAATAATTAGATGGTTTAAAATATTCAAAGTTTATAAGATGGATTTTATGATTAAACTATATTTTTTTACAATTTATCTAAAGGCTAAAATGCCTTAAAAAATAGGTGAAGGGGGCCCGGGTCGAACCCGGGACCTCAAGTGTAGCAGGTGAGTGTTGAACCAGTGAACCAGGGACGAGGCTTTGGTTTACTTTGGTTTCAAACCCTTTAAACAAGAATTAAAAGTTCCCCCAAATCACAAGAACCCTAGATTTGATTTCAACCAAATTGAACATCAAATCGTTAATGTTAAGGAAAACAATCTTGGGGCTTTTAATCCCCAAGTAAAACCGAGTATATACATGTCTCCAATTACCTGGTTGGGGATGAATCCGATGGTGAACAAGACGAAGAACAACTCACGACCACGTAGCACCGGTTTGATGCTCAAATGATGATGGTAATCAAATTCGATGTACAGGTAGCTTATAATGACCTCAAGGATGAAAACACTATGTTAATTTCTAGTTTTGAAGCTCCGAAGATGGGGTTCGAATAGTTGCAGGTCGCGGTTATGGTGATTGTTTGAATGGGAAGGAAACGTGTTTCAGGTGAAATTGGAACTAGGAAAAGGTTAGAGATAGTTAGTCTATTGTATATGTGATTAATTGCATTATTATTATAGTTTAATGCTCAAACGGCTATGAACTTCAAGGGGTTCGGTTATATGATAAATGCCTAGCCAAACCAAAATGAAACGCCAATTATTATGTCTCATAGGGTTCGAAACGGTTCACGAAACGATTTGGTGTGAGTTTTGGGTCAAAACCGTGGCTTAAAATCGGTTTTTCAGGGGTGGCCGGAGCTCGGCCTGAGCTTGGCCGGAACCCCGCCGAGAAATCGGGGAAGGGGAGAGAGGGAAAGGCTTTGGGTTTTGAAATTGTACAACTTTAGTCCCTGTGGTTTAAACCTTTGTTATTTTATGCCAAAACATTTATTTTAAAGTTTCAAGATTAACAAATTAACCCCTTATTTTTAAGTGTCAAACCTTTTTAAGTTTTATAATTTTTATAAATTATTATATTATTATTATTATTATTATTATTATTATTTATTATTATTATATATATATTATTATTATTATTATTATTATTATTATTATTATTATTATGCATTCAACTTAAAGGATTAAAAGACGAATTAAAGCAAAATGCAAAGTAACCCATAAGTTTTATAATTCATGACAATGGTCCTTACAAGAATTAACAAAGCTAACCTTAATTAACCTAAAATTACAAGATTTACAGTCTCCCCAACTTAAAAGAATTTCGTCCCGAAATTAAAAATGAACTTAAATAAGCAAAAGAATTAAATGAAAGATAAGTGTACAAACTAACAGTGGTTGACGTTTAATTACAGATGAAACACTTCACTTTATGGAATCTTACAAGATTCTTGGCATAATGCATGCCAATTTGAACCCTTTCAGTGAAATGTGAGACGTTTTGAGATGAAATGTTGGAAAACGATGACTAATTACCGTGGTATGTTAGACTTATAATCCACAACTTCTAGGATATAATTTCGTAGTAAAATAATGTCTAGAAATCAATAAAAGACCAACAATGATAAGAAAGGTTAACCGTCAGGATTTAAGAATCTCAAACGTCACCATATGAAACGACCTTAACGAACATCTTTGTGAATATGTATTCTCCTTTGACCAACCATCGGTCTAAGAATAATACGCTATGCGAAGATCTTGGAATGAGTTCACGACGATGGTTAAGAATATTATTAAAACAGAAAATGAATCAATCATTCAAAATAACGATCGATGTTTTAACGTCATACCACAGTATACGAATATTTGAAACAGATACAAGTAATTTTCTCGACCCGTTATCTACATAATTCAATATGAAATTAACCAATGATCTATAATGCACCAATTGTCATCATGACCTCTAAGATAAGAAGCATTTTAGTTGAATAAAGTTAAACAGGAGATCCATAGGATTACAAATGTTAGGTCTTGTCATATATAAAGGTAAGACACTTGGACACATACCAAGTTACGTCTTTTCCTTTATGCCAAAAACATGACTACAAGTTACGAAGGTTTATGAACCTCCACGTCACAATGTAAGTAATAATGAGTCTCGTTGATCGAAATCAATAGAGTTTTAAAGATTTCCAAGGTTAAGGATTCAAAAGCGATTCAAGTAATGACGCAAACAATAAGAAAGGTATTTGTAAACATGTTTTGTAAGGTAGCAATCTCTAAGTACAGTTTACATATGCAGTTCAACAAACCATAAGCACAGCTGAGAACGTTTGTATGACTAGAAAGACATGAGCATAAGTTGATAATGTCTTTAGTAGAAAGATTGTTTAAGAAGACTACCATCACGCAATCATGTGTTGATGATATCTTAAAATGAAAGTTGATAAGTAAGGAATAAATGGTTCCATATAACTAGATCAAATCAAAACATGAGTATAAAAGGAAAAGAAATTGATTTAAGAATTTTAAATGCTCCAAGCTCGAAAACAAATTAGCCTAGAGCGATCAGGTCTCCTTTCAAGTTCAGAGATCATGCTTTGGCTTGATAGGTCGAAACATTAACATTGTTTCACCCTTCAAGTTGCTACATGCTTCTCGCCATTTGATTACAACCTTGGTAAGTTGAAGATCAAGAAATGAGAATAGTCATCAAGGTGTGGTTTTCACTCTTAACTTGATGGTGTATTCCCAAGGTATGACCTCTAAGTTACCAATCAAAAAGCTCGATCCCAACTCATTGTTGAGGATCCACAGAAATAAGATGAGGTAACTCACCATTAAGGTAAAGGACATCACTCCTATCTTAACGGTGAAGTTTTACAAAAATAAAATATAACAAGATAAACTTCTTTATCAAAATCCAGAATTCACTTCTACTTTGATGAGGTCGTTTCCTTTGAGAAAATACAATCAATGAAATTATCATCAAGGTATGGAATTCACGCCTATCTTGATGATTGAACTTATAATAACAAGAAAACAATCGAGAATGACATTTGTCACCAAAGTACGGGTTTCAACCCTATTTTGGTGAGATCATGTCATTTGTGAAATGTAAGTTCCAAAGAAAATAATTGAAGTCAATCCTCAAGATAAGGTAATCACCCCAATCCAGAGGATAAAATTTCATAAAACACACAGTTGGAGACCATTTATCAAAACAAATAGGGAATCATCAAAGTAAGGGAATCACCCCTGTTTTGATGAGTTAGAATCATTTAGGAGATACGAATGTTCTTAGTCATAGCTTGACTTACAAACTCTTGCATCTCCCATGGTGCAAACGGTACGAAGTTTGACATAACAACGAAAAGAAAAAGAATATCAGTTAGAAATTCAGGAAATTTCAAGTTACATCAATGTAACAAAAGTGAAAATCATGCTTACAAGCTTAAGATCAAGGTTCAAGATAGCAGAATTTGTTATGATGGTGTTCAAATCTTGAATAATTTAAATCAGGAAGACAAGATCAAGGACAAGAATGATTCGACATCATAATGAGATGTGAACATTCGATTCACAATCGAAGGGAATACATGGACTTCTCAAGATATGAGTTCAGCCATAACCTTGTTGAAGACATGTGTACTTATAAGTGGTAACAAAGTTATAATTAGTTTATTCGATCATTGAGGTGAGTGACCACTTATAATATTTGAGTTACAAAATTACATTCAATTAGCAAAGTATCCCGAGATGTAGGAATTCCACCTACACATTGGATGTCCTTAGTTATGGAACACACCCTTTGGAAGATTTGAAAACCATAAGTAACGATTTAAAGTTTTAAAGATCATTCGGTTTAGATTCTCAATATCTTTGGGTATAACAAGAGTCGTGTACACGTTGATCAAGGTATAGCAATAGCTACATGAAACGCCTAACGTGTAACGATGTTTAACGTAGGTGTTGAAAGGTAAGATGATTTCAATATCATAGGAACATTATGTATGATAAGAGTGAGAAGAAACCAGTTCAAGAAATCAAAGATTTTTAAGATACAAAGAGGATGGTTCCATTTAGTAACGCATTACCATTTGGAATCGTTGACACGTCAAGGTAAATTGACCCACTTGCCTTAGAGACTTGTGTATGTTGACCATAGTTTATCACTCATCCCAGAAATCCCCAGGTAAGCATAACTGGTCTCGCAATGAGATTTATACGATATGCTTGCCTTAGCCCGAAGGCCTTTTACCAGGAAATCCAGAATACAGGTGTCTATGTGTCACACAAATTTCTTAGGTTCATGAAATCAAAACCTTGATGAGATTTTCATAGATTAGACATAGAGTCTAAGGAATTAATCCCGCGATTATAAGTGTAGATTCCACATGTCGTTGAGAATAGGTTTAGGAAGTTCATTTGTCGGGGAAAGTCAAAGAGTCAAAGTTAAGTTTAGGGAGACAAGTAACTAAGTTTTAAGCATGCATAAGGCAATCCTATGCTAAGGCATCAAGTTGCACAAAAGGCATAGCATTATGTAGCATTCAAATAATATGTAAGCATAAAAGTATAAGGATCTTTCTATGAGGTTCATGCAACTATAGTCTAGGTCATCATTTCTAATAACCTAAATCCCTATAGTTATGGGCTCTGATACCAATCTGTCACACCCCAACCTTGACGGCGGAAACGTCGAGGTGTGAGAGTTACGATTGTTCACAGCCACATAACGCTATTATTAGTTCCAAATATATTAATCGTAAGATTCGTTATAACATTACAAGTAAAATCTCAAACAAAGATACATTAAGAATACAAAGATAAAAGTAACAAGATCATTCGTTTATTTCTCTAAGTCCAATCCTAAGTGTGATAAGCTTCAAAGTGTAGAACACATACTTGAGGTATTCCTGAAACATGTTAAAAATAAAAGGTCAACATAAAATGTTGGTGAGCATTCCATAGTTTTCAATACATAAGTATATAAAAGATGGCAATTCAAGTCATAAGTTAGTGAATAAAGTGATTAGGGATGTTATGAACAATGCAACAATCAAACCTTGACAAAGTTTTACAAGTTTCAAACGTGTACTTGGATCAACCAAGTTATAAGTTATACGATTAGCTAAGTGTACTTGGATCAACCAAGCAGGCTTGTCAGGCCCATAGATCTATGACATCGCCAGGCTAGCAATAGTTAATAATTGTACATATAACGCCATAACATGGTAACCACAAAAGTTCAACTAACCACAACTTTACATGATGAAATGCCATAAAGTTTACAAGTCTCAAATAAGTTTACAAGTGCAATGACATAAGTTAACATGTTTCACCCAAAGTGTGAAAATAAGAAAAAGGGGTATGGAAATACTCACATGGATATAAGCATTACAAGATGATAATAATGATCCAAAGATAATCCAAAGTATCCATTACAAGCACCTAAATATATATTACAAGTTTAAGGTTAAAATTAAGATTAACGTTCTATTAAGAATTAGGGTTTTGATAGATTTAAGGTTTTTAATAAGTAATAATATACAAAGTAATTATTTATATTTTTAATCCATTAGAAGAATTATATATGTAAATATTTAGAAATGTCTTTAAGTATAAATATTGATATGATTTAATGTATAAATAAATCTTTGTAATTATCTATAATTAATTAAAATAATATATAGATTAATAGCAAAATATTAATCTAAGTCATTTGTTAAAGTTTATTTTATAAGAAGTGATATTTGTAAATAATTTGTAAAATTATGAAATATATACTTTCCATCATCATCAAGAATAGTGACCACTAATATAACAATAATTACTTAAATTATTAAATAGAGTCCATTTTATAAAGAAAACATTTGTAACAAAGTCTCAATATATTTTCAATAAAACAATCCTCATTTTAATCAATAATATACTTTTTTTTAAACAAATAATAATTTGATAGGATGTAAAAATATTAAATGACCAATTTAAATTATTAAAAAAAATGACATATAATGATTTAATAAGATAAATCATCATATCTATTTTTAAGAAATTAAGCTAATATATTATTTGTTTTGTTTTAAATAATAATAAGATAAACAAATAACTAAAATGTTAAGATAAATTCCAGAAAAGAAAAAAATAATTAGATGGTTTTAAAATATTCAAAGTTTATAAGATGGATTTTATGATTAAACTATATTTTTTTACAATTTATCTAAAGGCTAAAATGCCTTAAAAAAATAGGTGAAGGGGGCCGGGTCGAACCCGGGACCTCAAGTGTAGCAGGTGAGTGTTGAACCAGTGAACCAGGGACGAGGCTTTGGTTTACTTTGGTTTCAAACCCTTTTAAACAAGAATTAAAAGTTCCCCCAAATCACAAGAACCCTAGATTTGATTTCAACCAAATTGAACATCAAATCGTTAATGTTAAGGAAAACAATCTTGGGGCTTTTAATCCCCAAGTAAAACCGAGTATATACATGTCTCCAATTACCTGGTTGGGGATGAATCCGATGGTGAACAAGACGAAGAACAACTCACGACCACGTAGCACCGGTTTGATGCTCAAATGATGATGGTAATCAAATTCGATGTACAGGTAGCTTATAATGACCTCAAGGATGAAAAACACTATGTTAATTTCTAGTTTTGAAGCTCCGAAGATGGGGTTCGAATAGTTGCAGGTCGCGGTTATGGTGATTGTTTGAATGGGAAGGAAACGTGTGTTTCAGGTGAAATTGGAACTAGGAAAAGGTTAGAGATAGTTATTCTATTGTTTATATGTGATTAATTGCATTATTATTATAGTTTAATGCTCAAACGGCTATGAACTTCAAGGGGTTTCGGTTATATGATAAATGCCTAGCCAAACCAAAATGAAACGCCAATTATTATGTCTCATAGGGTTCGAAACGGTTCACGAAACGATTTGGTGAAGTTTTGGGTCAAAACCGTGGCTTAAAATCGGTTTTTCAGGGGTGGCCGGAGCTCGGCCTGAGCTTGGCCGGAACCCCGCCGAGAAATCGGGGAAGGGAGAGAGGGAAAGGCTTTGGGTTTTGAAATTGTACAACTTTAGTCCCTGTGGTTTAAACCTTTGTTATTTTATGCCAAAACATTTATTTTAAAGTTTCAAGATTAACAAATTAACCCCTTATTTTTAAGTGTCAAACCTTTTTAAGTTTTATAATTTTATAAATTATTATTATTATTATTATTATTATATTATTATTATTATTATTATTATTATTATTATTATTATTATTATTATTATTATTATTATGCATTCAACTTAAAGGATTAAAAGACGAATTAAAGCAAAATGCATAAGTAACCCATAAGTTTTATAATTCATGACAATGGTCCTTACAAGAATTAACAAAGCTAACCTTAAATTAACCTAAAATTACAAGATGTTACAGTCTCCCCAACTTAAAAGAATTTCGTCCCGAAATAAAAATGAACTTAAATAAGCAAAAGAATTAAAATGAAAGATAAGTGTACAAACTAACAGTGGTTGACGTTTAATTACAGATGAAACACTTCACTTTATGGAATCTTACAAGATTCTTGGCATAATGCATGCCAATTTGAACCCTTTCAGTGAAATGTGAGACGTTTTGAGATGAAATGTTGGAAAACGATGACTAATTACCGTGGTATGTTAGACTTATAATCCACAACTTCTAGGATATAATTCGTAGTAAAATAATGTCTAGAAATCAATAAAAGACCAACAATGATAAGAAAGGTTAACCGTCAGGATTTAAGAATCTCAAACGTCACCATATGAACGACCTTAACGAACATCTTTGTGAATATGTATTTCTCCTTTGACCAACCATCGGTCTAAGAATAATGCGCTATGCGAAGATCTTGGAATGAGTTCACGACGATGGTTAAGAATATTATTAAAACAGAAAATGAATCAATCATTCAAAATAACGATCGATGTTTTAACGTCATACCACAGTATACGAATATTTGAAACAGATACAAGTAATTTTCTCGACCCGTTATCCTACATAATTCAATATGAAATTAACCAATGATCTATAATGCACCAATTGTCATCATGACCTCTAAGATAAGAAGCATTTAGTTGAATAAAAGTTAAACAGGAGATCCATAGGATTACAAATGTTAGGTCTTGTCATATATAAAGGTAAGACACTTGGACACATACCAAGTTACGTCTTTTCCTTTATGCCAAAAACATGACTACAAGTTACGAAGGTTATGAACCTCCACGTCACAATGTAAGTAATAATGAGTCTCGTTGATCGAAATCAATAGAGTTTTAAAGATTTCCAAGGTTAAGGATTCAAAAGCGATTCAAGTAATGACGCAAACAATAAGAAAGGTATTTGTAAACATGTTTTGTAAGGTAGCAATCTCTAAGTACAGTTTACATATGCAGTTCAACAAACCATAAGCACAGCTGAGAACGTTTGTATGACTAGAAAGACATGAGCATAAGTTGATAATGTCTTTAGTAGAAAGATTGTTTAAGAAGACTACCATCACGCAATCATGTGTTGATGATATCTTAAAATGAAAGTTGATAAGTAAGGAATAAATGGTTCCATATAACTAGATCAAATCAAAACATGAGTATAAAAGGAAAAGAAATTGATTTAAGAATTTTAAATGCTCCAAGCTCGAAACAAATTAGCCTAGAGCGATCAGGTCTCCTTTCAAGTTCAGAGATCATGCTTTGGCTTGATAGGTCGAAACATTAACATTGTTTCACCCTTCAAGTTGCTACATGCTTCTCGCCATTTGATTACAACCTTGGTAAGTTGAAGATCAAGAAATGAGAATAGTCATCAAGGTGTGGTTTTCACTCTTAACTTGATGGTGTATTCCCAAGGTATGACCTCTAAGTTACCAATCAAAAAGCTCGATCCCAACTCATTGTTGAGGATCCACAGAAATAAGATGAGGTAACTCACCATTAAGGTAAAGGACATCACTCCTATCTTAACGGTGAAGTTTTACAAAAATAAAATATAACAAGATAAACTTCTTTATCAAAATCCAGAATTCACTTCTACTTTGATGAGGTCGTTTCCTTTGAGAAAATACAATCAATGAAATTATCATCAAGGTATGGAATTCACGCCTATCTTGATGATTGAACTTTATAATAACAAGAAAACAATCGAGAATTGACATTTGTCACCAAAGTACGGGTTTCAACCCTATTTTGGTGAGATCATGTCATTTGTGAAATGTAAGTTCCAAAGAAAATAATTGAAGTCAATCCTCAAGATAAGGTAATCACCCAATCCAGAGGATAAAATTTCATAAAACACACAGTTGGAGACCATTTATCAAAACAAATAGGGAATCATCAAAGTAAGGGAATCACCCCTGTTTTGATGAGTTAGAATCATTTAGGAGATACGAATGTTCTTAGTCATAGCTTGACTTACAAACTCTTGCATCTCCCATGGTGCAAACGGTACGAAGTTTGACATAACAACGAAAAGAAAAAGAATATCAGTTAGAAATTCAGGAAATTTCAAGTTACATCAATGTAACAAAAGTGAAAATCATGCTTACAAGCTTAAGATCAAGGTTCAAGATAGCAGAATTTGTTATGATGGTGTTCAAATCTTGAATAATTTAAATCAGGAAGACAAGATCAAGGACAAGAATGATTCGACATCATAATGAGATGTGAACATTCGATTCACAATCGAAGGGAATACATGGACTTCTCAAGATATGAGTTCAGCCATAACCTTGTTGAAGACATGTGTACTTATAAGTGGTAACAAAGTTATAATTAGTTTATTCGATCATTGAGGTGAGTGACCACTTATAATATTTGAGTTACAAATTAACATTCAATTAGCAAAGTATCCCGAGATGTAGGAATTCCACCTACAACATTGAATGTCCTTAGTTATGGAACACACCCTTTGGAAGATTTGAAAACCATAAGTAACGATTTAAAGTTTTAAAGATCATTCGGTTTAGATTCTCAATATCTTTGGGTATAACAAGAGTCGTGTACACGTTGATCAAGGTATAGCAATAGCTACATGAAACGCCTAACGTGTAACGATGTTTAACGTAGGTGTTGAAAGGTAAGATGATTTCAATATCACAGGAACATTATGTATGATAAGAGTGAGAAGAAACCAGTTCAAGAAATCAAAGATTTTTAAGATACAAAGAGGATGGTTCCATTTAGTAACGCATTACCATTTGGAATCGTTGACACGTCAAGGTAAATTGACCCACTTGCCTTAGAGACTTGTGTATGTTGACCATAGTTTATCACTCATCCCAGAAATCCCCAGGTAAGCATAACTGGTCTCGCAATGAGATTTATACGATATGCTTGCCTTAGCCCGAAGGCCTTTTACCAGGAAATCCAGAATACAGGTGTCTATATGTCACACAAATTTCTTAGGTTCATGAAATCAAAACCTTGATGAGATTTTCATAGATTAGACATAGAGTCTAAGGAATTAATCCCGCGATTATAAGTGTAGATTCCACATGTCGTTGAGAATAGGTTTAGGAAGTTCATTTGTCGGGGAAGTCAAAGAGTCAAAGTTAAGTTTAGGGAGACAAGTAACTAAGTTTTAAGCATGCATAAGGCAATCCTATGCTAAGGCATCAAGTTGCACAAAAGGCATAGCATTATGTAGCATTCAAATAATATGTAAGCATAAAAGTATAAGGATCTTTCTATGAGGTTCATGCAACTATAGTCTAGGTCATCATTTCTAATAACCTAAATCCCTATAGTTATGGGCTCTGATACCAATCTGTCACACCCCAACCTTGACGGCGGAAACGTCGAGGTGTGAGAGTTACGATTGTTCACAGCCACATAACGCTATTATTAGTTCCAAATATATAATCGTAAGATTCGTTTATAACATTACAAGTAAATCTCAAACAAAGATACATTAAGAATACAAAGATAAAAGTAACAAGATCATTCGTTTATTTCTCTAAGTCCAATCCTAAGTGTGATAAGCTTCAAGTGTAGAAACATACTTGAGGTATTCCTGAAACATGTTAAAAATAAAAGGTCAACATAAAAATGTTGGTGAGCATTCCATAGTTTTCAATACATAAGTATATAAAAGATGGCAATTCAAGTCATAAGTTAGTGAATAAAGTGATTAGGGATGTTATGAACAATGCAACAATCAAACCTTGACAAAGTTTTACAAGTTTCAAACGTGTACTTGGATCAACCAAGTTATAAGTATATACGATTAGCTAAGTGTACTTGGATCAACCAAGCAGGCTTGTCAGGCCCATAGATCTATGACATCGCCAGGCTAGCAATAGTTAATGATTGTACATATAACGCCATAACATGGTAACCACAAAAGTTCAACTAACCACAACTTTACATGATGAAATGCCATAAAGTTTACAAGTCTCAAATAAGTTTACAAGTGCAATGACATAAGTTAACATGTTTCACCCCAAAGTGTGAAAATAAGAAAAAGGGGTATGGAAATACTCACATGGATATAAGCATTACAAGATGATAATAATGATCCAAAAGATAATCCAAAGTATCCATTACAAGCACCTAATATATATTACAAGTTTAAGGTTAAAATTAAGATTAACGTTCTATTAAGAATTAGGGTTTTGATAGATTTAAGGTTTTTAATAAGTAATAATATACAAAGTAATTATTTATATTTTAATCCATTAGAAGAATTATATATGTAAATATTTTAGAAATGTCTTTAAGTATAAATATTGATATGATTTAATGTATAAATAAATCTTTGTAATTATCTATAATTAATTAAAATAATATATAGATTAATAGCAAAATATTAATCTAAGTCATTTGTTAAAGTTTATTTTATAAGAAGTGATATTTGTAAATAATTTGTAAAATTATGAAATATATACTTTCCATCATCATCAAGAATAGTGACCACTAATATAACAATAATTACTTAAATTATTAAATAGAGTCCATTTTATAAAGAAACATTTGTAACAAAGTCTCAATATTTTCAATAAAACAATCCTCATTTTAATCAATAATATACTTTTTTTAAACAAATAATAATTGATAGGATGTAAAAATATTAAATGACCAATTTAAATTATTAAAAAAAATGACATATAATGATTTAATAAGATAAATCATCATATCTATTTTATAAGAAATTAAGCTAATTATATTATTGTTTTTGTTTTAAATAATAATAAGATAAACAAATAACTAAAATGTTAAGATAAATTCCAGAAAAGAAAAAAATAATTAGATGGTTTTAAAATATTCAAAGTTTATAAGATGGATTTTATGATTAAACTATATTTTTTTACAATTTATCTAAAGGCTAAAATGCCTTAAAAAAATAGGTGAAGGGGGCCCGGGTCGAACCCGGGACCTCAAGTGTAGCAGGTGAGTGTTGAACCAGTGAACCAGGGACGAGGCTTTGGTTTACTTTGGTTTCAAACCCTTTTAAACAAGAATTAAAAGTTCCCCCAAATCACAAGAACCCTAGATTTGATTTCAACCAAATTGAACATCAAATCGTTAATGTTAAGGAAAACAATCTTGGGGCTTTTAATCCCCAAGTAAAACCGAGTATATACATGTCTCCAATTACCTGGTTGGGGATGAATCCGATGGTGAACAAGACGAAGAACAACTCAGACCACGTAGCACCGGTTTGATGCTCAAATGATGATGGTAATCAAATTCGATGTACAGGTAGCTTATAATGACCTCAAGGATGAAAAACACTATGTTAATTTCTAGTTTTGAAGCTCCGAAGATGGGGTTCGAATAGTTGCAGGTCGCGGTTATGGTGATTGTTTGAATGGGAAGGAAACGTGTGTTTCAGGTGAAATTGGAACTAGGAAAAGGTTAGAGATAGTTAGTCTATTGTTTATATGTGATTAATTGCATTATTATTATAGTTTAATGCTCAAACGGCTATGAACTTCAAGGGGTTTCGGTTATATGATAAATGCCTAGCCAAACCAAAATGAAACGCCAATTATTATGTCTCATAGGGTTCGAAACGGTTCACGAAACGATTTGGTGAAGTTTTGGGTCAAAACCGTGGCTTAAAATCGGTTTTTCAGGGGTGGCCGGAGCTCGGCCTGAGCTTGGCCGGAGCCCCGCCGGGAAATCGGGGAAGGGAGAGAGGGAAAGGCTTTGGGTTTTGAAATTGTACAACTTTAGTCCCTGTGGTTTAAACCTTTGTTATTTTATGCCAAAACATTTATTTTAAAGTTTCAAGATTAACAAATTAACCCCTTATTTTTAAGTGTCAAACCTTTTTAAGTTTATAATTTTATATATATTATTATTATTATATTATATTATTATTATTATTATTATTATATATTATTATATTATTATTATTATTATTATTATGCATTCAACTTAAAGGATTAAAAGACGAATTAAAGCAAAATGCATAAGTAACCCATAAGTTTTATAATTCATGACAATGGTCCTTACAAGAATTAACAAAGCTAACCTTAAATTAACCTAAAATTACAAGATGTTACACTGGCATAGGTAGACTTTGGTATGACTTTTGAAAAGTCTTGTTTGCCTGTTGCTGATATTTCTGACCACTTGAGCTGCCTTGACTATTTCCTCCTTGGTTTCTTGGAGCTATACATTCTCTTGAAAAATGACCATAGCTGTTACAGTTAAAGCATCTTGATTTTGATTTATCAAACCCAACAGTTTGTTTGCACTGGGTTTGTAATTTCTGTTAGAATAAAAATGCTTTGTGTTCTGTAAGCTATCATGACCATTTGCCAGTTAAGATCCATTTCTTCTACATCATCTGGATCCATTTCAAACAAATCTTGTAGAACTAGCTCCATTTGAGTCAGATGACTACCTTGATATGCTTGAAAGCTTGCCATGAAAGCAGTAAATGCAGTTTTTGACTCTTCATCTTGTAAAAGAATGTTAATCACATCTTTCACTTTACTTAGATTGGGAGAGTTTGAGGAGGATGACATCTCAGTTGAAGGTTTAGGCATTTAAGCTTTAGAAGGAGACTGTGATTGTTGTTGAGTGGAATATGCAGGTGTACTAGTGAAGAATCCTGCTCCCACAAACAGATCACCTTCATCTTCAGGAGTTGATTGATCTTTAGCCATAAATGCATTCTCTACAGTATTTGCTAGAGAAGCAACATACTTATACTGAGTTGTTGATGCATGTCTATCATTATTTCTTGAACTCTCATCAATCTCTACAGATTCAATTTTAGCAATGAGAAGGTCAAGATCCATTGGAAACTTTTCAGTATGTTTAACAAAGTAACAGTTTGTTTCCAAGAAGATGGTAGTGCATTCAGAAGTCTGTTGTTTAGGTCCTCAAGATCATTCTTGATTCCCAAAGTAGACATTTCTGTAGTTAATTGCACAAACCTGTTCATCATTTGATTTATTGTTTCTCCTGAGATGTGCTCAAATAGTTCCAATTGCCTTTTCAGTTTTTGCTTTTTCAGATCTTGAATTTGATTAAAATTTATGCTATTTATACTAGAAACCAAGGAACTAAAATTTACAAAACTAGTCCCTATACTAGCATAAACTACAAAACTAGACACTAAAGACTAAATGTTAATCTTCTAAGGGACCTAACAAGCTTCTCTCTCACCCCCACCCACCACCCTAATCCTCACAAAACCCCTCAATTTCCCCTCAATCAGAACGCAAGCTATCGACATTGATACAGCCTTCTTCGACAATGTAGACCCAGATGAAATCAACACCATCGACCCACCGGAGAAGCCCGAAGGCTTCGTTCCTCCGCCTTCTTTCGACGAAGGCCCGCCGGAGACGGAAGAACAAATCGCTAGAGCCTATGAAGAGCTTTATGGGCCGGCCTACAGTGGCAAAAATGTGTTGGGGATGATGTGTATGTGATGGACTCGAAGGTGAAGAAGACGAATGTCTTTGGGAAGGTGAAGAAAGATAAGAATAAAGATGGGTTTGAAGAGAGAGTTGTGCAGGTGAGTTATGGTATCTGAATTGGGGATTTGAGATGCGTTTTGACTTTTGGGTAAACGATAGTTCTTAATTATGTTGATTGAGTAGAAGGTTTATAATTGAATTGAATAAAGGGTAACATGAATTGTGAATATATACGACTGTTTGTGCATAGTTTGTGGCCAATTTGACATCAAAGATTGCATTTTGGAATAACTGTGTTTGACCTCAAATGCCATAGGGGACCCTTTGATTGGTTTTTGTTTATACATTATCTTGAAGAATCTTGATGAACTTTCTTTGTCACATTAGATGTATGTTTTAAGCTTCAATTAGTTATAAGGTCTTGAGGATGAGGAGAATAGGAGGTGAGGGATGCTAGCGCTAGCACCACCGCCACCACCTTCTCCTTCACCGCCTGCGCCACCACCACCTCCACCGCAGCGCCACCGCTACCGCCTGTGCCTGCGTCACTCGAAAACGCAACAGACCCACAATTTTCCACTCAAATTTACTCTTTATTATTTATTGTTTAAAAAATTTACAAAAATTATCCTAATCTAATATGATTTACATAACTAGTCCTTTAAATATAAAATGACCAAAGTACCCTCATATTTAACTGTAATAAATAACAGAGTTAGTGTCAGGGATCAAAACCGTTACAAAAATAAAACTACAGGGCATGATATGATCAAAGATTTTTTTGGTCTGAAATGGTTAAAATGGTTAAACCATAGGGACCAAAACTGAAATTTACTCTAATATAAATGCTTAGAAGAATCTTCAATAGGAAGGTGTCTTCCAGAAAGCTTTATAGTCCTAAGAAGTCAAAATTGACATTTTTATGGATACAAGACAACCATTTGAATATCAATAATTGATTTTCATTTAAAATCATATTGAAGAAGTTTGAAAATATTTCCCACATAATTTGATGACTTTAATATTTTCTAAGATGTTAATTCTTAATCATTTAATTTAGGAAAAGGCTTGACAAACTCAAAAAGCAGACAAATTTCAAATTTTTATCCGAGTATGGAATATGCTCACAACTCAACATTAATTTATCCATATCCTATAACTTATTATTAATTTTTTACAATAATTAAGAAAGCTTTATTTCTACTTTGGTCCGCCCATCTTGCACACTAAAGTTCTAGACTTTTATTCATACCTAAGTGACCCTTAACTCCTAAAACACCTTCCATGAAAATGAAAGATTATGATTTTACAAGAGATGTGTTGAATGTTTTTCTAGTATTATTATTATCAACACTGGATATATACAAGTGGTCTCCCAAACCCCAACTTGTGAATATAGTAGCATTGTAGTGGCAATTTGCTACCATACTTAGAGATGTTATGTAAAAATGATAACTAACTGCTTTGATCACTGAGAAATATTTGTTGACCCTATCAAAGAAACACTAAAGAGAAGAATAAGAAGATTGGCGATCTCTATCATATTAGAAAGAAGAGTTGTTAAAGTGATCTCTACTTAAGGAAGTTACAACAAAGATATACTTTGGTGGATAATAAGAGTAATGTATTGTGAGTTGGTTAAAACTTACTTTGAATCACTATAGATCTCATGGTCATGTGTTAATTTTTCATTTCATTTAAAAACAATTTGTTATTGTTCTTCAACATTCTAAGTCTATAAAATTTATATAGAACAAACAAAAACTTTAAAAATGAATTTCAGCCTCCATATTAGTTCTTACACATATAGTAAACAAACTTATTAAAAGCATATTATATATTATACAACTTAGTTATAATAAAATTATATCGAGGTAAAAATAAACACATCGCCAATATGACCGTATTTTGTAAAATATTATTATAAAGTTATAGAACGAAAAAGTATTCTAAATAAATAAGAAAACAAGTTAAAATGGTAAATGTATGATTTTGTAACTAATGTGTAAACATATGGACCTAGTAGCAATGTTTTCAGAACCAGATCGGACGTCGAACCGGACGCTTTACTGGTCCGGTAGTCGGCGGAAGGACCGACCGGACCGCGTCATAATTATATATATAGGATATCATATATAGTTATACATATAATTCAATATAAGTGATTTATGTATGTATTTTACAGTTATATATAGAACTTAACGATAATATTATGTCCAACATACTAATTTATTATTCAACCTTCGTTTTTACCTATTAAAATCCAAAAAAAACAAAAAAAAATCAAATCAGGTTCAACCACCAGTCCGGTTCCCGGTCCGACCACCGATTTCGGGACGAAATGGCCGGTTGAACCCCTACAAAACGAACTGATGTGAACCGGTTCAGCCACCTCTCCAATTCCGGATCGGAGAGGTTGGACCGGCCAGTTCGATCCGTTTTTCAAAATATTGGCTAGTAAACCTCTAAATGATTAACCTAAAGCATGTTTATAAAATGGACCCTACTAATACATATCTCTTTACAAATGGACCCTACAAATATGTGTCTTATTGTATTATTATATTATAATCAACCTTTCCTTAGTTGAATCCGCTCTTGTGCCAAATATGAATTAACAAGAATCCACCATACCCAACTCATTATATACAACCCACCAAGTTGTCAATTCTTCATTCCACCATTTCATTCTGCAAAAACATTGATCTTTCCAGCCTCAAGCAAGCTGATCATGGCGGCAACGGTGGCGGAGATTGTGGTTGGACGACCCGGATCTTATGGTTGGTCGTATTGGTATGTATGCAACGCGAGTATCACCGTCTCTCGAGACTGTCTTTGGAGAAATATTTGAGTTCATGTCTATGTGATCACTTAGGCAAGTCTGAAGCTTGGCTTTTACTTAACACCTTTCTCTGGTTTTCATTTTTGTTTGTTGTAATGAAAAGAAATTGGAAGGGAAATACAATAAAAGGTTTCAAAATTTTAATTTTTAGTTTCTATTTTTCTGAAATATTTATGCCTGTTTTCTATTTGTAATTTGAAACTATTTATGTAATTTTTGTTCAATTTAGAAATTTGATATTTTGCTAAGGATTATAGCAAATTTGAGGAGAAAGAATTATGATTTGAAAGGGAAGATAATGAAGAAAATTTTAATTTAATTAATATTATAGTTAACAGATCATATACTAGGAAACATCATGTACATTTGTATACAAGCTAAGAAACCAAGAGAATAAAAAAAATTAGAAACAAATTAACATATATTGATGTTGGTAGACGTGTACCAAAAACCAAAACTTAATATAATATAAAAGATTTAAATATAATGAATATAGATACCGACTTTCGGTTTGGCTCAAAATGCGATAATTCTTGTAAATATAATGTACCAATCACTATCATGTGGTTTTATAATTTTTATTATATATTAAACGTTTAGATTAGATTAAATGATCAAAAGAATTTGACAACAAATAGGACGAAAAGAAATGAAATCTCATTTTAGTAAACTAAGAAATTGACTATCTGCCACATTAATATTCTGTTATGGACCGAAACCATTGCAAGGTATGAGATTTGTTTCATATCGGATGTATGGGCAATTGATGTGGGATTTATAGGCCAAATGGGTTTCCTCACCCATCAGACTGGTCTTTTGGGTTGAGTTCTTCCGTTTGGTCTGTAACAGTGGTATCAAAACCAACCTCGAAGTGATGGCCCACGGAGTGGTGGCCTGTAGAGAGCCAGCCGTGACCAATGAGGACATTGGTCCTTAAGGAGGGGCGAATGATATGGACCGAAACCATTACAAGGTATGAGACTTGTCCCACATCGGTTGTATGGATAATTGATGTGGGATTTATAGGCTAAATGGTTCTCTCACCCATCAGACTAGTCTTTTGGGTTGAGTTCTTCCGTTTGGTCTGTAACATATTCTTTATGAATCATGACAAATCAAGAACGGATTGATTTATTCAGATAGATAAAGCTTATTGGTTTCACTCTTAACCCAATCCTACTGATCTATTAAACCGATACAATTACCATTGTTATTATATATTTATATTCATTTATGGAACACTATATTAAGACAACATGATTTTAATGACACTATATATACCATGGAACACATTGTTTGGTAGGATAATACAAGTTCAAAACTAAATAAAGACTCGCTTTAATATAATTCTATCTAGTGAAAAGCTTAATGATATTTATGTTAATTAGAAAAATTCTGTAATTTATGGTTTCTTTTACTGGCATTGGCTAATCAATACTAATTTGATTAAGGACAAGAAATCACCAAACACATAAATAATGAGCAATGATTAAATTATAAGAGTGGAGCTCTATCGATTAAGCTATGTCCCCCAAGCCAAGAGAGAATTAAATTATTCAGGTGTTTAATTCTATATGGTATTCTATAAATTGTATATGGTATTCTATAAATTGTAAAGGATTTAAAGTTATTCATGAATTTTGTTCAAAAGTCTAAAAACTAGATCGGTTGATTTGATTAGGGAACAAATGATATTGTTGCCTCAAACTTTTTTTCTAATGGATCGTACATAAATCAGCTATGTACCAAATGATTTTGAGTGAATTCGAAAAACATAACGGCAACTAGGTTACAACCACTAATTTTGTCTCATGTTACAAGCTGACGGGTTTTTAGATGTAATTGACCAGTTAAATAACATGAAACATCAAAATCATCAATCCAGTCATTAGATTTATTTTCAAACTTTTAATGTAAGAAACTCTTCTGCCTAAACGATGCTCTTAGATATTCAAAGAAGTATTTATCATAAGAAGATTTTGATTCCTTTGATTGTTTATTGATAAATTTAACTTACTACTCTTTTTAAACATAATCACCAAAAACAAGGTAGCTTTATGGATATGGATTTATTAATAGCCAATAGCCGTCCCTCCGTGATAATAGCCAACCCTTCCAATATTTTATTCTTTGATGGAATCCAATATTACTTTTCACTCAACTGAACATGTATCAGGTGTATATCACTGACACAACACGACACGAAAATGTGATACGAACCTGATATAAAATTGATGGGTTTGATTTTAGTTTAAACAAGATGAGGTCAATCTCGTAAACACGATTAGCTAAATGGGTTGTTCTCATGTCAACCGGTAGCTTTGTGTGTTAACTCGTTAAACATCTTTATTTATTCTTGAAAATGGTTTTATATGGACTGTTTGATAACTTTTAATAATTTTATTAAGAGATTAACTCTGAATCATTCAGAGATAAAGTGATAACTTTTAATAATTTTATTAAGAGATTAACTCTGAATCATTCAGAGATAAAGTGTGTTTGATTCAATTAAAAATCATCTCTTAATGGTTATGAAATCTCTTAATGAGTAAGTTTCAGAACATGCTAAATGATCTAGAGACTATAAGGTTGTTTGATAGCCTATTAATGGTATTAAGAGGCTACCTCTGAATCAGTAAAGGGTAGATGTGTTTGTTTCAAGAAAATAATACATCTTAATCATTCCATTCAGCTATGAATAATTAAGTAAAAGAAAGCTGCTGAACGAAAAGGTGGACTCATTTACCCCTCCTAGAACAAAACCCTTATAGTCTTACACCATCGACATTCATAAAGTGTTCCCCGCTGCCTCTACTGCGCAACCCTCACCATCGCCACCCTCTCATCGTCGCCATCCCCACAACTCGTCGGCGCCACCCTCATGCGTCGCTACTTCTCTGGATCAAAGGGAATGGACCCAAAATCGTGGACTCATCTCTCTAGTTTTGTTTCTTCATCAAATCGCTATCAATTTCAATTTAGATGGTTGTTTTGCAGGGGTGCTTCTATGATAGTTTTGCATACGATAAGCATTATAAGATGGTGTATCAATTGAAGAAGAAGTGTTTTCATGATTAGTGTTTTAGTAAGGCATTTTGATGTCGCTGAGTCGAACACGGATTGCGGAGAAGAAGAAGGGTAAAGTTAAATGTGTCAGCGAGGCATTTCAGTCAGTCCTCTTAATGATTTAACACAAAGTTATCAAACAACCTCTTAAATTATTTGGATATATTTTATGTCAAAAATTAAAAGTTAAAAAACAAATTGACGCACTTTCAACAAATTCGGTTAAAAAATAAAAACAATATATAATATAAAATTTTAAAAGTATTGACATGGAAAAAATTAATAATGTTTTTCAGGTTAACTTGGTTGTGATTGTGTCAACCCGCAAATTACACATAACATGTCCGGTTCATGCGTGACACTATTTTCGAGTTCGTGTCGTGTTCAACCCATGAACACATCCATTTAACATTCTGACACGTATATTTGTATTGGACCATGTTTTCTTACAAAAAGTAAAATGTACAAATAAAGAATGAGAAGAAAAAAAATTATAAATCAGGTTGTGTTGGTTCAGCTACTAGCTAATGTATTAGATAAACTGATCGTTTTTTATGTAATAAACTAAACTTACTCTATGGAAAGCCATCAATATGCCTCTTGTCTTTATTGACCAACCAGTTATTCAAAGCGAGGTGACCAGTTAAATTAGCGAACGCTTTCTAAGACTATCCAAATCATTAGAATTATAGATTCGTACCAAAGCTACCTAGATTTCGTCTCAAAGCTTTAATAATGAAGTTGTTCAAGATTTAAAGGTAAAAATATATATCATGCACTAATATTTACATAAAATAAACGTCTATATTTTAAAGAAATTTGAGATGATAAACTTAAACTCACATTCTGTCTCATTAGAAAGTAATGCATACATTGTGTCATTGGTGTGCCAACAAAAAGTTATTCTCATTTGTAGGTTAATGGTTTATGCCACCAACTAACAGTCTTAACAAATGTTTTCAGAACCGGATCAAACGTTGAAACGGACGTCTTACTGGTTTGGTGGTCGAACCGGTCGGACCGGTTGGACCGGATTTAACTATATTTTAATTATTTTATATATGTAATTAAATATAAGTAATTTATATATGATTTATACATATATTTTATAGTTATATATAAAACTTAACTATATTTGGGTGTGTGTGAATGTATTTTTAAGATTATGATGAACATTTTGTCCCACATTGGTGTGGGAACAAAGTAAGGTTGGTTTATAAGTAATTGTCTTATCACTCTAGTGTAACTTTATAACATATTTTGCCACAAGTACTACCCGCGCGCAAGGGGGGGTGCAAAAACGGAGAAAAAGGTTGGATTTCCATCGAACTCGTGCGTGCCCGCACGTGTCGTGGACACGAATGCAGTTTCAAAACCAGGGCCCGTGCGAGCCAGTTTTTGAACTCGGTTTTACTTTTTGATCTAACACACTAATTTATAGTTCAGCACCCCGTTTTTTTTAAAAATCAAAAAAAAATTGAAAACCGGTCCGAACCGGCCCGGTTCCCCGGTCCAACCAACGGTTCGGGTACGATCGGCCGGTTCAACCTTCCAAAAACGAAACGAATCACCCCTGACCGGACCGGTCACCGGACTGATTCCCGATTGAACTGGTTGGACCGGCCGGTCCGATCCGGTCGTGACAACATTGGTCTTAACCCTAATAGAAATAAGTTAAAAAAACTTAACTAAAAGGTGAAAGTGTAATATTAAATTATTTTTTTTGAATGGCAGAGGACTCCGAACCTGACGATCTATCGGGACTGGTTACCCTGGACCTAGCCGTCAGTCGAAAGTCGTACCCCCCAGATGCGCGGGAACCGGATTGAATCCGTAAACCCTCGCCCCCCATCAGGATCGAACTCGGGATAAAACCCCGAGCGAAACCCTTCACCTGGATGTCGCAGAAATTAAATGGGGATGGTGGGATTCGAACCTGAGTCAATTAGTACCACACGTGGTTGTCATAAGTTTTAGCAAGTTTAGTTTTAGACTTTAATAATGTTATAACATGCATGATAACCACATATATCAAACATTCAACTTTTTGAAGTTAGAACACAAAGGTGTTGCTTTTCACAAATTATAGAACTATATGCGTTTTGTTACGACTTTTAGATTTAGAATAAACTGTAGTATTTAAACTCTTAGTCTTTTGGTTATGTAATTAGTTATACTTTTTACAACTAAATAAAAATCACCCTCTTCTATATTTCCAAAAAAATGCATAATTTCGTTTTAAACAATTGAGATGATTTAACACCATCAAGTTTATTACATACATTATTATGTAATAATGTTATATTCTGTAAGTTGTAATATTGCATACATGTAACCCAACAATATCATGTATTTGGTAGGTGGGCCATTGATGGTTTTGGACAAAAGACCTTTTATCTATCACCATTCTTACTAGCTCTTTCACTAATATATTTTTAGTGGGTTAAAGTCACTAGATTACAAGGAACCAAATGAAAAAGTCAAATTTTTTCAAAAAAAATGAAAAAGTCAAATAATTTTGTAGTGGTTGTGCTAATTGTGTATTGGCTTATGACTCACCTGTAGTCCCTATTCAATTCAACTCAAAAGGTTTGAAAATCATTTTGCAGCAGTGGTGCTTTTCTAGTATGTTTAAATTATTTTTAAATTTGAGTATATCTGATAGAATGAGAATTTTAGATCAACATGATTTATCCCAGTTAGTGTAATCTATCTGTTTATTTATAGTCTCAAGAGGATATTTAGGTGTTAAGTTGTTTTCTTTTCATCTAATAGGTTAAGGGTTATAATTAATGTTGCAAGATACAAGACTGCAAGTATCGTCTTAGAGTTGTTTAAAAAAAACGTTCTCTTAATGTGTAAACTGGTCATATTAATGGGTTAAACTTAAAACAAATCTGTACATCAATCGCGTATTTACGGATTAAACATATACCTAACCCGTTTAACATGAATTGTTTTAAATTTTATTTCATATTGTTACTTTAAATCATAATTTACACGTAGAAACATATATATCTGTTAAAACATTTGTGCACTTAAGTTAGAGAAGCTGATATCCATTTTCGTTTAACCTCTTAAGTTTTTTTATAAAATATTCAACCACTTTAAATTTTGACTAAAAAATACTTTTAAATATTCAACCACTTTAAATTCAGCCATTTTCTTTTAATCTTAACTTTAAATTTTGTGCAATTATACGTTTTAAGAATTACAGTCGTATTCATAATTTATTTTTAAAGAGCTTGAGTAATTAATAGAAGGTTGATTAAGCATCCACATTGCAATCTTTTTCTAGTTGGCGCCACATATATTCCATTACTCGACTTCAAATTCGAAACATACTGATAATGATAAGATCTCGAAGTAAAGCCAATATTCTTATTATAATAAAAGAATAACTTTATCGGTCACGTGACGATTTCTAATAAAATCAACTTATGATTTTGTCTCATTCTCTTGTTAAATGATAAAACAATTATGCTTAAAAGTAATAAAAACATTGCTTATTTAGCATTGTATTCTTAGAATAGATATGTTTTTCCTAAATTATTTTTAAAATTAAAAAGACAAATTAATAACAATTAATCTGATTTTTAAATTCCAAACTTAATATTCCAAGTAATCAAATAAATAAAATATAACAGCCATGTAATGATGTGCTCAATATGTGTTTCTTCATAGGATCAATCTATTTTCTAAGAAAAATTAAAAAGGATTTACATTTGCGTGATAGTTATTATGTAGTGGTAGAATGATCAAGTAAAAGTGGTAAAATTATCACACGGGAGTGTGAATTATCACGCTAAAAGGATTGAGTATTACGCAAGTACTTCAAACGCTTCGCACGAAATACCTGTCACACCCGAAAATCACAGCGGAAGGTCACATGACGTGGTGATAACGAAAGTTGTAATTATTTCAACGATTATAGTCAAATGTTAATAATTAAACAGTTGACTACAAAGGGTCAGACCTTTTGCACGCTTTAAGCAAAACATAGTAAAATTCAGTTTTATTCACAACCAACTTGTTCAGTAAAGTGATAACATTTATTCATTGGAATTTCACAATAGGTAATCAACTGACACGTTTGACCCTCCAAACACTACTAGAAAAACTGCAATAGATGACGCGCAATGCGCGTTATCTTTGAAGTCAGATGACGCGCAAATGCATGTCAAGGAAGGGGTAGTCATAAATAAAAGATGACATGCATCCGCGCGCCATCTCCTTATGATGCGCGAAAGATGACGCGCATTTTATGACAGTCAATAGATGACGCACAATGCGCGTCAAGGAAGAGGTAGTCATAAATGAACAATGACACACCTGCGCGTGTCATCTATGTAATTTTTATGATGTGCTAAAGATGATAAGCAATACACGTCATAAATTTACCTGTTTTTTGAAATATTTTTTTATTTTAATAAATTTACCTGCTGTTTTATAAAACAAATTGTCGAATAACACTAAAAGCGAAATCCATTTAAATACCAACAAAATTTACAAAAGTTGTTAAATAATATCAACTACAAAGCAAATCTAAATTCATTGCAATACAAATACAAATACAAGTCCAAATATTTCATCATATGGCCTACATATAAATGAAATTCGATACGTAACGCGACCTGTCTTCATGAAGTTCATCCAAATCGGTGTATTCATCTTTACCTCCTCCAACCTATGATAAAACCAATTCACCAAATTAAACTTGTCAATAACAACCAAAACCGCTTCTACCAACCTGATCAGTTTAAGATAAACAATCTCAAACACTTGACTAGTTTATTAGATCATGTGTATGTATATAGATAGCCATACATGTGTATGTATACATTGTAACATCCGACCCATTCCCAATCCTCAAACCCAGATCCATTTTCTTTTAGAATATTTAATTGGATGAATTAAATGTAACATGGTAGTTTAACCGATATTATAAATAAATTATTCAACTATTTTCATTTATTTAAATCATTGAATAATTTATATTAAGGTCGTGATTTATAAACATTTATTATTGAGTTGAAAGCTTTATATATCATTTTATAGTAAATAACTGAAATTAAAAGTTTATTGAAAATTTATAAAGATTTTGCAAAATAAAATGGATTTATTATAAGGGTGGAAAGTGTCAAAAAAAATAAAACTTGAACTATAAGTTTTTCACATAAAATGATAAGTATTCAAAATGCAGGGACCAAAAGTGTAAAGTTTTAAAACACAACCCAACCCCCCCCCCTTCAACCCCGTTTTTCCGGCCGCCTCTCCGGCCAAGTTCGGCCAAGTTCCAACCAAGCTCTGGCGAGGCCTAAAACAATTTAAATCGTTCGAATACCGACCCCAGTTGTTCCAAATCGCTTCGTGAACATGTTTCGAACTCATAACCAGTCTTAATTGGACTAATCCAATGTTTATTATGTTCAAACTAAAAACCGACCACCACTTTCAAATCTCAAACGGTTACAACTCCGCCATCAACGCAATCAATCAAATTAATCAACTGAAAACGTTTCTGTGAGCGTTGAGAATTCAAACATATCAATAATTGCTAATAACACCATGTAATTATAATCAAATCGTGACCGAAACTCCCGAATCAACCTTAAACTCGTTTGATTTGAAACAGTTACAATCGGAGCTATATACTTATAGTGACACCTTCAAATCGATCCCTTTGAACTTTCTGCAACTCCAATTGCAAACAAAACAAACCTCATCATCTCTTTCGATCTCCATCTCCACTCGCAAACCTGCAACTAATCGAACTTCGCATTAGAGGCAATCTCAATAGGAATTCTTTGAGGGCTTTTGATCATCTGGTCCAATTGAAGCTTTCTGCATAATTAATTCGATTTTGATCAACAAAATCAACTCCAATCGACTACCACCCGTCGCGACTCGTTCAAGTTTTTAAATCATTGATTCTATCTCAAACCAGGTAATTAGATACATGATTACACTCATTTTTGGATGCTAATCAAAAGCCCTAAGTTTAATTTGGCTATTGATCAAGTTTTCAAGACCAATTTAGAACGTTTTGGATCTAGGGTTCTAAGGATTTGGGGGTTTTGCCAAAATAATGTTATTATTAATTAAAACCAAATTAAAACAGAAATTGGGCTTTGGCCCAGCGGTAACACACACAGAACATGCATGGGCGACCCAGGTTCGAACCTGGGCACCCACATGCATTTTTAAAATCGTTTTTTTTAATATATTTATCAAATTAAATTTCAGAAATCATTATAACATTTGTTTTGTTAATTAATATTATCTTAGAAATTATTTATTAATTTCTGAAAATTCTAAATATTATAATCACACTTTTATTAAAGGTTTAAATGTTATAAAAAAAACTAATTTATTAGTTTTAATTTTATATAAAGAAAATCGCGTTTAAACAAACTTAAACTATTTCAAATCATTTAAATTAATATTTTATAAAATTTAAATAGTTAACTACTCACTTAATTATTTTGACCAAGAGTTCAAGTAATTAATTTAAAATTAATTATTTAACTCTTACACTTTAAAATTCATTCAAACGTTTTTATTAAATGTTCCAAAACATATTTAGTTACTTTATTCCAAATATTATCAATCTATATTTTCTTTATTTAAATTCATTTTTTCTATTTTACTTAATCATATTAAATCAAATACATTAGTTTAAATCATTTGTAAACCCTAAATCCCAAATTAGAACCCTAGTTTTTCTAATCAATCTAGTCTTCAATCATTACGTTGTTTTAAAATTAAGGCTATTCCTTAGGTTAAATCCGTGAAGAAATCGTTGGTGTCTAATCTTTCATAATTACTCAAATCAACTTATCATCAAGTGAGTATTCAGTGCCCATTTTTCATGTTTTATTATTTGGGAAAATCATGTGATTCAATATTCAATCATACTTATTCAATTTTATTCTATTTCATTTTAAATTCAATTCAATACATGATATGTTATTACTTGCAATTACGTGTTCATAATTAGACAAACTTGATAACATGATCATTAATTCACACAACCACGGTAACAATGATAGATCTATTGGTTTGACAAACCCACCCCATTTGTTTAGACGCATGGTGATTGAAACCGGAAATCATTCATTCTATAAGGCTCCGTCTGAGGATCGAGTTAATTCAGTCATTAGGGTTGATTGTGTTGGGTTTTTCTGTTATGATTCACTGTTGCATTTTATTCTGATATTGTCATGTGAATTGAATTGTTTTTTTAAGATATTTAATCCACCTATGTATGTGTATATAAACCTATGATTACTCACCGGCTAATGTGTTAGCTGACTCGTTACTTTTTCGCATGATTTCAGGAAATGCTATTTAGTGGAATTCTCTCTGCTCATATAGGATGGGACCTAGTCAAAAATAAAGAAGACAATATTATATTTCATGTTTTTTTATTTTAATTGCGTTGTAATGTGTGACTTGACTGGCATTATTCAATAAATAAATGACTATTAAATGTTATTTCAACGTATTTATTACCTTGTGCTATGAACAATCGATTCACATTCGTCCGCCTCGATGATTCCGCCATCGGTCGGGGTGTGACAGAGCCAAGGTTATAGGGAATTAGGTTATTAGAAATGGAATGACCTAGACTATAACTAAGTACCTTTACATATGAGTCCTCTCATGTATTCTATATGTTTAGATAGGGCTTATATGTGTCACTTATGCTTATTATGTTTATGTGATTATGACATTTCCTTATACTTTGATTCTTACCTTTCACATACAAATTCTCAAATCATATTATATGGCATTGTGTGTCTAAATCAAATTGTTTTCAAATTTTAAATTTTGATTTGTTATTCATGGTTTTCAAATCTCCTCAAAGTCCGTGTCACATGACTGAGAACATGCAATGCTGGAAGAGTGGAATACCTGTATCTTGAGGTGATCTGTCTAGGCAAGGTATTCATATAAATCCAAATCAACCGATGGATCCGTTTACCTTACCTGGGAACTCTCGAGATGAGTATTCGCTTATAGGTACGCATGTTTTCATTAAGGTTGTGGTGGACACAAATACTTTGATAAGTCAACGTATTCGCTTTGGTTTGCGAGCCGAACGTTTACACTCATAACATCTCATTGTTATTTTAAACCATCTCATCAATGATTTTATCATTTTGAAATTTTATAAACCTATTAACCGATTCTCATAAAGGTTTTCTATACTCTTACAGCATGTCTTCTCGTCAAAACCGAACCCGATCTGGAAACTCTAACCGCAAGATTGCTGCTATAGTGGCACGTGAAGTTGCTGCGGTCATCCCAACACTGCTTACCCATTTGAACCAAGGCAACAACATTGTTCAAAATCAAGCTGCACCAAACCCTCCACGAGCTTGTACTTACAAGCACTTCAGTTCTTGCAATCCCACTAAGTTTAGCGGGACCGAAGGTGCCACTGGTCTTTTACAGTGGTTTGAGAGTATCGAGAACACTTTCCTCAATAGTGAGTGTCCCGAGAATCTCAAGGTTCGCTATGCTACAAGTGTTCTTCAAAAGAGAGCACTCACTTGGTGGAACGGGGAGAAACAAACCCGTGGAACTGATGTCGCGTTAGTATTGACGTGGGATGAAGTTAAGGAGCTCATGACTCGGGAATTCTGTCCGAGAAATGAAATTAAGAAATTGGAAGCTGAGTTCTGGGACTTAACTCAGGAAAGCGGGGAAAATTTAGCCTATACCAACCGATTTCATGAATTGAGTCTGCTTGTTCCTCACCTGGTTACTCCTTTATCTCGGGCTATCGAGAAATACATCGGTGGTCTACCTATGCAAATTCAAGACACGGTGTGGGGTAGGAATCCTGCAACCTTGGAAGATACCATCCGGTTAGCTGCTCAGCTAACTGACAATCATGTCAAGGCTGGAACTTTGACTAGGAAGGGTGCTAAGAAGGTGCCCGAGAAACCCTCAGTTGAACCACTTAAGGAGGAGAAACCCGAATCCTTCCAAAGCAAGAAAAGGAAGGCTAAGTCCCAAAACTTTGTTGTGGTTACCCCTACTGTTCCGGTTAATCAAGTCGCACCAAACTACCAACCAGTCTCCAACAATCAAGTCTCGGCAAAGAAACCTTACATTGGAACCTTTCCGCAGTGCAACATTTGCAAGTACCATCACCCTGCCAATGCACAATGTCGCTGCTGCACCAACTGTGGTCGTTTCGGCCATACCTTCAACGTGCGCAAGAGCGCAGCTAAGACTCCGACTACCGCACTTGTCCTTCAACATCCTCCTGCAATTACTCAGGGTCGTGCATGCTATCAATGTGGTGATCCGAACCATTTTCGCAATCGATGCCCTCAACTTGTCAGCACAGTGCCTACGGCTCAAGGATGCGCTTTTAACATCAATGCTCATCAAGCTCAAACCAATAACGATGTGGTGCACGGTATGTTTTTAATCAATAATCATTATGCTTCAGTCTTATTTGATACCGGCGCTGACAAAAGTTTTGTGTCCTTAGAATTTGAGCCTTTACTTGCTAGTGCACGAACTAAGTTGAGAAAACCATTTACGGTAGAAATAGCCGACGGGAAACCTATCACAATCGATTCAATTATTCCAAACTGTATCCTTAGTCTTAGCGAGCATGATTTTCCAATCGATCTCACACCGATGCAACTTGGAAATTTCGATGTGATTATAGGCATGGATTGGTTATCTAAGAACCATGCTGAAGTTGTTTGTTTTAAGAAAATCATCCGAACCCCTATTGTGCCTGAAAAGGTGTTAAATATCTATGGAGAAAAACCTTCCAAAGGCCTTCGACTCATGTCATGTACCAAAGCTCAAAAGTACCTTCGCAAGCACTATGTGGCTTTCTTAGCGCATGTCGTTAAAACGAATGGGAAGTCAAAGAAAATCGAGGATATTCCGATCATTTGTGATTTTCCGGAAGTGTTTCCCGATGACTTAACTGGTCTCCCTCCTGTTCGTCAAGTCGAGTTTCGTATCGATCTTGTGCCTGGTGCAACACCTGTAGCAAAATCTCCATATCGTCTTGCACCATCTGAGATGCAAGAACCTGCTAGCCAACTTCAAGAACTTTCCGATAAAGGTTTCACTCGACCAAGTTCCTCACCTTGGGGAGCCCCGGTATTGTTTGTGAAGAAGAAAGATGGCTCATTCCGTATGTGTATCGATTATCGGGAGCTTAACAAGCTTACTGTCAAGAACCGGTATCCTCTACCAAGAATCGATGACTTGTTTGACCAGCTTCAAGGCGCTTCATACTTTTCCAAGATTGACCTTCGTTCTGGTTATCATCAGCTACGAGTGCATGATGACGACATTCCCAAAACAGCCTTTCATACAAGATATGGTCATTATGAATTTCTGGTTATGCCATTTGGTTTGACCAATGCACCAGCTGTGTTCATGGATTTAATGAACCGCGTGTGTAAGCCATACTTGGACAAGTTCGTGATCGTCTTCATCGACGACATTCTGATTTATTCAAAATCAAGATCCGAGCATGATCATCATCTCCGTTTGATTCTTGAGCTTCTAAAAAAGGAGAAACTATACGCTAAGTTTTCCAAGTGTGAATTTTGGTTAAAAGAGGTACAATTCCTTGGTCACATCGTAAATGATAAAGGAATTCATGTGGATCCTGCAAAGATTGAGGCAGTAAAGAATTGGGTTGAACCTAAAACTCCCACTGAGATTCGTTCATTTCTTGGCCTAGCCGGCTACTATCGGCGTTTCATCCCAAATTTCTCAAAGATCGATGTGCCTCTTACTGCCTTGACCCACAAGGATAAGTCTTTCCAGTGGGGACCAGATCAAGAAAAAGCATTTCAAACACTTAAGCAAAAGTTATGTAATGCTCCAATCTTGACCCTCCCTGATGGAAATGATGATTTTGTTGTCTACTGTGATACTTCCAAGAAAGGTCTTGGTTGTGTCCTCATGCAACGAGGAAAAGTCATAGCCTATGCCTCAAGACAGCTCAAAATCCATGAGAAAAATTACACGACCCATGATCTCGAATTGGGTGCTGTGGTTTTCGCCCTCAAAATCTGGAGACACTATCTTTATGGCACCAAGTGTGTTGTATTCACTGATCATAAGAGTCTTCAGCATATTTTCAATCAAAAAGAATTATACATGAGACAACGGCGATGGGTTGAATTACTTAATGACTACGACTGTGAAATTCGCTACCACCCTGGAAAAGCGAATGTCGTAGCCGATGCATTGAGTCGTAAGGATTATGTCATACTCCAAAGTGTTACCATTCAATCCGAACTTAAAACCCGTATTCTCGAAGCCCAACACGAGTCAGTCACTGAGGGTAACATGTATGATGAAATGTCATGCGGCGCTGAACTTCAATTGGAAAAAAAACCTGATGGTTTATTGTATTTTCTGGATTGTCTTTGGATTCCCAAACGCGATGACCTTCGAATTCTCATCATGAGCGAGGCTCACAAAACTCGTTATTCTATCCATCCCGGTGCGGATAAGATGTTTATGAATCTCTGTAATCAGTATTGGTGGCCCGGCATGAAAAAGGATATAGCTTTGTATGTGTCCAAATGTCTCACCTGCTCAAAAGTTAAAGCCGAACATCAACATCCTTCTGGATTACTTGTTCAACCTGATAATCCCGTGTGGAAGTGGGAAGACATATCCATGGACTTCATTACCAAATTGCCTCGAACCTCTGGCGGTTATGATAGCATTTGGGTCATCGTAGATCGATTGACTAAATCGGCACACTTTATACCGATTCGTGAAGATTATCGAGTTGATAAATTGGCTCGTATCTATATCAATGAAATAGTCAGCCGTCACAGTGTACCATTAAATATTATCTCCGATCGTGATGGTCGATTCATCTCCCATTTCTGGCAAAGTCTTCAATCGTCTCTGGGAACCCGACTCAATCTCAGCACAGCCTATCACCCCCAAACTGATGGTCAAACTGAAAGAACAATACAGACTCTTGAGGATATGCTTCGAGCGTGTGTCATTGACTTTAGTGGCTCTTGGGATTCTCACCTACCGTTAATCGAATTTTCATACAACAACAGCTATCATACAAGTATTCAAATGGCACCATTTGAAGCTTTGTATGGTCGCAAGTGTCGATCTCCCATATGTTGGTCTGAGATAGGCGACGCACAAATCATCGGTCCTGAACTAATTCAAGAATCAACCGATAAGATTCATAAGATTCACGATAACTTGCTTGCTGCTAGAAATCGTCAAAAGCATTATGCTGATAAGGGATAGAAACCCATGGAATACAACGTCGGTGATCTCGTACTCCTAAAGGTATCACCTTAGAAAGGGGTGATCCGTTTTGGAAAGAAAGGGAAACTAGCACCTCGTTATGTGGGTCCATTCAAAGTGCTTGAGCGTATTGGGAAAGTAGCTTACAAGCTTGAACTGCCTCAAGAACTCAGCAACATTCACCCAATATTTCATGTTTCTAACCTCAAGAAATGCCTTGCTGATGAGAACCTCCACATTCCACTTGATGAAGTTCAAATCGATGAATCCATGCACTTCATCGAAAGGCCTGTGGAGATCATGGACCGTGAAGTCAAACAACTCAAGCGTAGCCGAATACCTATCGTCAAAGTTCGTTGGGAGTCTAAACGTGGCCCAGAGTTCACTTGGGAGCGTGAAGACCAAATGAAAACCAAGTATCCTCACCTTTTTGTCTCTACCTCCTCGTGATCAAATTTCGGGACGAAATTTCTTAAAGTAGGGGAGACTGTAACATCCGACCCATTCCCAATCCTCAAACCCGGATCCATTTTCTTTTAGAATATTTAATTGGATGAATTAAATGTAACATGGTAGTTTAACCGATATTATAAATAAATTATTCAACTATTTTCATTTATTTAAATCATTGAATAATTTATATTAAGGTCGTGATTTATAAACATTTATTCTTGAGTTGAAAGCTTTATATATCATTTTATAGTAAATAACTGAAATTAAAAGTTTAATGAAAATTTATAAAGATTTTGCAAAATAAAATGGATTTATTATAAGGGTGGAAAGTGTCAAAAAAATGAAACTTGAATTATAAGTTTTTCACATAAATGATAAGTATTCAAAATGCAGGGACCAAAAGTGTAAATTTTTAAAACACAACCCAACCCCCCCCCCCCTTCATCTGGTCCAATTGAAGCTTTCTGCACAATTAATTCGATTTGATCAACAAAATCAACTCCAATCGACTACCACCCGTCGCGACTCGTTCAAGTTTTTAAATCATCGATTCTATCTCAAACCAGGTAATTAGATACATGATTACACTCGATTTTGGATGCTAATCAAAAGCCCTAAGTTTAATTTGACTATTGATCAAGTTTTCAAGACCAATTTGGAACGTTTTGGATCTAGGGTTTTAAGGATTTGGGGGTTTTGCCAAAATAATGTTATTATTAATTAAAACCAAATTAAAACAGAAATTGGGCTTTGGCCCAACGGTAACACACATAGAACATGCATGGGCGACCCAGGTTCGAACCTGGGCACCCACATGCATTTTTAAAATCGTTTTTTTAAATATGTTTATCAAATTAAATTTTAGAAATCATTATAACATTTGTTTTGTTAATTAATATTATCTTAGAAATTATTTATTAATTTCTGAAAATTCTAAATATTATAATCACACTTTTATTAAAGGTTTAAATGTTATAAAAAAAACTTATTTATTAGTTTTAATTTTATATAAAGAAAATCGCGTTTAAACAAACTTAAACTATTTCAAATCATTTAAATTAATATTTTATAAAATTTAAATAGTTAACTACTCATTTAATTATTTTGACCAAGAGTTCAAGTAATTAATTTAAAATTAATTATTTAACTCCTACACTTTAAAATTCATTCAAATGTTTTTATTAAATGTTCCAAAACATATTTAGTTACTTTATTTCAAATATTATCAATCAATATTTTCTTTATTTAAATTCATTTTTTCTATTTTACTTAATCATATTAAATCAAATACATTAGTTTAAATCATTTGTAAACCCTAAATCCCAAATTAGAACCCTAGTTTTTCTAATCAATCTAGTCTTCAATCATTACGTTGTTTTAACATTAAGGCTATTCCTTAGGTTAAATCCGTGAAGAAATCGTTGGTGTCTAATCTTTCATAATTACTCAAATTAACTTATCATCAAGTGAGTATTCAGTGCCCATTTTTCATGTTTTATTATTTGGGAAAATCATGTGATTCAATATTCAATCATACTTATTCAATTTTTATTCTATTTCATTCTAAATTCAATTCAATACATGATATGTTATTACTTGCAATTACGTGTTCATAATTAGACAAACTTGATAACATGATCATTAATTCACACAACCACGGTAATAATGATAGATCTATTGGTTTGACAAACCCACCCCATTTGTTTAGACGCGTGGTGATTGAAACCGGAAATCATTCATTCTATAAGGCTCCGTCTGATGACCGAGTCAATTCAGTCATTAGGGTTGATTGTGTTGGGTTTTTCTGTTATGATTCACTGTTGCATTTTATTCTGACATTGTCATGTGAATTGAATTGTTTTTTTAAGATATTTAATCCACCTATGTATGTGTATATAAACCTATGATTACTCACCGGCTAATGTGTTAGCTGACTCGTTACTTTTTCGCATGATTTCAGGAAATGCTATTTAGTGAAATTCTCTCTGCTCATATAGGATGGGACCTAGTCAAAAATAAAGAAGACAATATTATATTTCATGTTTTTTTATTTTAATTGCATTGTAATGTGTGACTTGAATGGCATTATTCAATAAATAAATGACTATTAAATGTTATTTCAACGTATTTATTACCTTGTGCTATGAACAATCGATTCACATTCGTCCGCCTCGATGATTCCGCCATCGGTCGGGGTGTGACATACATAACAAGCCATACTTCTACTTACTAAATATGGTAATTTACTTATAAAAACTCATACATAGACAGACATATTCAATAATAATAGCAACTACAAATCAACAAATGGTAAATATATTATAGGATGGTTTACTTACATTATTATTGACTAGTATCTCAAGACATTCATCAACTATTTCTTTCATGAACTTCAACACATAGTATCCACATTTGGTACTTCCTGGCTGACGTGGACACTATAATATTGTTTAATGATCAGCTTAATGAAGTTAATCAAAAGTGCAAATTCAAATAAGAATTAAGTGCCCACTGTAGAATTGACCCGTTTAAGTTTAGTTTGTCTCTTCTTGGTACCACTTTGTGTAGCATATAAATCCATTGCCCTACAAAAAAAGTTGATCAATTAAGAAATATATTTAAAGATTATAACATAAAGTTTTAATAATTTGTATTACTTACGCATCATTGGTTTGTTTCAATAATAGATTGATAGTGTTGACCCGTAGAGAATCAAGATAATAACAAGTGAATGTTTTCATGTCTAGCACGGCCAGCACCCAATGGTTTCTACAAAAACCCAAAACCAAATTAAGTCAAACAACTTATATAGTACGGTAGAAAATAATCAATGAAGTCACACCCGGGATTGTAGGGAAATAGGATGATATCATTGTCTCTTCTTGTAGACAGTCGATTTGCAATGCTTCTACTTGAATCATCAATATTTTTGGATCTCACTTTAGATTCAACCGGTGAGATCACAGAGGGGCTCATAAAACAATTTTCATGATTTTTTTCTCGCATTATGGAATTGCTCAAACAAGTACCTATATATTAACAAGTATTCTTTTTCAATTCTTTTACTTTCTCCTCTTTCTGATTTTCTATTATCTTCCCATCCTTATTTGCATTCTCATTTTCCTTAGTTTCTATAACTTATTTTTTTCTCTTTCTTTTCTTCAAATTAATTTAATGGTTTTTCAAGAATGATTTTCTTTGGTTTCTTCGTCACTTTTTCCTATAATAATATATATATAAATTCTTTAGATTGGAACCAATTATCTACAAACACTTGTATTTATACACATATAATACACTTGTATTCAAATTGTATTACCAAGTCCATGCATCGGATGACTAGATGCATTGGCCAAGTTAATAGAAATCCAACTGCATCTTTGATCTTCTCAATGAATGGATCATCTTTTGGTCGAATTGGCAGTAATGCGTCTTCTTGTAAACATATTTCCAACAAAATTTCAAGGTTTTCACCTATTATATGTATGTAATTAATAAATGATAGAAAATGAAAATAATTAAACCATAATTATATAGCGTAAAGCTGGAGTAATGCGTACCTAACACATTATAGTTCGTTATGGTTCTTTTGGCGGCTATATTAGATGCAACATCAATAGCAAGATAGCATGAATTATTCTACAAATAATATATAGATGTTAGTTGTAGCCAAGAGTTACATCAAATTCTTAATAAAGAACCACGACTTAACTGTCTCCAGGACGTGAAAATAGTGTTGTGGAGTTACGAAATTACCCATCCCACGTACACGCCCATGTTGTTCCTCAGTACCTAGGGTCAGTGTAAGTAAATTGTTTGTTCCAGTAACCTCTCCTAAAGTTGCTGAATCATGTAGATCATCCTAAATTGGCATTAAAAATAATAATTATGCAGGTCATAATATATGTGTATAATGTCATCCTAAACTTACAATTTTCTTAACAACTTCTTGAAGATTTGAGTCATAACCTCCGGTTTTAAACTCTCTTGCTTTTTTCCACAACATTGCTCTATCGATCTCCTCCTCTGTCTGGCCGGTTTCTCTTATCTAAATAATTAATAATAATAAATATAAATTAACCGCAAACAGTATATTACATGTAAAAAAATCCGATTTCTTTAATTCATACAATTTCAACGATGAGTCCTGAGTATCCCTTTCGGCTTAAACGATGATTGTGTTTATGCAGTGCCTAGAGGTTTTTAGCTTTCTTACTTTGTTCCTGCAACATAAACAAGTATTAAATGTCACGAAAGTTTCTTACAACTAATGTAAATTAACTAGTAAAAAATATTAAACATAGACATGCACGGTTTAGCGAACCTCCCACTTTTTTAAAGTTTTTTGTGATACAAAAAGTCTTCAATCTTGTTTCTTTAAGAGAAGACTTACCAAAATATATTGCCATAAATCATCTTTAGAGTTTTCAGGTACATCCAATTTGCATAAGTTATGGGAACCATGGTTCTTGTTACCATTCCCTTAAAAGTTGATAGTTTCTTTGACCATTCTCCCGTTGGAACACCTCTTTTATTGTATCTTATTATTGTCTTCCCTTTTTAATTTTTGTTTTTATTGTTGGGCTCTTTGTGATCTTGTATCTTCATCATGATCCGAATCCAAATTTTTCATCTTCTCCTCATCGTTACTATTCGAATCCATATTACAAAAGTTAACATGTTTCAAATAAAATAGTTAGTTAGCACACATCAGTCATATTTTTACAACTAAAATAAAAACATATAAAAAACATACCAAAATATATTCTTATTTTCAACAAACTACTTTAAACTAATATGCCCTCGCCATCCGGGCATGTACACAAAAAATCATCATCAAGGTCTAGTAAACTGGATTCTTGTGTAACATTAACACTAGAATCAAATGCCAACAAATCATCATTATTTTCACCACTTTCTTCATATTTGTACATGTTATGTGGTGTGAAGCCAACAACAAACAAATTCTTATCTTGTTGATCTTCAACATAAAAAACTTGTTTGGCCTGACTAGCTAGTATAAAGCGATCAGACTGTTGACCAAGCCTATCAAAGTTAACCACTGTGAATTCAAATTCATCCTTTTTTACACCACGGTTATCAACCTAATCACACATGAAAACAGGAACAGAAAACATGCGATAATCAAGATCCCATATCTCCTTTATACGACCAAAGAAAGTAGCAACGCCATACACGGGATTGGAGTCTTTTGCACTAGAAATTTGCATGGTATTTGCAACTAAAGATACTCCACTACATTGATTTGTTCAAGATTCATCTAGAGATGTTGTATGAAATTGATACTCGTTTATGGCAAAGCTACTATATTTAGTAACAGCATAACTAGGCCCTTTGGCCAACCAACAAACACTATCACATATATCTTCCCCGTTAGCCAAACTTTTTTCAACCTTGATCTTAAGCCATCTAATAAATGATCTGTTGTGCTGGCTCTCCAACCATGTAACATTTCGAGAGGCACGAGGGTTCTGATCCTTCAGTTCCAACATATGTTGACTAAGTTATAGTAGAAGTTAGAAAGTATTATGTATTAGATAATCTACAAAAAATAAATAGTTTTATGCAAATCTTACTCTATATACGGCTCCACAGCAACAGTGTTTCGTAATACATAAAAATGAGCTTGATCAACTAACTTAGCATCCGCAACAATGATTGTAGCCCGTGATAAAGGCTTGCCGGTGCGGATTCTTTCATCAACATGTTCATGAGGGTTGCCAATTGATTTTAGGTTTTTAGAGTACTTCGAGCAAAAATCTAAAGCTTCCTCTGCCACATAACATTCTGCAATGCAACCCTTGGGTCTATGGTGATTTCATACATACCTTTTAAGTGTTTTCATGTATCTCTGAAATGGATACATCCACTTAAAATGAACCGGATCGCATAACCTCACCTCTCTAACTAAATGAACCATCAAGTGAATCATGACATCAAAAAACGAAGGAGGAAAATACTTCTCTAACAAACACTAGGTTAATACGATATCACTTTACAACTTGCCTAACTTACTAACATCAACAACTTTACTACACAACTCGTTGAAAAATGACACAAACTTAAAATTGTTTTCCTCACTTTCACGTCTAACACCCCCTTGATAGGGAAAGGAAGAAGTTGTTGCATCACCACATGACAATCATTGAACTTCAATCCATTCATCTTTAAAACATCATCAGACAAGAGATTCTTGAAATAAGAGCAATACCCATCAGGCACTTTTATCTTAGACAGGGTATCATAAAATAGATTTTTCTCCGAGGTGTTCAAGATGTAGCATGCAGGCGGAAGCCATAGTCGATCCCCTTTTGGTTAAGCTTATAATTCAGACTTTATACCTAGCTCCTTAAGAGAGAAGGGTACGAAATTTCCTTAAAAGCTAATCATAGGTTCCTCTCTCTATCGGAACAATAGAGTCGTTATGCTCATTACTAAACTTGTTGAAAACACTCTCGCACACATTTTTTTCTATGTGCATAACATCTAGCTGATGACGAACAAGCAACTTCTTCCAATATTCAAGTTCAAAAAAATTGACTTCTTGTGCCATAATTTGTTTCTCTCATCGATACTTTCTTTTTTATTCTTTGACTTCTTCTTCTTACTCCATGTATTCTCAAACCCTAACAGGTAGTCATAAATTTCTTCACCTGATAATGGTTTCCCTATAACACTATTCTCTTATTGATTATTGAAATGTTTTATTCTTTTACGAAAAGGATGTTCAGGTGGGAGGAATTTTCTATGCCCAAGGAAGCATACCTTTTTAGACTTTGGCATCCATTGTGAACAAGTATCCTCTGAACATATTGGACAAGCTTTATAACCTTGGTAACACATCCCGAAAGATTACCATATGTGAGGAAGTCATTTATAGTCCAAAGTAATATTGCTTTGAGATTGAAGTATTCTTTCTTATAAGCATCAAATGTTCTAATGCCAGGTTTTCATAAAACTTTTAGATCATCTATCAATGGTGCCAAGTAGACATCATTATTGTTACCAGGTTGTTTTGGGCCTGATATCAATAGTGTCAACATCATAAAATTTTCTTGACGTGCATAAATATAAAGGTAGATTATATGTTATAAGGATAACGAGCCAATAACTATACTTTGAACTTAATGACCTGTGAGGATTAATACCATCAGAGGACAAAGCTAATCTAAGATTCCAATTTTCATTTCCAAAATCTTTCCACGTGTTGTCAACAAGCTTCCAGGAGGGTGAATCACGAGGATGAGTAAGCTTACTATTATTGACCCGACCTTGCGCATGCCAAGTTAAGTCACTTGCAATTTTTGGAGACGAAAACATTCTTTTAAATCTAGAAATAGGAGGAAAGTTCCACAAAACTTTTGAAGGCACGTTCTTGGTATTCTTCTTCCAACGAGATGTGCCACAAGTTGGACACTCAGAAACATCCTTATATTCTTTCCAAAATAAAAGACAATCATTTTCACATGCATGAACCTTTTTATATTCTAGACCAACTCCGTTTAGCAACTTCTTGGCTTCATATATCGAGCTTGGGATTGTATTGTTTGACAGTAAGATATCTTTTAGGACTCCCAACAAAGCATGGAAACTTGAATCAGACCAACCAAATTGACTCTTCAAATGTTGGAATTTTAATAATCGACTAAGTGTGTTATACTTTGACCCTACATAAAGTGGTTTATCACATTCTTCAAGAAGCGATTTTAATGAATCAAGGTCTTTATCTACATGTGTGAAAGCATTATGTAGCATTTCCTTTGTATAATCAAATCCAGAAGTTCTAGATGTATCAGGGCATCTAGAATCAACCTTTGGAAGTTTCTCTCCATGAAAAGACCAGAACTTATAATTTTTGTTAAAACCGTAGGCAAACATATGATAACACACATTGGCAATTGAATGGTGACACAAATTGATACAATTAACACAAGGATATGGAATAACATCTAAATTAGGATTATTACTTTGCGCAAACTCTAAAAAGTCCTCCACACCTTTGTCATATGCATTTGATAATCTATCAGTCGAAATCCATGATTTATCCATGACCTTTGTTTCTAGTTTGTCACCATCATAGAAACTAGAATCAAGTTTAATGACTAGAGTTAGGTCTCAAAATATACATCACAATTCTAATCCAACAAAATAACTAGATGTCATTTAGTTTTCTACACAACCTAAATAAGACACAAAGTTCTACAATAACCTAAACAAGACACACAAAGTTCTACAATAAGCTAAACAAGATTTCATTTGTTTCTACACAACCTAAACAAGACACACAAAGTTCTACACAACCTAGACAAGATGTCATTAGTTTCTACACAACCTAAACAAGACACACAATGTTGTACACAACCTAAACAAGATGATCAATAAACCTTCAAAAACCCTAAAAAAAACAAACACAAAACAAAATCCTCAAAAATTAATACACTAAAACATATATAATACATATAAAACAATAATGTAGTAACACCAAGAAATTCTACTTATAACCCTAATTTACAACACATCTACAATCAACCAAAATTCTACTTATAATCCTAATTTACAACACATCCACAATCAACCAAAATTCTACTTATAACCCTAATTTACAACACATCCACAATCAATCAAAAATTAGTAAACAAAACAAATAAATCAACAATGTAGTAGCACCTGCGATGGGCTGCGTCGGTGGGTAGCCGGAGTGGACTACGGTGGTGGGTGGCCTACGGCGGAAGGGACTGCAGTGGTGGTCGACCGGGCGGTGGTGGTGGCCTGCAATGGTAGTGGTTATTGGCAGTCGATTGAGCAGTGGTGGTTGTGGTAGGTGTCGGCTGCGTGGAGGTGGTAGTTGGCGGGTTGATTGAGCAGTGGTGGTGGTGGTGGGCATCGGCTGCGCGGAGGTGGTGGTGGCCGATCGGTCGGTCGATCGGTGGTGGTTAGCGGAGGAAGTGGTGGGCGTCATCTTTTATGCGTCATCTATTAACAGTTTCTAGAAGTGAAAGACACATTTCGTTAATTCTAATCAGAGCTTACCTACAACCCTGAAAAGCATGAATAATACTAGTCAACATAAAGTTGGTGAGCATTCGGGTTTTAAAACTTATAAACTTTCCGTTTTCAAAATCGACATGATGTAGCGAGATAATATATTCAACATAGACTAGCTAGGTACTATGATAACAATCAGGTCATAAGTCCATAATCAAGCCAAGAAACACGTCGTTGCCCCACAACAGTCCAAATATATAAACTCCCTCGCCACATATCTTGACCAGCACGACAGGTCACGAGAGCGGACCCTTCTAACCCGATAGATCTACCAATATAGTCTGCGGTCTTCCCGAGGTTGATTATTATAGGGGGATTTAGAGCTCAATAGTCATACACTTATACTATTGACCAAAACTTATACCGTCATAAATATATTATCCTCGTTTTACCCATCATGTGATAAAAATAGTTAATCATGTTTTTCCCCAATACAGTTTAAACAAAACAGTATCTAAAAATAGGGCCGAAGAACTCACCTTTGTAGATGATCAAATAATCAATCAGAAAACGTCTTGCACCGATCTATAGAGATCCTAAATATGGAACATTTAATTAACATTTGAAAAAGCATGTTCATGAGAATGCTTATTCACCCAACTTATTCCTTAAAGTAAAAATGTTTTTATTATTTCTTATAATTTTTAAAGAAAATTATTGGTATTTTATAAATGTTTATCACTTTTTCTAAGGAACTATGAGTTGCAACACATCCATATTATAAGCTAATATATATCTTAAACGTATACTACATAATTAATTAGGCATTTAATAATATTACTAGTCCACTTGTAAATCATGCGTTTATTTCTTACGTATTATATTCTTAAACTAGATGATTTATAAAACCACAAGTCCATACTTACATTTATTTTATAATTTATGGTAATTTTATTCAAGGATTCACCAATTCCTTTATAAATAGTAAATTTTATATTTTTATTTAAAACCTATTTCTTTTATAAAACAAGCTGTTAATAATGTCAAGATTATTTAATAAAACATACATTCTTTTTGTAAGGTTAATATTATTTTTAAATCTGCGAATGTATTAGCTAACTTTTCAAAATATGTTAACTTGAGGTCGTTTTGAAAATGTATATTTATATATTTTACTTTTTTTATTCGTAGTTATTTGTCCATTTATATACATTATTTCTCGGTTTTGTAGGGTTAGATTTATAAAGTCTTGGAGTCTCATTTGTAATCTTAGTCAAGTTCATTTGTCATAACATTCTTTTAACCTTATGCACGGTCTTAATCACGGTTTATTGTAAGGCCCCGTTCCCGGAACGTTTACAGCTGGTCATCCATTGCACATAAAACATACATTTACAGATATTTTAAATAAACATTGCAGCGGAAACATTCAAAAATGGCATCTCATTTCATCATAAAAGCTTTTGCAAAGTAATACATCGTTAATCAATTACAAAATAGTCATAAACAGTGTCATTTAGTAGTAAGAGGATTCCTTAAGTAATCCCGTTTATCCGAATCCTCTACAAACACCATTTTGTTTTAATAATACATGCAACATAATACATTGCAAAAATATTAACAAAGGAATGTCATCCCAAAGAGCTGAGTAGCCGACTCGTGCCATCCACAGCAACACTACCTGCCAACTGAAAACACATAAAAAGTCAGCGTTGCTGAGTGAGTTCTAGTTTTGTAATAAAACATACTTTCCTTTAAATACATACGGTCACACAACATACGTACACATAGATAATATCATTATTATCTTCATCATTCGTTCATTAGCTTTCGTTTATTTACCGTTCATCGTTAACATTCTCGTTCATTCATAAACCCTTTCTTTCGTTTGTACGTTTCTTACTTTCATTCATACATTCATTTCATTCGTCCGTACGTTCGTTACGTTCATTCATACGTTCATTACATTCATTCGTACGTTCATTACTTTCAGTGACATATACAATACCCCGAACATTGTGCACGAGTGCTGGTGCTGGACCTATGATAATTAACCACGAATATTATGCACGAAGCTGATCCAGTCACCTAGGGTAAGTACATGCACCACTTATCTTCCTCTTTCATTCTGGATCAATGCCATACGCTATACCCCGAACATTGTGCACGAAGCTGATGCTGGACCTGTGGTAATCAAATCACGAACATTGTGCACAAAGCTGATCCAGTCACTTAGGGTATGCGGCAAGGATCCCATACATATGGTCAATCACAAAGACTAAACCCCACTGTGCATCCTATGCGGTAGCTAACCCGCACACCGTTGAGCTAACACCTTCAATGGGTGTGCACCTCCATACATTTGCTTGCAAGCCTTTCTTACGTTCATTCGTTCATTAATGCATGCATTCATTCATCATATTCCTCTTTCATTATCTTTCACTTTACGTTACATAATACTTCGTTCATTCATTTTCATAACACGTAAAGTCATGGGAAAGATAAACATACATTATCATAAGGAACATACACATATTATTCACACATCATCATGCAAGGCATCATACATACATAACATACATCATGTATAACCATGCAGCATCATCATCATCATGCATAAACATCAAGAACATATCAGTACATGCCCATCATACCATCTATGACCCCAAAAGTCAACTTACATAACCCCCGGGAATCTCCTAGGTCAAAGTCTACAATCACTCATTTTCCTAAAAGTCAAAATTTATTCTAAGTGTTTATCCGCATTTCCTTTTTGTCCACATTGGTTAATGCGGGTGAGCAAATTTCATCCGCATTTCCTTGACTGTCCGCATTAGTTAATGCGGCTGAGTAAATGCCTTAGCCGCATTTCATTATCTGTCCGCATTAGTTAATGCGTCTGAGTAAATGCCTTAGCCGCATTTCATTATCTGTCCGCATTAGTTAATGTAGCTGAGTAAATGCCTTAGCCGCATTTCATTATCTGTCCGCATTAGTTAATGCGGCTGAGTAAATGCCTTAGCCGCATTTCATTATCTGTCCGCATTAGTTAATGTGGCTGAGTAAATGCCTTAGCCGCATTTACTTTAGCAATCCGCATTAGTTAATGCGGCTGAGTAAATGGACCTGCAACTTAACCTGTGTTATTTTCAGATCTCAATTATCAACTTAACCCATCCTTAGCATAGATCTACCATTCTACACACTTAGAATAAACTTAAATATCATACACATCGTAGGAAAACGCCTAAAAACATACGGCAACAGTGCCTAGTCGAACATCATGCTGAAAATTCATAGTTTGCCTTAAAAGTTATGTTCATAACAGCCCCAAACGAATCATACACTTACACATACATACATGAATGGGTTTTTCACCCAAATACCCGAAAATAGTTGTAGATGTGTTCCAGCCCCAAATCATTCAAATGCGTGTAAAATAGGGGTCTTAGAACTCACCTTTGCAGCTCTTGAGTATGGCTTCTCCCAAACTCGTTTGCAATTAAGTTCAACCGCCTAGAAACCCACTAAAAACACACACCCGAACACACACTACACACATAACCGTACAACCGAGGCAAGATTAGTTAAGAACACTTAAAAACCATGAATTTCTTACCTCGAATTCGACTTCTTCTTGTTCTTCCTTCCGAATTCTGTTTTTTCTCTCTCTAGAATCGAATGAAATGAAGTGTGTAGTAGATTATGGGCTGCCATATCTCCTTTATGCACCCACTTTTTATTCTCTTTGTCCTTTTGACACTTTTTACCCCTCAACTTGGGTAAAATATATTTTCTTTCTTTTTCTTCACTTTATTCTTTTGTTAAAAATAACCGGGTGTTACAAGTCCACCCCCCTTAAATAGGTTTCGTCCCCGAAACCTGTTATTCCTCGAACAAACGTGGGTAATGTTGTCTCATTTCTTCTTCAGTTTCCCACGTAGACTCAGATCCCTTTCTGTGCTTCCATTGTACACGCACAAGTGGGACCACTTTATTCCTCAACCTCTTCTCTTTTCGGTCAATGATTGCCACTGGTTGCTCTACATAATTGAGTCGTTCATCCACCTCAATGTCTTCCAGTGGTACAACCATATCTTCATCTGCCAAACACTTTCTCAGATGAGATACGTGGAAGGTCGGGTGAATTCCACTTAACTCATCTGGTAACTCCAACCTATAGGCCACTTCTCCTACTCGAGCAATGATTCGGAAAGGGCCTATATACCTCGGGCTCAACTTGCCCCGCTTTCTGAACCGAATGAAACCCTTCCAAGTTGAGACTTTCAACATAACTCTATCACCCACCTGGAATTCAATCGGTCTACGTCGCTTATCAGCATACGACTTCTGTCTGTCTTTAGCTGCCTTCATGAAGGCCTTGCTCTTTTCGAGCTTTTGAATCGTAGCCTCGATCACCTCGACGCTCCCTAACTCTTTATGACCAATATCACCCCAACATACGGGTGTCCTGCATCTCCTACCGTATAGCATCTCATAAGGTGGCATACCAATGCTGGCATGATAGCTGTTGTTGTATGAGAATTCAGCTAACGGCAAGTGGTCATCCCAATTTCCCCCAAAATCAATTACACATGCCCGAAGCATGTCCTCCAATGTCTGAATGGTCCTTTCTGACTGACCATCAGTTTAGGGATGATAAGCCATGCTAATATGTAACCTCGTCCCCATCGCATCGTGGAATTTCTTCCAGAATTTGGATGTAAACCGGGTGTCGCGATCATACATAATAGACACCGGCACACCGTGACGAGCCACAATCTCTTAATGAAAAGATCTGCTAACCTCTCGGATGAATATGTCTCACGCATTGGTAGGAAGTGAGCACTCTTCGTCAAGCGGTCGACAATCACCCATATAGCATCATACCCTTTCGGAGTACGCGGCAGCTTCGTAATGAAATCCATGGTGATATGCTCCCACTTCCATTCCGGTATATAAAATGGTTGAATCTTTCCATACGGCTTTTGATGCTCAGCCTTCACTTGCAAGCAAGGCACTTACTCACATACTCCACCACGTCAGGCTTCATACTCGGCCAACAATAATCTTTCTTCATGTCTTGATACATCTTCGTAGCACCGGGATGAATAGAGTATCGAGTCTTGTGAGCTTCATCCATAATCTTCACTCGTAGATCCCCAAGACGAGGAATCCACATACGTCCAAACCGGGTTCTAAGACCAAATGTGTTTTCACCCAACTCTGCGACCAGACCTCTCATTCTTTCGGAGTTAAGATGATCTTCCTTCAGTGCCTCATCTTGAAACTCTTTGACTTGCTTCATCACATCCGAGGTCATAATCAGCTGGTACGCCTTCACCCGAATTGTCTTGGGCCTCTCCTTTCGACTAAGGGCATCCGCCACCACATTGGCTTTGCCCGGATGGTAATGGATCTCACAATCATAATCCTTTATAAGCTCCAACCATCGCCTTTGCCTCATATTCAAATCCTTCTGCTCGAAGAAGTACTTCAAGCTCTTGTGGTTGGTGAAGATGGTGCACTTCGTCCCGTAGAGATAGTGCCTCCAAATCTTAATACAAAGACCACAGCTGCTAGCTCCAAGTCATGGGTAGGATAGTTAACCTCATGGACTTTCAACTGTCGGGATGCATAGGCTATCACTTTTCCCCTTTGCATCAACACGCACCCCAACCCCGAATAGGAAGCATCAGAATAAACCACCAGATCTTCGCCCCCATGGGGTAATGACAATACAGGAGCTTGGGTCAGCCTCACCTCCAATTCTTCGAACGCCTTCTCTTAAGCTTGACCCCATACAAACTTTACATCTTTCCGGGTCAACTTGGTTAGTGGAGAAGCGATTTTGGAGAAGTCTTGAATGAACCTCCTGTAATAGCCCGCCAAACCCAAGAAACTACGGATCTCGGACGGCGTCTTTGGAGACTTCCATTGCATCACCACTTCCACCTTTCCGGATCCACCATAATCCCCTCCGGATTCACCACGTGACCCAAGAACTGAACTTCGCGCAACCAGAACGCGCACTTGGAGAACTTAGCGTACAGTTTCTCCCTTCTTAACGCCTCTAACACTTCTCGAATGTGCCGGCATGCTCTATCTCGCTCCTCGAATAAATCAGGATATCATCGATAAACACAATCACTGATTTATCCAGCATCGGCTGACACACTCGGTTCATCAGATCCATAAAAGCTGCTGGCGCATTGGTCAAACCGAAAGACTTGGCAAGAAACTCGTTGTGACCGTAACGCGTGCGAAACGCTGTCTTAGGGATATCCTGCTCTTTCACCTTTAGTTGATGGTAGCCCGATCGAATATCTATCCTTGAAAACCAACTGGCACCCTGAAGTTGATCTAACAAATCGTCGATTCTCGACAAGGGGTATCGGTTCTTCACCATCAACTTGTTCAGCTCACGGTAGTCGATACACATCCTCATACTACCGTCTTTCTTCTTCACAAACAAGACCGGAGCACCCCAAGGGGAGATACTCGGTCTAATGAACCCCTTATCCAGCAGCTCTTGCAACTGTTCCATCAACTCTTTCATCTATGTCAGAGCCTATCGATACGGTGCTTTGGCAACAGGTTGGGCACCTGGTATCAGATCAATCTGAAACTCAATCTCTCGGTCAGGTGGCACTCCCGACAAGTCTTCGGGAAACACGTCTGGAAAGTCACACACAACCGGAACATCGGATAGTTGTGGTGTTGGCGTTTCCACATCCTTTACATAACATAAGTAGGCGCTACATCCACGCCTCATACATTTTCCCGCCACCGCCATTGAGATCACCTTCGAGATCGTCGTGACCCGATCCCCATAAACCGTTACCGAACTCCCGTCAGGCGCTACCAAACAAATCATCTTCTTTCTACACACTATATTCGCCTCAAATCCGCCAACCAATCCATCCCAAGCACCAAATCAAAACCACCTAAGGTCATCACAAATGGTCTAACCGGAAATTTGTGGCCCTCTAATTCCACATCACAACCCTCTATCACCTCAGAAATCCTGGTAGACTTACCTATCGCAGTTTCTACATCAAACGGTACGTCAACACGTCTACTACTAACAGGCAGTTTGGCACAGAAAGCAGCAGAAATAAAACTCCTACTAGCACCCGAATCAAATAATACAGAGGCTAAAGTTTGGTTCACCAGAAACGTACCGGACACAACATCAGGGTCCATCCTAGCCTCCTTCTGTGTCATCATGAATGCCCTGGCGCTTACCCTCGGTCCTTCACCTCCAGTTCTCTTCACTCCAGAACCCTCAGCCCTCGGCTTCTTGCAATCCCTACTCATATGACCACTTTCCCCATAGTTGAAACACTTCACACCCCCACAGTCTCTAGCCATATAACCAGGCTTCCCACACTTGAAGCAGACGTTCAACCCCAGTCTACATTCCCTACTATGCTCCTTCCCATATTTACCACACCTTTTCAGTCCCGTACCCGGTGTGGCTACACGACGGTCATCCACTCGTGCCTTCTTATTGCTCGTCGAAGTATTACCCTGACCAAACCTCTTCCATTCCAATTCCTGTCACCACCACCCTTCCTACTACCTTCAGCCACCACCACCACTACCCTTTCATCGTACAGTCTCCCCGCCAAGTCCACCGCCGACCTAAAGGTGCTCGGTCGGGCGGCGATCATATGCCTGCGAATATCCGCCGGCAAACCTTGAATATACCTCTTGATCTTTCGCGACAAAGGTGTCACCTGATCCGGCACCAGACGTGCCATTTCGTTGAACTTTATGGTGTACTGTTGGTGGGTCATCGTCCCCGCCTCCAGCTGCAGGAACTCTCTCTCAACTTTATCCATCTCTCGATGAGGACAGAACTCCTCGATCACCAACCTTTTCAGCTCAGACCACTTCATTCTCCCAATGGCCCTGCTATCCTCGGCTTGGACTATGTTATCACACCAGCATAGAGCCGAATCCGTGAAAGAGTGGGTAGCGAACTTCACTTTTGGTCCTCCCGGTACTCGCTGATATCGAGGACAGTCTCCATTTCTCTCACCCATCGGTGAGCAGCAGCAGCAGTGCCATTACCGTCAAAAGTAGGGGCTTGCACCTCATAAACGCCCCGTAATTACAGCCTCGTGCTGACTCATGCACAAGCTCCTCCTCCTCTTCCTCTTCATCATCAGAAAGAACCGTTTCCGGCTCTGGTTGCTCCTGTCTTCCTGAGGACCTATTCCTCTCTTTTCTTTCTCCTTCCCGGACAGCCTTTATCACTTCGGTCACCACAGACGGTAAGATCGTCTGCATGACCTGATGCACCTCTTCAACCACTGCCACTTTTACCGAGGCTCTCAGATTGCCGCTCTCATCTACACCCTCCGGATGAGGGGTCACGGGTTCTTCAGGAACCACTTTCTCCACCCTAGGTCTTCCCCTTGTGGCCCGTGGTTCGGCACCGCGTCCGCCACCACCTCCACCACGTGAAACATGGATGATCTACCACCGGCCATCCCTAACACTCACTAAAAGATTCAAACACCAACACGGTCATTCAAGGGAATAGCTCAGTTTATGTCAAGTATAGTAAGTCCCTAATTACAGTGGCCAGTTGTGATTAGCCACTTACTTTACTCTTCGTACCCTGAGCATTACCTGTCCTGACTACACTAGTATCTAAATCTAACAGTAACACATAAACATATAACATGCGCATATAATACCGGTTATCTTTAAGAAAAATACCTGATGGCACGCAGCTACTCAGTTTGGCATCCCTTCCCTTTTCGTCCCATTCTCAGTTTAAGTTAAGGTTTATTTTGAAAATTTACCCATTTTACTTAAACTTTGGCTCTGATACCAACTTGTAAGGCCCCGTTCCCGGGACGCTTACAGCTGGTCATCCATTGCACATAAAACATATATTTACAGATATTTTAAATAAACATTGCAGCGGAAACATTCAAAAATGGCATCTCATTTCATCACAAAAGTTTTTGCAAAGTAATACATCGTTAATCAATTACAAAATAGTCATAAACAGTGTCCTTTAGTAGTAAGAGGATTCCTTAAGTAATCATGTTTATCCGAATCCTCTACAAACACCATTTTGTTTTAATAATACATGCAACATAAGACATTGCAAAAATATTAACAAAGGAATGCCATCCCAAAGATTGAGTAGCCGCCTCGTGCCATCCACAGCAACACTACCTGCCAACTGAAAACACATAAAAAGTCAGCGTTGCTGAGTGAGTTCTAGTTTTGTAATAAAACATACTTTTCTTTACATACATACGGTCACACAACATACTACACATAGATAATATCATTATTATCTTCATCATTCGTTCATTAGCTTTCATTCATTTACCGTTCATCGTTAACATTCTCGTTCATTCATAAACCCTTTCTTTCGTTTGTACGTTTCTTACTTTCATTCATACATTCATTTCATTCGTCCGTACGTTCGTTACGTTCATTCATACGTTCATTACATTCATTCGTACGTTCATTACTTTCAGTGACATATACATACCCCGAACATTATGCACGAGTGCTGGTGCTGGACCTGTGATAATTAACCACGAACATTGTGCACGATGCTGATCCAGTCCCTAGGGTAAGTACAGGCACCACTTATCTTCCTCTTTCATTCTGGATCAATGCCATGCGCTATACCCCGAACATTGTGCACGAAGCTGATGCTGGACCGTTGTAATTAAATCACGAACATTGTGCACGAAGCTGATCCAGTCACCTAGGGTAAGCGACAAGGATCCCATACATATGGTCAATCACAAAGACTGAACCCCAGTGTGCATCCTTCGGGGTAGCTAACCCGCACACCGTTGAGCTACCACCTTCAATGGGTGTGCACCTCCTACATTTGCTTGCAAGCCTTTCTTACGTTCATTCGTTCATTAATGCATGCATTCGTTCATCATATTCCTCTTTCATTATCTTTCACTTTACGTTACATAATACTTCGTTCATTCATTTTCATAACATAAAGTCATGGGAAACATAAACATACATTATCATAAGGAACATACACATATTATTCACACATCATCATGCAAGGCATCATACATACATAACATACATCATGTATAACCATGCAGCATCAACATCATCATCATGCATAAACATCAAGCACATATCATTACATGCCCATCATACCATCTATGACCCTAAAAGTCAACTTACATAACCCCCGGGAATCTCCTAGGTCAAAGTCTACAATCACTCATTTTCCTAAAAGTCAGAATTTATTCTAAGTGTTTATCCGCGTTTCCTTTTTCTGTCCGCATTGGTTAATGCGGGTGAGCAAATGTCATCCGCATTTCCTTGATTGTCCGCATTAGTTAATGCGGCTGAGTAAATGCCTTAGCCGTATTTCATTATCTGTCCGCATTAGTTAATGCGGCTGAGTAAATGCCTTAGCCGCATTTCATTATCTGTCCGCATTAGTTAATGCGGCTGAGTAAATGCCTTAGCCGCATTCATTATCTGTCCGCATTAGTTAATGCGGCTGAGTAAATGCCTTAGCCGCATTTCATTATCTGTCCGCATTAGTTAATGCGGCTGAGTAAATGCCTTAGCCGCATTTACTTTGGCTATCCGCATTAGTTAATGCGGCTGAGTAAATGGACCTGCAACTTAACCTGTGTTATTTTTAGATCTCAATCATCATCTTAACCCATCCTTAGCATAGTCTACCATTCTACACTCTTAGAATAACTTAAACATCATACACATCATAGGAAAATGCCTAAAAACATACCGCAACAGTGCCTAGTCGAACATCATGCTGAAAATTCATAGTTTGCATTAAAAATTTTATGTTCATAACAGCCCCAAACAAATCATACACTTACACATACATACATGAATGGGTTTTTCACCCAAATACCCGAAAATAGTTTGTAGATGTGTTCCAGCCCCAAAATCATTCAAATGCATGTAAAATAGGGGTCTTAGAACTCACCTTTGCAGCTCTTGAGTATGGCTTCTCCCAAACTCGTTTGCAATTGAGTTCAACAGCCTAGAAACCCACTAAAAAACACACACCCGAACACACACTACACATATAAGCATACAACCGAGGCAAGATCAGTTAAGAACACTTAAAAACCTTGAATTTCTTACCTCGAATTCGACTTCTTCTTGTTCTTCCTTCAAAAACCGAATTCTGCTCTTTCTCTCTCTAGAATCGAATGAAATGAAGTGTGCAGGAGATTATGGGCTGCCATATCTCCTTTATGCACCCACTTTTTATTCTCTTTGTCCTTTTGACACTTTTTTACCCCTCAACTTGGGTAAAATATCTTTTCTTTCTTTTTCTTCACTTTATTCTTTTTGTTAAAAATAACCGGGTGTTACATTTATAGTCCTCGAATCATTTGTCATCCAACTTTTCATCTAAGTGAAATCTTATAATGTGTCTAAGTATATATTTTATATTAACATTCTACCTTAATCTTTTCTTTTTATGATAAACAACACCATTCATTATTTCATCTTAATCACATTCATATGACATCATATCCAACATTATCCATTATATTTACTTAATCATCATCCTATGATTTTACTTTTAACATCATTCCTACTTAATCACTCCTATGACTATAATCAACTAAGTTTCCCAACCTACACATACATACATACATACATACATACATACATACATACATACATACATACATACATACATACATACATACATACATACATACATACATACACATACATACATACACACATATACATACACTACATACATACATACATACATACATACATACTACATACATACATACATACATACATACATACATACATACATACATACATAACGCCCACATACATACAACTATATACATCTTTTTGAACCCCAAATCATAATAGTAGCATGATTTCATCAAACTAAACTATTTCTAACATACATTTTAGATTATAAACACATTTCAAACACATTTCAAAGCCCAATTTCATCAAAACATCAACTTTTATAAAACATCTAAGTGGGTGAACTAGGGTCATCAAGATCTTCATCTTGATCACCCATGCATGAAGAATAAGATGATCTAATCTAAAACGAGTATGCCTTTATACTAAACCAACGATCTCTATTCTTGACACTAAGATTTCCAACTCACGATCACCCCCTTGAGTTCTAACAATGTCTCAACTATAACCCTCTTGATTTGCTTTGAAGAGAAGGTGAATGATGATTTCTAGTGGTGGTGGTGTGCAAGTTTCGGTGGTTGCTGGGGGATATGGGTAGTGTTAGTCGATGGCGGTGGTGGTTCCGGGTTGTCATGGTGATCGGAGGTGTGGGGGTGACGGGTGGTGGAGGTGGTTGATGTTGCTGGGGCAATAGGCGGCCGCGGTGGTGGTGCAGGTGGCGGCGGTCGGTGGTGGTCTTGGCGGTGGCTTCGGTGGTGGCCTATGGAGTGGTGGTCTCGGTGGTGGTGATGGTAATCGGTGTGATGGTGGTGTGGGTGTGAAGAAGGTGATGAGGAGATGAAGGGGTTTGTCATGATAGTTGAGTTTACAATGGTTTAAGTAGGCATATGGATGAAAAGTTGTCATCCATGCACACACTCCACTTAACATTATTATTATTAGTATTATATTATTATTAGTTTTATTATTATTAGTATATTATTTCAAGTTCGTTAGAACCGTTTAACTTAGGTTTTTCGAATAGTCAAACACAATAAACAATAAATATAAAATTATTATTAAGATAGTCTCATGCGAGCGTTGACATGATTTGACCGGGCATCACAATACCCAATTTATATATTAACATTCTCTATTTCTTATAACTTTTTAAGAGTTTTACTAAGCTTTTTAAAAAGAAATAATCTATGTATAAAAAACTAAAGTTAAAATTAAAAAACAAGAAGAAGACAATAATAAAAATTTAAAAATAAGAAGAAGATAATATAATAATAATAATAATAATAATAATAAATAATAATAATAATAATAATAATAATATAATAATAATATTAATAATAATAATATAATAATAATAATAATACACCAAAATAAACTTTAATCCTTAAAAAATACAATCAAACATATGAGTATCATTTGATAAGAGAGTAAAAAATAGTTTTAACATACTAGATTTATTCAATTCATATAATACACAAGTTCTATAATATAAGACAAAAAGATATAATCATTATGTTTTTATAGTTAATATCATGTGGCTTTTATCATTTCAGCAATTAAGTTTTTAACTTTTTCTTTTAGAAAACATATGTTAGAATCATAAATGAAAAAGCAAACACTAACAAACAATTAGAGATGTAGTTACTAAAACATTGTAAAGAACACTAGCTACCCCATTATAAAACTGTCATTTGCCTTCAACGAACACCCTGATTTCGGTCATACGGCTCGGTTTAAAAAATTAACGAAACAATTGATAGAAGTTAATCGAAAGTTAGGGTTAAATAAACATAAAAAGCGAAAGCATAGTGATTGGAAGTGTCAATGCGTCAAAGCTAGCAACAATCTAACATATTCAAGGGTAGGGTACGTGACCCCTCACCCTTGAATCTCATTCTCTGCAGGCGTGAGAGCTACCCTTAGTAATAGTTATTATCGTCAAATTGAAAGTGATGGGTATGTGTGTGTCAAGGGCATCAAAAGTTGGGTGAACAGCGGGTACCATTGAATTTTGGTGATGGTGACGCATGTATGTGTGTTTTTGGTTTGTATGTTTTTATGTGTGTGTCGTGAGGCAACCAAGAGCAAGCACAACAGCCAAAGCCTGATGCATGCTTTTGTGTTTATGCATGGGTTATGTGTGTGGTTTGTTCGTGTGGAATTATGTATGATCGATGGCGGTAATGAGATAAACTAAAATGGGGATTTAACGGGGCATGCATGGAAGTATCAAAATATGTATTGATAGAGATATGTGGTATGTGTGAGTAAATGCGCAATGAATCCATGCATCGTAAAAGATCATTAGCTTTGAAATGCAAGTTTTATGCTAAGGTGAGTTCGGGATGTCCATCTTATAGTTTTTATAATGTTTTGGACTGATATACATGCTTACCTAAAAGCTTTATAACCATATCTACGACAATGGGCATTAGTGAATATTTTATTAATTGTTCTGGTAAAGTAACACGTTTGTAATGTATATTCTCACTATTTATGAAATAAATGATTTATGAACAATAGTTTACAAATTAGTAAAGGTTAAAACATGTATTAAATGTATACGTATGCGTGAAAAAGATAGTTTATTAATGAAACATAGTCTCTAATACAAAGTCCCTTTGAATGTTTAAATGACACGCTCAATCTTTCACTTGTATGGGTAGTTAAAGTGAAAAATGAAAATGACCGGTTAATGGAATGGTAAATGATTTATATCATGCATGGTCTAAGTAGTTGGATGAAAATAATGGATGTAGAGTATTGTATTAGTGCTCAGTTCAAGTAACCTCGCATAGTATAATCTTATGATAGCAGCATGGCCCAATACATGGTTGTCTAAGAATAACATGGGCAATATCTTTATAGCATGTCAATGGACATTTAGTATAGCTAGTCGTATCGGCTATGAAGATGGAGTGGTGACAACCACTCATGGGTGAGCGTGACCCCAGATGATGCATTGTCGATCTATGGATAGAGAGCTAGAGGGGCAACGGTATGTTACGATATATGTTGTTGATTTAAAGACAGAGTGCCATAGGGTAACTATGTTATAGATTTATGGACAGAGAGACATAGGGGCAATAGTTTGTTATGATATGTGTTGTTGGCTTATGGATAATATGTTATCGGTATACGGACAAAGAGCCATAAAGGCAACTGTATGTTATAATATGTTTTTTCGGTTTATAGACAGAGAATTATGTGGGCAAATAGGACGTGGCATTTAGACATTACATGCTTGATTATGTGAAATTTAAGGTAACATGTTTGCGTCAAATGTATAACTTTATTTTTTAAGTTAATATAAATTCGTTAAAGTTAAAGCAAGTTTTTATAAAATGTGTTTAAATGTGTAAAAATATAATCTGAATATTTATATAATAATTAAGCTCACTTAGTGTAACCGACTTTTAGCGTGCATGTCAGTTTATCTAAGGCAATGTTCACCTTGGCATGGATTGAAGCTTATCCACATCTTGAGGACTGGCATCTTATTGTTAAAGCTTTACGTAAACATTTATTTTAGTTGTAAGGCTCACCTTTCTCAGGGAAACCTCACAGTTGGTCATTCACAGCAAAACATCGATTTAAAACAGTCATTTACTCATATGTGTATAAAATATATATTGCAGCAGAAAAATACTGTCATTTCAATTCATTACAAGTAAAATATAAACATTGTATTTAATCCACAAAACTATTTAGGAGTTCTTTGTTTAGCTTTTCTTCATCCGGGATGCCAGTCTTCTAGTGCCAAGAAGCTTCAGTCCCATGCCTCTATTCCATCGCTCTAACTCTTACCTGTCAACTGATATGCATACAAAAGTCAGCTTCGCTGAGTGAATTCTAGGTTTTCTTTGTAAATAACTTTTTGTAAAGGTATTAGCTTTAGCAGTTGAAAATAGTTATCATCTATCAAGCATCAATACATACGGGTTATCACTTTATCGATACTTTAACATTACTTTTCATTTTCCGTTATTTGTTACTCTTCTTTATCCGTCAATTCTCTGTCACAATCGGTGCCTAGGCTCGCCTAGGACTTTACCGACACGCCAATTAAGGGCTTACAGTCGTACTCGATCGGGCCATTATTGTCATGCCAATTCAGGGCTTACAGACCTGCCTGTTCGAGCATTACTTTATCCGGGTGAGGGCACAACAAATGCAACCCTCCTTTAGCCATTGCTTGCAAGTCTTTACTTTATCCCTTGCCTGCAGGACTTTACTTGCAAGACTTTACTTTATCCAGGTACACGTTATGGGCCACATAACCTTTCTTTACGTTTCACTTTCTTATTTAAGTTATATAGATATAATATAACACAACACATCTCGAAGGCAATCCATCACTATAAAGATTCTATCCCAATAAGGAAAACATGTCATCAGTTCCTTAGAAGAACCCTATTCTGTATGATATGGAGTATAAAACTTTACCTTAAAAAAACTGTTAATAAAGGTATATATTTAGTATGCACACCGCCCTAAAACATTTAAAACATGTATAAAATAGGGGATCTAGAACTCACCTGAACTTGTCCAATAGCTTAAATTCTAAGCCACTTAAGCTATAGCCTGTACACTCTAACTGCACGAAAGTTAATATGCAAAAACGTCATTTTCTTCATAGTTTCGCCTGCAGTTTCGCTGGGTAGCACTTCTGCTAGTTTCGCTAGACAGATTCGCTGCCTTGAGCGCCCAACTTTCGTTGGAATTCCTACTTTCGCAATATCTATAGGTCAGTCTGGGTCTTAGCGAGATTACAGGCGAAACTGTAGTTTCGCCCGAGCGAAACAGTAGTTTCGCTGGAATTTCTCCTAGTCTCGCTAAACGAATACACAGTTTCGCTGGTTAAATGCTTAAATTCTGTGACACCCGGTGATTTTCCATTAGCAAACTCCGTTAGTTCCGTTAAGTTTTACATACACGCGTCGTAAGCACACACTAGTTGTCGTTTGACGTTGGTGACTTAATAATAATTAATAATGTTAATTTAATAATATTCTAGTTGATAAGATGATTACTATTTTATGTTTATGTTTTTACGCGATTTAAAGACTATTCGGGAATTTTATCGCGTAACGCGGAAACGCCGTGTTATTTCGTATGTCTTGTGTTTTTACAAAAAAAATATCTAAGGGTTACCATTAGTTTATATGTTAATATTATTAAGTTAAAAACACATTACAAATAGTTAAAAACTTAATTTTTATAAAAACAACAAAAAGCAAGTTTTAGAGGGGGTAATCTTGTAAAATTGATTAAAACAAAACACCACACCCAACCCTTTCTCCCAATTCACGACCTGCAGCCCCATTACCCTTCACCCTGCGATTTCAGCCAAGAACAACACATATTCATTCGATTTTGGTTGATATCAAGGATTGCAACAAGTTAGAATCATCAAATACAAGCCATAACAAGTGTAAAGGTTAGATTTTTGTGAGTTTTTCATGTCCTTTCATTATGGCCGAAGCCTAGGCTGCGATCTAGGGGATCATGGGGCTGAAAATTGATGTATTGTTGATATTATTATGTTAGTTGGATTGATTACATGTTGTTTAGAGCTGATTATGCCAGAAAACAACACTTTTGATTGGTTGATTATGAAACTTGATTTACATGAACCCTAATTCGAAAATTTTGGGGCTTTTGTGGAATTGATTGTTGTTTGATGTTTTTAGGTTGTTAATTAGGTTGTATGAATGTTAGTATTATTGTATGATGCTAGATTAGGTATCAATTTCATGTTTGGTTATGGATATGTTTATGGTGGATATCTGGCAGATTGCATACCCTGTTTTTATCATGACATAACTGAATGAAGACGAATCCAAAAACTAGTTTTCTTGAGTCTAACATGTTCCTCATGGAGTCTAGTTTTCAAAACATCCAACCTTGTCCAATTTGGACTTGTAAAACTTGAGTTATGATCGTTTTAGTGAAGTGTGGTCAGAAACAAACTTTCTGACAGATTCTGAGTCTCATTTTGAATGTGGCATAAACAGATCATAACAGGTCCAAATGATGTATTTCTTGTGTCCAAATTGTGTGTTACTGAGTCTAGTTTCCAGAAAGGGTAACCACACTACAATTGGAGATGGTTAAGTTGGTGTTTTACCTGTTTTAGCTATAAGGGTCAATTCTGTCCTCTTGGACAGAATGTATGTGTTGACTTGTTTTATGTGCCATTTTCATTTCATAAAACCTGAGACCAAACCCTATGGTCAAACATTTGTCCTAGGAATCCTATGAACTCCAGAAAAAAAATTAACACAATAGCTATTTTTAAATGGGAGTTATGCACAATTTGGCAAACTAACTCCAGCAGCCCTCCGGTTGAGAGCTGCTGTAACATTTTTAGTTTCTCTAATAACTCCAGGCCCTTAAAACCTAAAACAACTTTTCATATACTTAATTGACTCATAGGAGAGCCTACCGGAGTTTGGCCTTGGCCTAAATCCTTGGTTGGTTATGTGTTTGACCGTATCTACCGAACGCCTAGAATCTGCCGGAAAACGCAGATTCTGGAAAACGAATACATACAACCTGTAACATATTTACTTGGCTTTTGCATGTATTGTTAGTGCTACTAGAACTTATTTTGATAGTATAAGTTATGAATTGGACATGTTCTTGATGTTAGGATCATGCTAGAGTATTTATTAAGGATGCTTATTGTGATGAAATGTGTTAATTGGTTTGTATGGAACTTGATGATCATGTATGGTTTGGTATGTTGATTAGTAACTAGGACATCATGTTTGGGACTGGAAATTGATCATATTGATGTATGTGGTATGTATTGGACATATTGAATGTGTTGTGATTAGTATAGATGATTATTTGGTAAATTATCTGTTTTGACCCGTATATGCTAGTTCATGCTTATAAGTCATATAAGTAGGTTATTGCATGATCGGACCTTTTATATGGTACACTAGTTGTATTATGGATACACTGGTATATGCTCATGTCTGTTTAAATGGTTTACAACACATAATGTCACCAATGGGTCAAACGGGTCAACTGGGTCAAACATATCTATTCTTCTAAAACCTTGAGTCCTTGGTTATGGTGCACTTAGGGTTTCTCATATTCACTGTTTACACAAACTCATGTACTTACGTGATCTAGGTAACCTCTGAGGGTTGACTGTTCACTTTGACTTTCAAGTAAACTCTAGTACACAATACGCGTATCAGGTGAGTTCATGCCCCACTGTTTTACTAAATCTCTTTTGGGGGAGATAGCATACTGGTAATGTTACAAACGTTTTTTATATATTTAAGATGTGTATGGATATTAATATAGTGCTGTTTATCATGATAAAAGTCCTCACACTTTCGAATTGTTAATATTGGATAGCGGGGAAAGTTGGGTAGTACTACTGGGTGTGACGAGCCCCACCTGTGTGACTCGAGGTCAACCGGGTGCAATTTGTCCTATGAATATTTGTCACGATATGGAGACGTCGTGACAGGAGGCAAACATAACACAGTCAGCTTCAATGTCGAAATCACTATGTATTAATATCAATTTGTGAATGGACTAGCTAGCCATTACAATGCACATGCTTATATATACGCTGTTGATAAACTGTTATGTTTATACGCAAACTCTTGAACTCACCAACCATTGTGTTGACTTTTTAGTATGCTATTCTCAGGTTATTAATTTGGATTGCTGATAGGAGCACTACACGAGTCAGCATGCATTTTAGAGATTTAAACTTCAAACATATTTACTCATTTTTATTTATGGTTTAAACTACTCGGTTGGCACTTGTTTTGCCATATGGTACTTTCACATGTTTTGGATTGTTTTATTTACTTTACGCTTCCGCATGTCTTTTAAAGTTTAAACTCTGGTTGGTTTACAGTAAACGTAGCATATAGAGTCGTTCCGAGTAACTATTGACTGTGATCCTGGTTTGTTCACACGCCTCGCGGTAAAACTCCGCACGTGGATTTTGAGGGTGTGACAGATTGGTATCAGAGCCATTGGTTATAGAGAACTAGGATTGCATTGCATCTAGACTATAGCCTTAGACACAACACTAGTATCGCACAGACACTTTTACACGATTGCAACTGTTGTACGAACATATTCTTGGTATACTAACATTTCGTTGTTGAACGAGCACAACCATATCGGTATGATATGTGTATCATTACCGACTGACAGAGGGGCGGAGAATCCCGCTCGCTCACATCCAACATTTACACATGATTTTTCACTCTCGGAGTGGAAGCAACGATGAATTGAACCAAACATTACCACGTTGGAACACGAAACTCTTCCCTAACACACCCGACAAGCTTAACGATGACAAACAAAGAGAACAACACCTCACTCTTCCAACACTTTTACACTTGTTACCACTCCCGACATATCCTACATACTGCACTGGTCTGAGCAGTAAACGAGGGATAACTAAAAGATACAAAGTCTATCAGAGGATAGGACTTAAACATTTAAACGCCTAGAACTTCAATGGGAAAAAGGCCAAATCGTCTTGATTCCCCGTTGATATCTTAACAGAATCCTTTGTACAACCTTAGTACAACCATAGTTGTTTGACTCTTGGTATAACAAATATATCTTTGATACCTCTATCATTGATAACACTCGGTACTCGACAAGGTAGGTTATCGCAAATAGGAGGGACCCAGGGTGACCATGCAAAGCAAATTAGAATCACGGGTGCACACGTAATTGTGATTTGTTGTGCATGAGAATTCTGGCAACTCTATCGGGTGATAACGGCCATAATCAGTACAAATTTTCAATTTCTATACTTGGAGACATGAGGTCTCGGTTCTCATAAAACCTCCCAGTTGATATGGTAACAAATACTTCATTCCTACTCGTATGAAAGTTCTCATCCACCTCGAGCCTTAATGAGATTCGTATTATGGCATTAGCCCTAGTCTCTATGAGACGTTACCCTTTCTGTCATTTCAGTGATCGTGCATAACTATCTATCAACAACGTACCAGATCTTCAAATTTTGTAATAGAGTGGTGATACTCTCTGCCGTATGTAGTCCTTGTTCATTGAATTGATCATAAGACTTAGAATTTTGGTAATTTGAGCGTTCCAACATTCATTTCATTTGATATTTATCATGCTTAAGGGTACATTATATTTGCTTGTTCCCTATGGTGGGACGCAATCGGATTTTTTCCGGCTAACTACGTTTGGCGTAGGACCAAATAACAAGATATTATGACGACCTCGTTCATTTCATCTCAGCCTTTCCATTATAAACAGCAAGTACAATTATAACCGCCACCCGTGCGCTTGGCAGTTGTGATCTAGGTGTGACTAGACATTCGTTCGATATAAGTCTGATTTATATTACCCATGGTTACTACGATGTCGTTGGCATGGACTGGTTATCGAAAAACCAAGCTGAAATTTTCTGTCACGAGAAAATCGTTCGGGTACAACTCCCTAGTGGTGAAGTCTTATCCGTTCAGGGTGAGAAAAGTGGTGTCGTTTCTAGCATCATTTCATATATGAAAGCTCAGAAGTGCTTACGCAAAGGCCATACTGCTATCTTAGCTATGATCACTGAGAAGACCACTGAAGAAAAGAAGATCAAGATATCCCTATCGTTCGTGACTTTCCTGAAGTGTTCCTTGAAGACTTACCTGGTCTTCCACCGCATCGTCAAGTCGAGTTTCAGATTGATTTGACGCCTGGAGCCGCACCGATAGCTAGAGCACCATATCGACTAGCACCAAAGGAACTGCGAGAACTGGCTACGCAACTGCAAGAGCTCTTGGATAAAGGATTCATCAGACCTAGCTCATCACCGTGGGGAGCTCCAGTCCTGTTTGTCAAGAAAAAGGATGGAACTTTTCGCATGTGTATTGATTACCGTGAACTGAACAAAGTGACGGTTAAGAACCGTTATCCCCTACCTCGCATTGACTATCTGTTTGATCAACTTCAAGGGTCAAGCTTCTATTCGAAGATAGATTTAAGATCAGGATATCATCAACTAAAAGTCCGAGAGGAGGACATATCAAAGGCGGCATTCAGAACTCGATACGGTTACTATGAGTTTCTGGTAATGCCATTTGGTCTGACTAATGCACCAGCGGCTTTCATGGACCTCATGAACCGAGTGTGCAAACTTATTTGGACAAGTTCGTCATTGTCTTCATCGATGACATCCTTATTTATTCAAAGAATAAGGAAGAACATGAGGAACACCTTAGGTTGATTCTGGAGCTGCTGAAACGAGAACAATTGTACGCTAAATTTTCAAAGTGTGACTTCTGGATACGAGAGGTCCATTTCTTGGGTCATGTGGTCAATGAGAATGGGATACACGTTGACCCGGCAAAAATAGAAGCCATCAAGAACTGGGCTACGCCTAAGACTCCGACTGAGGTACGACAGTTTCTTGGGTTGGCTGGCTATTATCGACGGTTCATTGAAGGGTTTTCAAAGATTACTCAACCACTTACCGCATTAACTCATAAAGGCACTAAGTATAATTGGGGTGACAAACAAGAATCCGCATTTCAGGTTCTGAAGCAGAAACTTTGTACGGCACCGATTGTATCCCTGCCTGAGGGAACAGACGATTTCGTAGTTTACTGTGACGCTTCTATTCAAGGCCTCGGTTGCGTGCTAATGCAACGCAATAAGGTGATTGCTTACGCATCCCGACAATTGAAAGTCCATGAGAAAAACTACACGACACATGACCTAGAGTTGGGAGCAGTCGTGTTTGCACTCAAGATATGGAGACACTACTTATACGGTACCAAATGCACCATTTACACCGATCACAAGAGTCTCCAGCACATCTTTGAGCAAAAAGAGTTGAATATGAGGCAACGACGTTGGGTGGAACTTCTGAATGATTATGATTGCGCTATCAAGTACCATCCTGGAAAGCGAACGTAGTTACCGATGCCTTAAGCCGAAAAGAAACAGGTAAACCCAGGCGTGTGCGTGCCTTACAACTTACAATTAGTACTCAACTACCCGAACAAGTTAAGGAAGCACAGATAGAAGCCTTGAAAGAGGAAAATATTGGTTCTGAATCATTACGGGGAATGGATAAGCAATTGGTAGTGAAAGAGAATGGAATTCGGTACTTCATGGATAGACTTTGGGTGCCTGTCTATGGAAACCTGAGAGATTTGGTTATGAGTGAGGCACACAAGTCTAAATACTCCATACATCCTGGATCTGACAAGATGTATCACGATCTAAAGGCGCACTATTAGTGGCCTAATATGAAGGCGGATGTAGCTACGTATGTGAGCAAGTGTTTGACCTGTTCGAAGGTGAAGGTGGAATACCAAAAACCATCTGGACTGTTACAACAACCCGAGATACCAATGTGGAAATGGGAACAAATTTCTATGGATTTTATCGCTAGGTTACCCCGGACTAATACCAGTTGTGACACAATCTGGGTCATTGTGGATCGGTTGACCAAGTCCGCTCACTTCCTTGCAATTAAGGAAACGGACAAGATGGAGAAACTAACCCGATTGTATCTCAAGGAAATCGTTTCCAGACACGGTGTACCGATCTCGATTATTTCTGATCGCGATACTCGTTTCACATCACACTTCTGGCAGTCACTGCAGAAATCTCTGGGTACACGATTGGATATGAGTACTGCTTATCATCCACAGACTGACGGTCAGAGTGAGCGTACCATACAGACTTTGGAGGATATGCTACGTGCTTGTGTGATTGACTTCGGGAACAACTGGGAAGTTCACCTGCCTTTCGTGGAATTTTCCTATAATAACAGTTATCACACTAGCATACAGGCAGCACCTTTCGAGGCTTTGTATGGGAGAAAGTGTAGATCATCAGTTTGCTGGGCTGAAATTGGTGATAGTCAACTAACGGGTCCCGATCTAATACATGAAACCACTGAGAAGATTGTGCAGATACGGAATCGTATGGCAGCAGCGCGAGATAGACAGAAAAGTTATGCTGACAATAGACGGAAACCATTAGAGTGTCAAATTGGTGACAGAGTCTTATTAAAAGTCTCACCGTGGAAAGGCGTAGTTCGGTTTGGCAAGCGAGGAAAGCTGAATCCGAGGTATGTTGGACCATTTGAGATATTGGAAAGAATAGGTCCGGTGGCCTATCGACTAGCCTTACCTGATTCACTGAGTGGAGTCCATGATGTGTTTCACGTTTCAAATCTGAAGAAGTGTTTGTCTGATGAAACACTAATTGTACCACTAGAAGATGTACAAGTGGATGAACAATTACGCTTTATCGAAGAACCAGTCGAGGTGATGGATCGTGAGGTGAAAACACTTAAGCAAAGCAAGATACCCAAAGTCAAAGTTCGTTGGAACTCGCAACGTGGACCGGAATTCACGTGGGAACGTGAAGATCAAATGAAGCTTAAGTACCCTCAACTGTTCGAGACGATGCCTGCAGACAAAGGTATTGATTTAAATTTCGGGACGAAATTTCTTTCAACATGGGGATGATGTGACAACTCATCCAAAAACTCACTCGATTTCGATTTCTGTGTGCCAATGCAGTAGACCAGTGATGGAACACTCTCACCGTGTGATGGAACACTCTCACCATGTAACGCAATTTTCGGGACGAAAATTCTTTCAACATGGGGATAATGTGACACCCGGTGATTTTCCGTTAGCAAACTCCGTTAGTTCCGTTAAGTTTTACATACACGCGTCGTAAGCACACACTAGTTGTCGTTTGACGTTGGTGACTTAATAATAATTAATAATGTTAATTTAATAATATTCTAGTTGATAAGATGATTACTATTTTATGTTTATGTTTTTACGTGATTTAAAGACTATTCGGGAATTTTATCGCGTAACGCGGAAACGCCCGTGTTATTTCGTATGTCTTGTGTTTTTACAAAAAAATATCTAAGGGTTACCATTAGTTTATATGTTAATATTATTAAGTTAAAAACACATTACAAATAGTTAAAAACTTAATTTTTATAAAAACAACAAAAAGCAAGTTTTAGAGGGGGTAATCTTGTAAAATTGATTAAAACAAAACACCACACCCAACCCTTTCTCCCAATTCACGACCTGCAGCCCCATTACCCTTCACCCTGCGATTTCAGCCAAGAACAACACATATTCATTCGATTTTGGTTGATATCAAGGATTGCAACAAGTTAGAATCATCAATACAAGCCATAACAAGTGTAAAGGTTAGATTTTTGTGAGTTTTTCATGTCCTTTCATTATGGCCGAAGCCTAGGCTGCGATCTAGGGATCATGGGGCTGAAAATTGATGTATTTTTGATATTATTATGTTAGTTGGATTGATTACATGTTGTTTAGAGCTGATTATGCAAGAAAACAACACTTTTGATTGGTTGATTATGAAACTTGATTTACATGAACCCTAATTCGAAAATTTTGGGGCTTTTGTGGAATTGATTGTTGTTTGATGTTTTTAGGTTGTTAATTAGGTTGTATGAATGTTAGTATTATTGTATGATGCTAGATTAGGTATCAATTTCATGTTTGGTTATGGATATGTTTATGGTGGATATCTGGCAGATTGCATACCCTGTTTTTATCATGACATAACTGAATGAAGACGAATCCAAAAACTGGTTTTCTTGAGTCTAACATGTTCCTCATGGAGTCTAGTTTTCAAAACATCCAACCTTGTCCAATTTGGACTTGTAAAACTTGAGTTATGATCGTTTTAGTGAAGTGTGGTCAGAAACAAACTTTCTGACAGATTCTGAGTCTCATTTTGAATGTGGCATAAACAGATCATAACAGGTCCAAATGATGTATTTCTTGTGTCCAAATTGTGTGTTACTGAGTCTAGTTTCCAGAAAGGGTAACCACACTACAATTGGAGATGGTTAAGTTGGTGTTTTACCTGTTTTAGCTATAAGGGTCAATTCTGTCCTCTTGGACAGAATGTATGTGTTGACTTGTTTTATGTGCCATTTTCATTTCATAAAACCTGAGACCAAACCCTATGGTCAAACATTTGTCCTAGGAATCCTATGAACTCCAGAAAAAAAATTAACACAATAGCTATTTTTAAATGGGAGTTATGCACAATTTGGCAAACTAACTCCAGCAGCCCTCCGGTTGAGAGCTGCTGTAACATTTTTAGTTTCTCTAATAACTCCAGGCCCTTAAAACCTAAAACAACTTTTCATATACTTAATTGACTCATAGGAGAGCCTACCGGAGTTTGGCCTTGGCCTAAATCCTTGGTTGGTTATGTGTTTGACCGTATCTACCGAACGCCTAGAATCTGCCGGAAAACGCAGATTCTGGAAAACGAATACATACAACCTGTAACATATTTACTTGGCTTTTGCATGTATTGTTAGTGCTACTAGAACTTATTTTGATAGTATAAGTTATGAATTGGACATGTTCTTGATGTTAGGATCATGCTAGAGTATTTATTAAGGATGCTTATTGTGATGAAATGTGTTAATTGGTTTGTATGGAACTTGATGATCATGTATGGTTTGGTATGTTGATTAGTAACTAGGACATCATGTTTGGGACTGGAAATTGATCATATTGATGTATGTGGTATGTATTGGACATATTGAATGTGTTGTGATTAGTATAGATGATTATTTGGTAAATTATCTGTTTTGACCCGTATATGCTAGTTCATGCTTATAAGTCATATAAGTAGGTTATTGCATGATCGGACCTTTTATATGGTACACTAGTTGTATTATGGATACACTGGTATATGCTCATGTCTGTTTAAATGGTTTACAACACATAATGTCACCAATGGGTCAAACGGGTCAACTGGGTCAAACATATCTATTCTTCTAAAACCTTGAGTCCTTGGTTATGGTGCACTTAGGGTTTCTCATATTCACTGTTTACACAAACTCATGTACTTACGTGATCTAGGTAACCTCTGAGGGTTGACTGTTCACTTTGACTTTCAAGTAAACTCTAGTACACAATACGCGTATCAGGTGAGTTCATGCCCCACTGTTTTACTAAATCTCTTTTGGGGGAGATAGCATACTGGTAATGTTACAAACGTTTTTTATATATTTAAGATGTGTATGGATATTAATATAGTGCTGTTTATCATGATAAAAGTCCTCACACTTTCGAATTGTTAATATTGGATAGCGGGGAAAGTTGGGTAGTACTACTGGGTGTGACGAGCCCCACCTGTGTGACTCGAGGTCAACCGGGTGCAATTTTTCCTATGAATATTTGTCACGATATGGAGACGTCGTGACAGGAGGCAAACATAACACAGTCAGCTTCAATGTCGAAATCACTATGTATTAATATCAATTTGTGAATGGACTAGCTAGCCATTACAATGCACATGCTTATATATACGCTGTTGATAAACTGTTATGTTTATACGCAAACTCTTGAACTCACCAACCATTGTGTTGACTTTTTAGTATGCTATTCTCAGGTCATTAATTTGGATTGCTGATAGGAGCACTACACGAGTCAGCATGCATTTTAGAGATTTAAACTTCAAACATATTTACTCATTTTTATTTATGGTTTAAACTACTCGGTTGGCACTTGTTTTGCCATATGGTACTTTCACATGTTTTGGATTGTTTTATTTACTTTACGCTTCCGCATGTCTTTTAAAGTTTAAACTCTGGTTGGTTTACGGTAAACGTAGCATATAGAGTCGTTCCGAGTAACTATTGACTGTGATCCTGGTTTGTTCACACGCCTCGCGGTAAAACTCCGCACGTGAATTTTGAGGGTGTGACAAATTCGCTGGATCGCGGCCCAGTTTCGCTGGATGAACAGAAACTCAGATCCAGCCCGTTTTTAACCCAAAATCTTAACTTTTTACGTCCAAATCCTTAGTTTACCTTCCATGAAACCAAATCTAAGCTTTTTACACGTTTTCATACGTAAAAATTCGACCTTTATGTGTTTCTTTAAACTTTTCAAAACCCCAAAACCCTAGAATCCGGGTTTGATCTACAGAGGGCCTTGGAGGTCGATTCTTACCTTGTTTTGTTGCTTTTTCCTTGTGTTTTGATGCTCCAATCCACCAGAACTTCAATCGTTCCAACCTTCAAGCTCCAAATCTTGAATTTCTTCACTTTCTCTCTCTACTTTCTCTCTCTACGAATTTGGTGGCTAGGGTTGTAATGTGATGGAATGGGACTGATTATGCATGTTTAAGGGCTGATTAGGGCCCTTAAATCCACCAAGTCTAGCCCATTAAGGCTAATTTGATCCATAGCCCACTAATTTACCCCCTTTATTTCTTAAATTAACCCTTAAAAGCCCATTATTATTAAATGGCTCGTTTCGGGAAATTTCGGGGCGTTACATTAGTAGAATGTATTGTAACTTGAATGTTAATGTTTTCGTTGATATACATTGAAAGGTTTCAGTTTATGAACTATATGTCTGTCATGATTTTCCAATTGTAAGGCTCTCGAGTTTTGAGGCCTTACATCAAAAGAAAAGTTACAACTTGTTATCTTCATATATTTTCTATGCGCTTCAATTGTTGCTTGAAAAAACATCTCATTCCTCGCTTTCTGGACGAACCATCCTAGCATGATCAATTGATTTGTTTTTAAAAGTTGTCTTCCTTTGCATCTATCGCCATTTTGAGCATTTCGTAAAATATCTCACTCCTCATCGCACACCTTCATTTTTTACTGTAACTAGTACATTATATTTGTTAAAATCTTTATAACACAGGGTTATATAAACATATTGATTGGTTTTTCTTATAAAGTATTGATGGATTTTTCTTCAAGGTCTAAGGATATTATATATAAGGTAGATTTAAGATAGTAAGAAAGTTATATTCATGGTGCTCGGTCATGATTAAATAGTTCAAGTCACAAGAACAAAAAAACATCCATTATTATAGTTCAGTCATGATATAATAACCGTACAAGATATGTGTTTATCTAAAGTGACAAATAATGACAATCGTAGAACCCAAATAAATCTTCAAAATCTCTTACACGAACTTCATTTGTTTAAAAAGTTACGGGTTTTTTAAAGCTAAAGCGGCTTAAATTAAGATAAAGTCACTTTAAAAATAAACTTCAAAACACCCTTTTAAGTATTTTCAAATCAACCCTTCTTTACATTTTATATTCATTAAAGGCCCTTATAGTATGGTCTTGTACAGATTAAGCCCCTCAAGTCTACTTCTTACCACTTTTCCCTCGATGAGCATAAAGATTGACCCAACATCGACTTCTCTGTAAATTCAGACCAATTCAACAAGCACAAATCAACTGCAAAATCACCATCGTTTCGTTCTCCTGCTTCATTGACGCAATAATGGTACTATCATCTTCTTCTTCTTCAACTATTCATCGATTAAAATCTCATTGCAAACTTGATTTCACACAATTGTTTCTAATTACTTTGTGCGATTCGTTGATTGAAATTGTCAGATCCGATTCATACTTCTTCAGAACAGGCAAGGGAAGACTCGCCTCGCTAAGTATTATATTCCTCTGGAAGAATCAGAGAAGCACAAGGTTGAATATGAGGTAAAACGAACGGAGTAATTTTGGGTTTTTGTGTTCATATTGTTGTTTGTATTCTTCTGATCGGAAGTTTATTGGATGATTTGTGTGTTTTAGGTTCATCGATTGGTGGTGAATAGAGATCCGAAGTTCACTAACTTCGTTGAGGTATATTGTTCTTCATTTGAGTTTTGGAAATGTCGATCATGTTAGGGTGTAACTTCAATTTGAAATTAACTTTGTGAAGTTGTAGAAAAGAATGGTGAAATTAGAATATTGATTTTAAGTTGCAACTTAATCCATGCCAATTATGCATATGAGAAGTGCTAGGTTTAGCATAGAATAAACTGAGTTTATCTCTTCAACTAAATGAATGGTGAAAGTAAGCTACAAAAAGTCTATCTGAAATGGTTAATCTGGACAGATGTTGATGCTATCAATCGTAGTGATCATATGCATACAATGTGGAAGATTGATTTAATCCATGATCCTGTTAGTTTTCTTTTGGATTTATAGGTTGCAAACTTGCAATAGGCTAATAGAATGCACAAGAATCAATTTGGAAATGGTTTCATGTAGTAGTTTCATGATATTCAACATGCCTATTATGTATTCATGTAAGAACAAAGTCAAAGTTATGGCTTTTAGTTATTATTGAAGTGCTTTTGTGATTCCTTAGGATAATAACTGAGAACATGGATGTCTATAACTTCATATTCGTCAAACATCTGTTGCTGCTTTGAACATGAGTCTAGTCTTACGGAGATTAGGCGGTATTTAGTGGATCTATTGCTTAGGTGCACCTTTGTCTTGGGGGAATGGGGCCATTTGCTCTCTTGTAGCTTGTTTATTTTAGGGGTGGTCTTGGACTTACTTGAATCCTATACTCCTATTTGTAGGTCTTGTGGAGGCGGAGAGTGTCTTTAGCTATAGAATGTGCCTTTAGTTCATAGTTACACCATTGTTTAGGCGGATGGTACTTACTTCTAGGTATCTTACCTTAATGGCTTAATGACTTCCAACGTGTTTTAAGCTTTTGTTGTCTTTACTTAAACCGTCCTTGTTTGCTGTTGTTACTAATGTGATTTGTTGTGAATTTTGAATAATACATGCTTTATGGATTTACTATACTCGTTTTGTGAGTTGGGGTCTCTCAGGGAGCAGTCTCTCTATCCTTCGGGATTGGGGTAAAACTTGCTCTCATCTCCCTCCCTAAACCCCACTATTAAGTAAGATTTTACTGAGTATGTTTGTTTGTTTGTTTGTTTGTTTTGCTCCTTTGAAACATGAATTGAGTCGATAAAAGTTCTTTTAACTCCAATACATATCAATGCTACCAAAACTATTGGAATTATAAATTCAAGCTGGGGTTTTTCAATGTTGCTTTTTGCATAAGACTCTATCAGTTTCACCCTCATTCTTAGCTGCCAGTTATTAGACAGCCTTGATTCCATTGGTTTCTTACTAGAGAATCTTTGCAGTCAGATTTTGCACTTTTGATTTCATTCAAATATTTCCCAAAAGCCACTCTCTAGATACAGAAGTAGAAATATAATTGCATTCACGAGTCATCTTCTGCCATGATCAACCCTTTGGATTGGAAGGTTGGACATTTATACCTTGACACCAGTTTATCCATTTTCTTCATTATATATTTGAGAATATAAATGTCCAAACAAAGATGTTGTGTATGAAGTAAAGTTCTGTATAAATCACTTCCCAAATAATATGGGTTATGGTATGTAATGCTTGCCCTTATGCTTTTTGGGTAAGTTCACTTGCTAAAAGTTCATCTTTCCTAAGGGCACTTATTTAAGCTAAATATATTTTTTCTATTTTGTTTTTGTAGGAATGAATACATTGGCTGCTTAACCGATTATAATTGGCAGACATATTTTATTGTTAGTTATTATAATATTTTTAATCTTAGCAAGTTGTTTACGACATTTAAATTCAGTACATATTTTAAGGTGATAAGAGAAGTGATGGAAAACTTCTTTTGCACATTCCTTTGTTAATGACATCTTCTACCCCAACAAATTTTCAAATGTGTGATGCATAAATTTGCAGATAATGCCTTTTGACATTTGTGAATGCTTGGCTATGTCCACAATATGCTTTTTATATTTCAAGCATTCAAGCAATGCTATTGGTGTGTTTAGGCAAGTGAAGGGGCTTTTCTGTTGACCAGGGAGTCTGTTAGGTATCTTTACGCAGCGGAAATAAACAGATTATTATACGCACGCACACGAAAGCAATAAGAACACGAGAATTTATAGTGGTTCGGTCAAGATGACCTACGTCCACTCTCTGCAACTAGGTATTTTATTAAGCTCAAGGGACAAGATTACAATACAATGACATGCTCTATATATAAGAATAATTAGGGTTTTAAGAAGCTTCAATGGGCCAGGCCCATAACTCCATCCGAAAGCCCAAAGGCCTTCACACCTTAACAATCTCCCACTTGAAGGCCTTACGAATACTCCAGCTAGTCATCTAAGTACAAAGCAACCCTGTCATCAGTAATCTTCAAGTAACAGAAATCCTCCAAGCCTTCAATTCCAAAGAACAAGCTAAGATTTCAATCCAAATTCCCTAGTTGCAGAGGCCCCTTCTCATCAATTACTTGAAAGGGCCCGTTGAAGCTCCCCCGAGCTCCAACCCAGTCGTGGTAAATTCCACCAGCGACCCATTCTCTGTCTCAACTGGTTTACACGATCCACCAGATTCAGAGATACACCAAGAACCACTAACACTCTCCAAATTCAGCAAACAATCACCAGGAGAGATTTTTCCAGTCGTAGTCTTCAAAACCCAACGATTCTTCTTGACTGTACCCGGAACATGCCCCATGCTCCCACTGTCAGAAAATCTTCTGACTGGTTTAGACTTATGACCCCATTCAGCTACAATCTTTGCTCCAGACTTCATGTTTGCAAAATGAACTCTCTTAGCAGCAGATTTAGCGAACCCGACTTTGACTTGCTTAACCGGGTTGATCAGTCCCTCAGCAGGTACCTCCACCATGTACAATGACCCATGCTTATCACCACGAGCAATCACCCGGTTCCCATTGATTACCCTCCATTTACCACCACCAAACTTGACTTCCAGTCCTTGTTCATCCAATTTACTAACAGAAATTAATTTCTTCTTCAAACCTGGAATCACTTTGACATTCTTCAAGATCCATGTAGTTCCCAATGGAGTCACCAAATCAATATCACCCATGCCTATTACATCAAGCATTCTGCCATCAGCGAGACGTACCTTCCCAAAATCGCTTGTTTTCAGATTCACCATCATTTCACCGCTGTGTACGGCGTGAAACGAAGAACCAGAATCCATGATCCAAGAGTCCACACTGTTTTCAGCCTCAAGAATTAACACGTCACCATCGTTGACATCCTCAGCAGCAGTGTTCAGACTTTTCTTTGGACATTGACTCTTAACATGTCCATCCTCGTTGCAGATCCAGCACCTCACATTTTTCCAAGTCCGAGTTGAACTCTTTCCCCGACTCCCACTGGCTCGGCTATTTTCCCTTCCCCTGCCAACATGTAACATCTCAGAAGATGATCCAACATTTGCACTTTTCAGACGTGTGTCTTCACCTATCACAATGTCTCGGATCTTTTCAAATGTCATGTCGTTAGCCCCCATAGAATTTGTAACAGCAATTACAGTTCCGGACCAACTATCAGGTAGTGAAGATAGCAACACTAAGGCTCGAGTCTCATTATCGAATTTTATTCCCACTGATTCTAATCTAGTAAGAATAGACATCAGATCATTAATATGGGAGGTGACTGAGTTTCCCTCTTTCATTCTCGTCATGAACAGTTCCCTCATCAAGAATACTTTGTTAGCTGCAGACGGCTTTTCATACATATTTGACAGAGCCAACATCATACCACTTGCAGTGGTTTCTTTCATGATGTTAAAAGCAACGCTCTTCGTCAAAGATAACATAATAGCCGCTCTAGCTTTCTTGTCCTTGGAATTCCAAATTTGCTTCTTCAGCTTTCTCCATACTCTCCGGTTTCTTTTCCAGTACCATATCCAAATCCTTTTGACAAAGTAAAGCCTCTATTTGCATTTTCCACCAACCAAAATCAGTGCCATTGAACTTTTCGATCACAGTCTCCCCGTCTTCAGCCATAGTAGCAAACCAGAAACAAAAAAACAACGAAACAGGCACGCTGAACAGTTGATAACCAGTCAACAAAGGATAGACAAACTAGATCTGGTACTTCCAACCAAAAACCCTAGAACCCAAAACACCCGACCCGGCGCTTCACCTGAAAAAACTGAGCGAAACCAGCAACTCCAAGAGATCCCAGCCGGAACTCTAATCGCAAAAATCACTCAAAAAACAGCCTCCAAAACAGCAGTAGCAAAACAGAACCGAACAACGGCTGAAAAACAGAAAAAATTCTGGCAGTACTGTTCACGGCCGGAAACACTGTTCACGGCCGGAAACACTGTTCACGGCCGGAAACACTGTTCACGCGCGGAAAAACATTGTTCACACCGGAAACACTGTTTACGCGCTGTACTGTGGCGGCGGTGGCGGAGGAACCCTAGGTGGCGGCGGCGGCAGAAACCCTAGATAGTGGCGGCGACGAAAATCTTCAAGAGCCTGATGCTCTGATACTAGTTGTTAGGTATCTTTACGCAACGGAAATAAACAGATTATTATACGCACGCACACGAAATCAATAAGAACACGAGAATTTATAGTGGTTCGGTCAAGATGACCTACGTCCACTCTCTGCAACTAGGTATTTTTATTAAGCTCAAGGGACAAGATTACAATACAATGACATGCTCTATATATAAGAATAATTAGGGTTTTAAGAAGCTTCAATGGGCCAGGCTCATAACTCCATCCGAAAGCCCAAAGGCCTTCACACCTTAACAGAGTCAAGTTCTTTGCCCTTGGTAAAGCTGTAATGCATGGTTTAATAATTCTTTTGAATAATAAGAAATAGGCTACACATATTATCAAAGCAAAGTGTCCGAGTTGATATTTTTCCTTTTACTGCCATGTTTCAAGCTTGATTTTTTTATTGTTACATCTTCCAATATTTTGCTTCATTTTATTTGTATGATGTTACCAAGATTAATATGTTCATTGTGCTTCCTCTTGTAGTTCCGTACACACAAAGTCATCTACAGGAGATATGCTGGACTGTTCTTCTCACTCTGTGTTGATATAACTGATAATGAGCTAGCATATTTGGAGTGCATCCACTTATTTGTTGAAATACTGGATCACTTCTTCAGCAACGTGTGTGAGCTAGATTTGGTCTTCAACTTCCATAAGGTATTCAAGCCGTTAGTTTTAACATTATGTAGATGCTCATACTTAAAAATGTGTTGTGCTTTTGTCACTTGATTTGTGTGTGCTCAAGGTTTTTTCGAGCTCTTATTATATCTGTTGCTTTTGTATGTTGGCCTAATTTGGATTGGACCTAGATTTCTTTATTTTATTGGGTTTATTTATATAAGTGTTGTTTAGATTTTGTTTTGGTATGAGTGTTTTTATAATTAGGTAATTAGTTTGGTGATTAAGTTTTAGTTTTAGTTTAAATAGGGATTTGGGGTCTTTGTACTTTGTGGGTTTTTTCTTAATAATATTTAAGAATCTTGAGACCGGTAGCCTACAAAACTAATGTTAGGTATCTTTACGCAGCGGAAATAAACAGACTATTATACGCACGCACACGAAAGCAATAAGAACACGAGAATTTATAGTGGTTCGGTCAAGATAACCTACGTCCACTCTGTGCAACTAGGTATTTTATTAAGCTCAAGGGACAAGATTACAATACAATGACATGCTCTATATATAAGAATAATTAGGGTTTTAAGAAGCTTCAATGGGCCAGGCCCATAACTCCATCCGAAAGCCCAAAGGCCTTCACACCTCAACAACTAAAACTTAATATGCTTGATTATGCCCATTAAATTATATTTTAATCAATTACTAGTTCAACGTTATGGCAAATTTTTTGAGTCAAGTACAAAATTTCATATAGCAAAATGTTCCATCAACTAAAGTATTACACAAAAACCTTTTGCTTCTTGCCTTGGATCTTTTTGTTGATTCCATTTGTCATCAGTTTGTCTTCTCTATTTAGCTACATATGGCAACTCGGTGACACTGTAGTTGAGTACTTTAGTTTATGTTTGTTATTAAAACGCCACTTGCACATTAAATATATGTTTAGTATTTATTATTGTTTTATTTACATTCTGTCACTTTTCTATGATGTGTCTGATTTTATTTGGAATTACTTATTTATATGGTTCAATCTAGGATTTAGCCATTTAGGGTTTTTATCATATGTTGAATTTTACTAAGATGTTACTTTTCTCAGTTACTTTCATGTATGGTTTATAAACTAACAATTAACTTCTGTTTCGGGTTTTGATACAATATTATTTTTGGATTTGTTTGACTGTATGCTTTATGATGCATGATTTATGTAGTTATGTTATGTACATATTTTATTTTAACTAGCGTTTGTAACCCAGACGCGCGTTGCGCGTCTTAGATACAGTAAACCGAGGCTCAGACAAACGCACATGTTTATAATGTTACGTTTAGATCATCATAGGCACAACACATGATGGTTAAAAGGTGGCTCAGTACCGACGTCGGGTTACGGCTGCACACCAAAGACGGTCGCCAAGCCAGGGCAACCAACAACGGTTATGTGGTATCATCACAGCCAGTGAACAACCAGAACGAATGGTCTCAGATGGAAAAACCCTCATCATCATCAACAACAAAGTGAACAACCCAACGATAATGTCTCAGATGAGATAGTACTCATCATCACTGACATAACAGATTACCCAACCACACAGCATGTCGCCGCCGACAGAGAAAGTTGTTAATGGCTACTCCGGGCAGCGACATTCATGATTTCAAAGAGTCTATCGCTCTAGAACTACATCCGAAACAGTGGAATAAATCCAATCATGGTAAGCAAGAAATATATATACTTATCAGAACCAGATCACATCCAACCATGATGAACAGTCGTCATCATCATCAAACTGTATCACCAACATATGAACCTCCTTCACGGTCAAGTCAAAGGCCACCGGCAGCAATGGCGACACACAATCACCAACCAAAGCCGGCAAAAACCAGAAAAAACTCGGATATAAGCACAGAGCTTCACATGCAGCAGAAAGTAACAGCAAAAACAATCAGTGGTGCACAAAGCATAGGTCGTCGATATCAGCGGCGGCTACCGGGCCTCGGACGCGACGGCATACCACCACCGGTACAGCCGGTGGTTAAAGAACAAGATCTGGCAAGAAAAGCCCCAAAAACACCACAGTGATCCAGTCCGATTTCCCACCACAAAACCCTAAAAACCCCGCGTCGCCTCTGGTACCGCCACTGCACCGACGACGACGGCGACGTAGGTCGACGGTTGAGCCATGGACAACCGCGGCCGGCTCCACCTCAACCACAAAGGGGAGGCGAAGCAACAACAAAGCCACCGCCACACCAGCCGTTGCTGCCGCGAGCCAACGCCAAAACAACCGTCGTCGTCGCCTTCGCGATCGTCGCCTTTGGCACGGCCGGGAACCACCACAAAACCCTAAAAATCCCCATTATCGCCTTTGGTACGGCCGGCGACAGAGTCCCCGCAACAAAGACGGAGGAGACGCAGAGCGGGAAGAGAAGCCCGGTGGCCCAAACACACCCGCACCACTACACCACAACCACCTGAAATCTTATTTGCTCAAGTGTAAAGGCAACGCACAATACCCGAGGAGGAAGGGAAATACCGAAAATACCCAAAGTTAGTGTTCATCGATTTGGTTTTTTCATATATAGGGTAATGAAACACTATATTTCTAAATTTGAAAATATGTAAATTTGTTATGTTTTAACTACTTGGTTAGTTTTACTTTGGCTATTGAGTAATTCACTTAGTTAATTATCGAACCAAAGTACCCGAACTGGAGACCATAAGTTTAGTTGATGAACAATTTACTAGATAGTGCATGCTCTAACACGGGGTCCTGAATCCGCTATCAAGGACAACCAATAGAAAATGAACAATAAAGTTGTAAGTGTTCCTATTTGCAGAAATCTGAGGAAGATGTCAGCAAACAATATCATATCTCCAAAACTAACATCAATGGCAATTTTGATCCATATGAATAGGTTGATTCAGTTTATTACTTTCTACCTAGCCAAAACAAAGGGAAATAGCTAAATAGGGAATGTATCAAATCAGTTAAAGTCCCCCAAAATGCATCTTTTATGCATAAAACTTGCTCAGTCGTATCCACAAAGTCGAATATAATTGAAATAATTTAAGTTTTAATGTTTTATAATAATATTCGAGAAACAAAGAATTTACAAGAAAGAAATTTGGACATAAGTATTCCGGATAAATCCATATCAAAAAGTTACACCTGTTTACCCAAACCTACTTGACTTGTTACCTGAGCTGCCTATCTTGCCTGCTTGATATCAACCGAAGGAGACAAGTTTACATTTCTATATAGTATCAGTGAATATGTATTAAGGTGCATTTTGTTTTACAGATGGAATATTAATTATATTATGCTCCAATTGTTGTTTTTGTTTGAAAGTTTTTACTCTTGCTTTGTTCTTCTGATTTACATCTTATATTTGATTGTCTTCTTGTCTAAAGGTGTATCTGATACTAGATGAGTTCATTCTTGCTGGGGAACTCCAAGAAACAAGCAAGAGGGTATGTCTTCTTAACTGCTTTTTTTTTCTTGAACATTATTGAGCAGCATAGTGAATTATTCTCATTTTAATAGTATGTATTGAAACTTGGCTTAATGTGGGTAGGGCTGTTTGTATTTATATTCGTACGTTTATGTTTGTTTTGAACATAAACAAATATGAATAACTTCATTTCTAAAACAAACGAACACGAAAAAGTTGAAGGTTTAACACTCTAAAATGACATTTTCAACAGGTTACAAAAAAGAACAATGGACTAAATCGCTAAACTGTTGAAAGCTGGTTGTTTTTATCCAACGTTAACCCTTGAATTTGCATATGAACTTGTTTACATTTTCGTGTGCAGGCGATCATAGAGAGAATGGGGGAATTGGAAAAGCAAGAGTGACATGTAATTTCTTTCTTTGTTGTGTGTTCATAAGCGCGGGTATATTTCGGTTAATAGTTATCTTGAGATTGAACTAGTAATTTGTGTTTTGATCGTGTTTGGGTTTTTCTTTTCTCGTGCATCTATCTAGTGAAATTCAAGACAAGCTTGTTATAATTATTTTTTTGATCGTGTTTGGGTTTTTCTTTATTTCTAATTTTCCTAACAATTTAATCTACTCTTAATTACGCTCTCTTAATGTCCATCGTGGGACTTAAACCATCCACCTCTTAGTGAATTGCTCATTTTAAACAACTATACATAGTTTTTAAATATATTATTAACCCTTATCATATATATTACTATATTATATTACACACCTACACAAGTCTAAGATTACATCATTGACATGTAGCGGTGTAAATTGTGACTCTTTACGAAAATACGACAAAAGTCAAACATGAAATCTACGAGTTTGGGTTAGCTTTGTGTCAAACCCTCAAATACATTGAGCTAAAACGGTCTTTTTTCAGGTACACCTGAAAGGTTTGCAAGTTAGACTATTGTACCTCTATACCTTTTTATCTTATTAAAACATGTGTTCTATCTCCTAAGTTAAACTAACTGAATTTTATGTCAAAATTCTAAATTTAACATGTAAATTGTACATAAGTTTTTATAATTTAACCGTAACTATATCATATATAATCTATCCTAATAATCATTTATATTTTTTGACACATGTCGTTGTATATATATATATGTATATATATGTATATATATGTATATATGTATATATATACTAGTCAGGACCCGCGCAATGCGGCGGCAGCGGAGGCGTCAATATGTAACTAAGATTTGTAGAATCACGCTATTGAAGAAGTTTGTGGATGCTAATGTTTTCTAAGACATTTTGTCTTTCACATGTTCCAAGTCTAAGTCACCTACATTTTAAAATAAAATGTCTTACAACAATCCAAAGTCTAAGCCTTGTACTTTTTAAAATGAAAATCATACAACATAATTCCTACATAAGAGTATGCTAATGCATGAGTTAGGCTAGCAATGTACTACATATCATCACCAATAAACATATTTTGACAGTATAACTTGTGCTTCTTTTATTTAACTTCTTCCTTGTATTTAAAAAGGAATGTGTCACAGATCGGATCATGTAAAGTTTTAGACAAGCTAAGCTGACCCATTGTAATATGTTTTATCATACATACCTTCACCATTACTATCTTCTTTTTGGCAGGTTCTTGCAGATACCATAAAAGCCACAAATATTATCCCCTTAAGCAGCCACTGCTAATCAGTGAGCACAACCACTGCTAATCAGTAAGTATACCAGCAAAACTTTTTATAAATTGAAGTTGGAAAAACCAAGATGACGAACATAACCTGCTGAAACACATACATGTGTACACACATTTGCAACTACTTACCCATTTGACCCATTCAATAAAAATTACTCATCCGTAACTACTTATCCATTTGCAATTTTCAGGTGAATGAAAGTAAAGTACTTTGTCATATTTTTTCTTTAGAAAAGCTGCAAAATATTATCATTCTACTCAAAAGACCATAAAGAAAATGGGTCGAGTTGGTCGAATGGGTCGAAGTCATGCCGGGTACTAAAAGTTATTCATTTTTAATCTGTTGTCCAACCTGCATATTTTGTTTACAACCAAATATTAACGTTTCCTACAATACACAAATTGAAGATCAAGATAGGTTGGACTCACCATTGGATTAGTTTTTGTTTATCTTTCGTTGTAATAGGATCTATGTTAGTTTCCTTTCTATGTTTGTTTAGTTCAAGTCTATATGTTGGCTGTCAAGCGAAAGTATAGTTTCGGCCTGGCGAAACTGTTAGTTTCGCCGGACGAAACTATTGAGCTCAGATCATATTTACCCGGTGAAACTGTTAGTTTCTACCGGGCGAAATTATAGTTTCGCCTGTATAGTTTCGCTTACAGCGAAACTATATGCGAAACTATGACAGCTATTTATAGATTTCTTTTGTCTAATTGTGGGCATCCTTGCAAGAAACCCTAATCGTGTATTATTGTTGCAAGATGCTATTGTAAGCTTGTTCTTTCTGAATACATTGAGCTTATTTCAATTCATTCACTGTTGTTCATCATTAAAACCATGTTTGAAAGCTTTTTAGTGTTATTTTGATCATTCTTCTCTTAGTGTTGGTTGTGTGTGTTTGGTATTGAACAATTCAAGCATTCTTCTGCACTGAAAACCGATCAAATGGACCAACAATATGGTATCAGAGCCATAGTGCTCTTGATTGTTTGAGGTTTTTTGTTATTTTTGTTCAATACCATCTTTTTCAAATTCCACTTCAAAACAGAGTGTTTTTGTCATGAAAATTGATTGGATAGTGTGCGTTTCTGATTGAGGAAGCTTCGTGAATCATTCCTTTTCAAATTTCATTGAGTTTTGGGTGATTTTCGATTGTTTTTGGGGTTTAAAAGGGTTTTCTGTTCTTCCAGCGAAATTACAGTTCCTTCCAGCGAAACTGTATCTTCGTTCAGCGAAACTGATACTTTTTCTTCTTTGATACTCGGTGCGAAACTGTGATCTTTGGACGAAAGTTCATTCTGATTGGGTAACATTTGTGCGAAATTGCTGCTGAAAGTTATTTGAACGAAAGTTCAAGCTTGTTTCCTGCGAAATTTACAGCGAAACTAAGCTATTGATAGTCTCTTGCTAGCGAAAGTGCTGCCGAAACTACGCTCTTGATCGCCGAAACAACCAAAATTAAACCTGCCGAAATTACACTTTCGCTTTGCCGAATCTACCTCTTAGCGAATTTATTTCAGCGAAACTGTTATGTCCAAAATGACTACTCTCACCTTGGCTGATTTAGAGAGTGTTGCACCAAACAGACCCCCTAGACTCATCAGTGGAGATAACATTGAAGATTGGAAAAGGTGTCTTAAGGCTTTCTTCTTCTACACCGATCACAATCAATGGGAGTCAATCATCACTGGACCACACAAGCCAACCGTTACTGTCGGTGGAACTATATCTCCAAACTCGGACTCCTCCACATTCACCGAAAAGGATCAAAAGCTGATTGACAGAGATCAGAAAGCATTCGGAGCCTTGACTTTATGTCTTGCACCTGATATTTACAATCGCTTTGCCGAATTCAAAGATGCAAAATCTCTATACGATGCCTTATGTGAATTTTACGATGGCAACGAGGATCTAAAGAAAGATAGGAAGGCTCAAGCTGAAAAGGAGTTCAACTCATTTGTGGGACACAAGAATGAAGATCTTACTGACATTACTAATCGCTTTTTGTCTGTTTCAAGTACCCTAAAGAAGTATGATGATCAGTTAGGAAATCATGAGCAAGTGAATAAACTCCTAGACTCTCTTCCACCCCAGTGGAGTTTACAAGTGAGAATGTTGAAACAAGAAAGAAACTTTGCTGACTATAAACTAATGGACGTGATTAACAAGCTGAAGTCTTTTGATTTGGATTTGAAAAGGAGGAGTTTAATCAATCCATCATGCCAACATCCGGTTATTCACAGAATGCTGCATTACTATCTTCCGCTGCAAGCTCTCCAATGCAGGCATCGCGTCAAGGAGCAGTGACTGTGTGTGACTTTTCTGGAGGTGGCATTAACCCAGGGAAAGAGCAAGGGAATTTAAAGACATCTAATGAATCTACTGTTCCAGCAGAGACTATGGCACTTTTTGGGATGTTTGTTCAAAGTTATGAAGCACTTGTTGCTGGTGATCTGAAAGGTAAAGGAATGACTATGGAGGACATGTATCAAGTGGATCCAGATGATCTTGAAGAAACTGATATTAAATGGCAAATGGCAATGCTGACGCTTAGAGCTCGGAGATTTATGGAAAGGACTGGTAGAAAGAACTTTGGAGGTCAAGGCTCCAACTCCAAACTGGGTTTTGATAAGTCTAAACTTAGATGTTTCAATTGCAAGCAATTGGGACACTTCAAACGAGAATGTCCATTGCCAACTGTCACTGATCCTAATAACTCTGGAGTTCCAAGATTGACTGCTGGTGGGGGTAAAGATGAGTCAAGCCATAAGAAAGAAACTGCTCTAATTTCTAACTTTGACTGGAGTGCAGAGGCTGAAGAGACAAAAGAAGAAATTAATTAAGCTTTAGTAGCTGAGATTCAGAAAGAGAAAATGAAGATGAACTGTGACGACGAGTTTGATCCATTTAAGGAGTTTAAGAATGGAGTTGAAGAGAATGAGTATGAGAAAGATGAAAATATGAAGGAGTATGGAAAGCCAGAAACTCTATCTACAGTGCTTGAAAGAAATGATGTCAATGCTGCTACCACCGTAGAGGAAAACAAGTCGAGTACTCCTGTGTGTCAATGTGATAAAGCCCTTGCAGCTGAAAAGGTGGTGATGGGACTTCCATATGAGGTAATTCAAGATATGTGTTCATCTGCATGTAAAATCAGATTATTTGGGGTTTATAAGGCTAATCGTTTATTAATTGATAATGAAAAGGACTTGAAAAGAATTAATGAAGAACTTAAAGTGAATGAGTCAAATACTTTGTTAAATTAAATGAAGCGCTAAAAGAAATTGATCATTTAAAAAGAATTGTTTTAGAAAGAAACGTTGAGGTGAACGGTTTGACTGAAAAGGTTGCCCTAGCTGAGTTTGAAACAAGCAAACTTCAGTCAAAACTTGATAAATGGACCATATCAGGAATGAAACATGATGATTTATGTAAATCTCAACGTGGGGCTAGGATTAAAACAGGTTTGGGATATGAAAATGCTAAGGTTTATCCTCCTCCTAGTACATACTGTTACTCTCCGATGCCCATTCCACATCCTTCTAATGATTTAATCAAAGAAGATTCTAACAGTATGTCTGCAGGTTTAGAAGGTGTGAATCCTATGCACGTTCGTGAGGACTACGATTATGGACCAACTAGAGGTCTTGGATGCTCTAGTCTTAGTACACCTGAACCTCAGCTTTCTGTTTTAGATCATAACTCTAGTTTAAATTCTGTTTTTGTTTCTAGTAATGCTGTAAAAGACTCTGTTTCGTTCAGTTCTAATAATGTTTCTGTTTGCTTGTTAAATGCTATGGACCGTGATTCTGATTTATCTATTGATGGTGTTGATTCATTGTCTGATAATACTGTGAACAGCAATGAAGAAACAAAAACTAACTCTTTTGAAAAATTATTTCTCATCCCATTCCATCATTTATACCCGCAAAATTTGCTGTGCTTAATGACAGGATTGTATCTTCATCTGAGGCAAGTACTAGTGGTACTAGTACCTCATGTATTTCAGATAACACTTCAGTGTCATTAGCACACAATCATTCTTTTCAAAATAAAATCAACTCTGTCAATACGAATGAGGCATACGGTGATATTGATTTAACACTTACTGATTCGAGTTTATCCAAATGTAATGAAGAAATATGCATTGATGAAATCTCTAACTCATTACATAATACATCTAGATTAAAATCACATTGTTTTCAATGTGGTAAAGACGATCATGTTGTTAAGCATTGTCCTCAATTACATCACAGATATGTTTATAGACGTTCTTTTGGAAGTAAACTGAATCAGCTAGTTAATAAGTTCTTTTGCAAGAAATCCACTTCGGAGAAACCTAAAGTTGTTCAAACTTGGGTGCCCATTACTCCTGGTTAAATCTCTTTTGATATGATTGCAGGAGTCGTCCACTAAGTCTGTAAATAGTGTGTGGCATGTTGATAGTGGATGCTCAAGACACATGACGGGGCTTAAAGATTTATTGTCCAACTACCGCATAATCGATGGTGGCTATGTTGCCTTCGCCGGAGACAAGAAAGGAGGAAAAATGATAGGTCAAGGAGAAGTTTGTAATGGTTCGCTCACGTTGGAAAAAGTCAATTACGTTCCCGAGCTTGCATTTAATCTATTGAGCGTCTCTCAGATTTGTGATAAAAGCATTCCGGTCTTATTCAAGTCCAATGAATGTATCTTTTTGAAGTCTGAGATTGATATTCCAGATAATCTAGTACTCATGCGGGCTCCCAGAAAGCATGATACATATCTCCTTGACATGAATTCAAAGGACTCATCATCCGCAGTCACATGCCTCTTGTCTAAAGCTTCCACCTCTGAGTCCTTCTTATGGCATCGTAGATTGGGCCATGTTAATTTCAAAATAATAAACAAACTAGTTAAAAACAATCTCGTTCGGGGATTACCTTTAAAAGACTTTTCTGTGGTCGAGAAATGTATGGCATGTGCAAAAGGAAAGCAACATAAGAAACCACACAAACCTAAAATTGAAAATAGCATCTTAAATCCCCTGGAGTTGTTACATACTGATTTGTTTGGCCCAATAAGTGTTAAATCTATTGCTAAGAAATCCTTTTGTCTTGTGATTACAGATGACTACTCCAGATATTCATGGGTAAGATTTCTTACTCAAAAGGGAGAGACTACTGAGGAGTTGCAAAAGTTAATTCTCTCGATTGAATCGATAAGCAAAAGGAAGGTTATGGCTATTCGAAGTGACAACGGTACTGAATTCAAAAATCAAATTTTTGACTCCTTCTGTGCCACTAAAGGAATATTAAGACAGTTCAGTGCTGCGAGAACTCCTCAGCAGAATGGTGTCGCGGAACGAAAGAATCGCACCCTAATTGAAGCCGCACGTACAATGTTAATAGAATCCTCCTTACCCATCATATTTTGGGCTGAGGCTGTGAATTGTGCTTCTTATGTTCTCAACAGGGTGCTGATAGTCAAAGATAAGATGAAGACCCCGTATGAACTCTTTCACAAGCGAAAGCCTTTGATTGATTTCTTTCGCCCATTCGGCTGCTCGTGTACTCTTCTGAATACTCAAGCTCAGAAGACAAAATTTGGTGCTGTTTCTGATGAATGTTATTTCGTAGGCTATTCTTCTTCCCAGAAGGCTTATCGGGTATATAACAAGAGGACACGTATCGTTCAAGAGTCATTCTATGTCGATTGGCAGGAATCTAATTCATCTGATGTTCCCTCAGAACCAGCTTGGTTCTTTGACTCAGATACGGTGTTCAAATCATTCAATTTTCCAATTTTCGATGATGATGTGCCCTTCTCCAATTCAATAACAAACTTCATTCCTCCTGCCCCCATACCAGCTGAGCCTATTGTGCCTCATGTCACTACATCTGTTGATGATACCTCAGTAAATGTTGCTTCTTCCTCATCTTCATTTGATCTTCCACCTCCACCCATATCAACATCACCTTCTTCATCTCCTTTACCTAACTCTTCTTCCCCATTCAGCTCATCATTTAACCAACCATCTACTGATATCCCTTCCATGACTGTCGATTTCAAAACTTTGAAAGATCATCCACACGACAACATAATTGGTTCCATTACTGATGGAGTTCGGACACGGAGTCAATCTGGTTTGATCAACGTTTGCTTGTTCTCTTGTTTTATATCTCAAACAATTCCTAAGAACGTTCATGCAGCTCTCCAAGATCCGTGCTGGGTAGAGTCGATGCAATTGGAACTGCAACAGTTCATAAAACTACAGGTGTGGACCCTGGTGGATCTTCCACTAAATAAGTATCCTATTGGCACAAAATGGGTTTTCAAGAACAAGCCTGATGATCGAGGAATAGTGGTGCGCAACAAATCCAGATTAGTGGTTCAAGGCTTTGCTCAAGAAGAAGGAATTGACTACACAGAAGTCTTCGCACCTGTCGCCCGTCTTGAAGCCATTAGAATATTTTTAGCGCATGCTGCTCACAAGCAATTTAAAGTCTATCAGATGGATGTCAAATGTGCATTTCTCTATGGGGACATTGATGAAGAGATATACGTGTGTCAACCCCCAGGATTTGAAGATCCGGACTTTCCTGACAAAGTATATAAGCTTGATAAGTCACTTTATGGACTTCATCAAGCTCCTCGGATCTGGTATGAGACCCTGACTCAGTACCTCTTAAGCAATGGTTTTACGCGAGGCACCATTGACATGACACTATTCAAAAGAGAGGTAAACGGTGAGATGTTGATTGTGCAAGTTTACGTTGATGACATTATTTTTGGTTCTTCAAATCCTCAATTATGTCGGGAGTTTGAGGAGGTCATGCGAAACAGATTTGAGATGAGCATGATGGGAGAGATGTGTTTCTTTCTCGGGCTGCAAGTTGAACAAAAGCCAGATGGAATTCTCATTCATCAAGAGAAGTATATTAAAGAAATTTTGAAGAAATTCAAAATGGATGATGCTGCTTCTGAGATGACTCCCTTCACGGCTTAGACATGTCTCATTCCAGATGAAAATGGCAAACCAATCGATCCTCATCTCTACAGATCCATGATTGGCTCTCTCATGTACCTAACAGCAAGTCGTCCTGACATCACCTTTGCGGTTGGATATTATGCTCGATACCAATCAGCTCCTTAAGAATCCCATGCCAAGGCAGTCAAACGAATTTTTCGTTATCTAAAGGGATCTTCTCGTTTAGGTCTTTGGTATCCTTATGGTGGGAATTTTGACTTGCATGCTTATTCTGACAGCGATTCCAACGGCTGCAAATTAAACAGAAAGTCTGTTACTGGAGGTTGTCAGTATTTGGGAAACTGCCTTGTTTCTTGGCAAAGCAAGAAACAGACTACAGTTTCTCTCTCAACAGGAGAAGCTGAATATATAGCAGCCTCAAGCTGATGTTCGCAAGTGTTATGGATTCAGCATCAAATGATGGATTATGGGATCAACTTTCTTCATACTCCATTGTTTTGTGATAACGAAGCGGCCATTGGAATTGCCAAGAATCCAATTCATCATTCTCGGACCAAGCACATTGAGACACGGATTCATGCCATCCGTGATGCTCAAGAAAAGGGTTTCATTGATATCATTCCTATTGATACAAAACACCAAAAAGCAGATCTTTTCACAAAAACATTTGATAAACCATGTTTTTATGAATTGATTTCTATGCTAGGATTAATATCATTCTGATAAACTTTTCTGAGCAAAACAATTGTTTCACCTGTACATAAGTACACATTTTCTTTTTGGTCTTGATTGTTGTCTAACTTGTGTCACATAGATCTTTCTCTTTTATTCTTATTTTTCTTTTACTTTGATTCTTAAGAAAATTTTCCTTTAGTAGGCTATTGAATAAAAATTTCGGGGGAGATTCATACTGATAATAAGTCTTAATTTTCATTCTCTCAGGAGTTCAAGAAAATGAAGTTAGAACAAGGGGACATCTTACGTTGGGATATGCATGATAGACTCATCCCGAAAACAAAGTAAACAAGTGATCATGCAGCAAAACTAAAGATCATAACTCAGTAATAAGGATTATCCTCATGATATTTTGGTCTGCACAAAGATACAAGTCTTGTATAAAACTTGGTTGAGAGTTGCTGATTGATGTCAAAGATTATCGATGTGAAACTTATGGTGTTTCTCACTGGGATGGTGACTCGGTGATAATGCCCTCTAAGTCAAACGTTAAATAATCTCAAATAGCCTATTATTGTACATATAGATTATCAATGTGAATCTTATGGCGTTTCCCACTGGGATGGAGACTCGGTGATAACGCCCTCTAAGACAAACATTATATAATCTCAAATAGTCTCAAATAGTCCATTCTTGCATACACATTCATACTTTACATAAGAAAAGATGTGTGTTTATCTCCTCTGCTATGCGAAAGCATTGACCTGGAGTGATGATCTTCTCTGCTATGCGAAAGCATTGACCTGAAGCTCTCATCAACACGCCTAGATGATCTTCTCTGCTATGTGAAAGCATTGACCTGAAGCTCTCATCAATTAGTTATAGGTTGAGTCTGGATACCACATATATGTGTATCTACATCTGTACATTATAGAGTCCCATCCGTATATATGCCAGTCAGTGTGAAATCAGGCAACATCAATGATTATGCTCAATAAACCTTGATGACGAGACTAGGTCTTTATCAAATATCAGTGGGGACCAAGTTGCCGAGTTTCTAAGACAATTCAGAACATGATAAACAGCTGCAGATCATGAGTTGAAAAGAGATGGGAATGGGTTTAAGCGGACAAACATATCAGCAATCTCGCTAAGTCATGATCCTCTTAAAACACTTCGAGAAAAACATGATACTATATCCTTCAACTATTTTATTTTATTTTATTTTATTTTATTTTATTTTTATTTTTATTTTTATTTTTATTTTATTTTGTTTTTATTATAAGTGAAGATTCTGCGAAACTACAGTTTCACATAGCGAAATTGCAGTTTCGCTCGGGAAACTATAATTTCGCCCCGCCGAAAACTATAAGTTCGTTTTGCCGAATCTATAGTTTCACAGTGTCGAAACAACATTCTCGTATTGCAGAAAGTATAGTTTCGCTTTGCCGAAATTATATTTCAAGTTCTCTGCGAAACTCCTATGTATATAAACATAGTTTCGAATCAAGATACTCACTTTCGCAAAAATTAGCCACTTTCGTCGAAATTGTGTACTGTTAGGGTTTTGAGACTCGTGACACAAATCTCCGTCGTTGTCTTGTTTTATTGCATTGTCACCTGATTTTGAACTTCTTATGTGAGTTTCGAACTCAGAACATGAGTTTTCATAGACTAATCTATCGTACATTTGACTGGATTGAAGTGTGTCGTTTGGGTAGTCTCGCAGTTCGTTCTGCGAAACTACATCATCCTCCAGCGAAACTGAACGAAAGTTCATTAAATACAGCGAAACTGTGTGGTTATGCTGCCCGAGCGAACCTGACATTCTCGTCAACAAAAATCAGTTTCGCCCAGTTGAATCCATTATCATGTCTTGCGAAATTATAATTTCGTCTTTGCGAAACTACACAAATATATATATATATATATATATATATATATATATATATATATATATATATATGTACTAATTAATCTGTACTACCATTTTAATTAATCTGTAAATTCATTTTAATTATACTTGTATATATCTGTATTTTCACGTTTATCACAATTTGTTCATTTACATTACGTTTGTAAATACTTGAATATAATTCCTAACTGGTGTGTTTGTTTGTCAGATATAAATGGCAAATCTCAAGTTTGATGTTCGAAACAATATCACTGCTATTCTAGACGACTCACATCCTAAAGCAGCAGGATTCAGAGATTGTATTAGATGGCTACAAAGATCTCCTATAGCATTCGCCATATCTCATTCTACGACTATTTATGATTTACACATTCGAGATTTCTGGCGAACCGCTGAGTACAACACAAGGGGAGATTCGGAGAGTATTATAGCCAAGGTTCTGGATCATCAAGTGATCATCACAGAAGAAGTTATTTCCCGGGTGCTGAGATTAGAAGAAGACACCGGAGGTGATTTTGATTTGACTGATCAGGAGGTGTTTGATGCTTTCTTGACTATGGGATATGAAGGTCCTCCTTTTAGGACTAGAAAGGAAATCAAGAAATCCTTTCTGTCCAAGGAGTGGAGATACATTGCCCATGTCTTCATAATGTGCTTAGATCACCGAAAAGGTGGATCAGATGGGTTAAACTAGGACTGGGCAAAGGCAATGGTTCTATGTTGCCGAGGAGAGAAAGCTAACATTTCTAATCTCATATTTAGCTGCATGGCCGAAAACGTAATGGCCCTGAAAAAGGACAAATGGCTGCTCTATCCCCGATTTCTTCAGATGATCGTCGACGATCAAGTTCCTAACATCCCGAGACATGGAGAGGTCAAGCATCTAGTGTCAATGAATACCAGAATCTTTGCCGACTGCTGTTCTATCAGGCACGACTTCAGTGGTCGGATCACTCACCTATGGGAGAACATGTATACTCCTGATCGATGGGATTATATCAGGAGGGTGATCGAATCTGAAGCGAGACGAACCGAGGAAGTTAGACCAACTAGTCGGAAGCAATAAAGAAAAGAAAGAGATATGCCAAGGAGAAGGATTACGACTTTGAGAAAGAAGTGGCAGAGATGGCAGCTAAAGCCAAAATGGAGAAAGAAAAGAGGTCCAAAAGGACAGTTGATACTGGGGAGTAAGGGAGGAGGACAAAACAGAAACATCAGACATTCTCTGAGCCCCCACAATCTGAGAGACAAACCAGTTTAGACGAGGATGTGATCAGAAACCTCAACACCTCTCTCTCTAACGAACTAAGTATGATAAAGACTAAGCTGACGAATCAGGAGATGAGGGAGAGACAAAAGGATGAATTGCTGGAAGGTATGCAGAAAATGCTGGTTGATCAAAATAATTTGATCAAAAGGTTATTGAAGGAAGTAAATGAATTGAAAGCTGCCGCCGGCCTGCCTAATCAGCTAACTCAATATGAGTTAGATGATATGACCGACACATCTAAGTACCCGTTCCTGAATGTGGGTACTTCTTCGAAGGCAGGAGAGGGCACCTCGGGGGCAGCAACAGAAGAAGCTGGAGGGTCTGGTAAAGGAACTATAGAACCTGAGATGGAGAATTTACAAACTGAAGATGATGTGATTGATGCTGAGTTTGTGGATTTAGGAATAAACCTTGGAGATTTTACCGGCGAAGAACAAATGGGAAAACAACCCATTGAGAAGGGTCTGGTGGACGAGGAAGTTGATGAGGAGCAGTTGGTGGATTACGACTCAGAGCCTGAGTTCTATGAGGTGGATGAAAGGCCTCTGACTTATGTGATTCAGAAGGGTGAAGATGAAAATGATATTTTTGAGATGGAGAAGAATGATTGGTTTGTAAGGGAGAAGGAACCCGAAGAGTTAACCCCACTGTTTCAGAATATGGAGAGTTTGAAGAAGAAAGAGGCTGATAAGAAGATCGTGAGCTGGAAGTACAACCCCGACCTGAAAATGTTCATGATAAAAAGGCGAGGGGGTGGAATTACTTATCTTCACAAGAGGAAGGCATTCAAGACCTTGCCGAAATGGGATTTGAGAAGGTTGGCATCTTTGCCTTTACTTGGAGCACACTTGAGTGAGCGAGCCAGATTTCTAGAAAAAGAAATCCAGAATGGGCTCAACGACAACTTTGAGGCTTTCGGGTTTATGAAAGCAGAAAGAAAGAGATCAAAGAAAGATAAAGACTGGGTCACAGGGAAGGGAAAGATTGTGTTGAGCGTAAAGCCGTCAAAGATGGTTCAAAGGGTAAGATTGGCAGATCCGTCCCCCTCTCGTCTGAAAGAGTTTGAGAAGTGGTTTTATGACAATCAGACGGGGGAGGCTGTTATCAGAGTCAAGGGTGGAATTGAATATCGAATCTTTGACCCAATGGAGTTGTTTGGATTTGCTGATGAAGATCTACTGGTTCTGTGTGAGAACCACATTAAGGCAGGGGCGGGAGCAGACACGAGAAAGGAAGCTAGCCTGTTCATGATTGTAGTGAACAAAGTTAGAGGAGTGAGAGCTGAAGTGAGAGCGCTGGCAGAGAAAGTTAGAGCTGAAGATGATTTACACATGGACATTCAGGATTTAACAAAACAATTTGCACAAGCTAGTGCTCATCCTGAAGGAGCTAATGAGGCAGGAGGCAACCAAAGAAGATCAAGTGCTGAGGCTCATCAAAGTAAAGCTGCGGGAGCTGATCCAGAAACATCATGTGCAGGTACGGAAAAGGCTGGAGCTGAATGAAGACATCAAGACAAGCAGAAAAGGTGAGATCCAGCCTAGGGGGAGTATTGAAGATCAAGATAGGTTGGACTCACCATTGGATTAGTTTTTGTTTATTTTTCGTTGTAATAGGATCTATGTTAGTTTCCTTTCTATGTTTGTTTAGTTCAAGTCTATATGTTGGCTGTCAAGCGAAAGTATAGTTTCGGCCTGGCGAAGAAACTGTTAGTTTCGCCGGACGAAACTATTGAGCTCAGATCATATTTACCCGGTGAAACTGTTAGTTTCTACCGGGCGAAATTATAGTTTCGCCTGTATAGTTTCGCTTACAGCGAAACTATATGCAAAACTATAACAGCTATTTATAGATTTCTTTTGTCTAATTGTGGGCATCCTTGCAAGAAACCTTAATCGTGTATTATTGTTGCAAGATGCTATTGTAAGCTTGTTCTTTCTGAATACATTGAGCTTATTTCAATTCATTCACTGTTGTTCATCATTAAAACCATGTTTGAAAGCTTTTTAGTGTTATTTTGATCATTCTTCTCTTAGTGTTGGTTGTGTGTGTTTGGTATTGAACAATTCAAGCATTCTTCTGCACTGAAAACCGATCAAATGGACCAACACAAATGTAAATACAGAACAAACATTTTCCAACATCTACCAAGTTGTATGTGATTGCTATAATAGATCATATTGCCTGCAATTAGGACTGATGTGTTTAGATAGTGCTTTCACTGCTTTCTTGTACAGAATGTTAATGTTTGCATAAGACATCTTAAACCACAGTTAACTCCCTATTTATTTTATTAATATTATTACCGAGAGCTACGTCTCACCCACTATACAACCCTAAGAAGAAAAGCTTTTTGAGGTGATTAAGTTCACACACTTATGATCCTTTAAGTCCATCGCCAAACAGTAGTTACAGGTCATACAATGGAAAAAGTCAACTCCGAGCCCCTTTCCAACCCGACATAAATTGCAAAAAGGGCAATGATAAACCTCCCTGAAAATGTACAAAAAAGTTAAGAAAAAAAATGATTTGTGAAAATCTTGATGCATATTAATTATCATAGATTTGAAGGATAGTTCAACTATTCAGTGACAATTACCTTTCATCATCAAAAAATTTGCAATAGCTACAATAATATTTTGCCATTGAAAGCCCATTGCAAGATGGAGTTAAGCAAACTGGTCCAACAGGTTGAACTTTCAAGCAGTTCATACACATCATTTCAGTTGTAGCTTACCTGACATGATAAATAAATAAAAAGGATTTATTATTTAATTGAAACAAAATGATTGAAAGAGATATATTTAAATATTAATCCGTCGAAATGAATGGTTACCTGTCCATTGTGTGGTCACTGACATTATCATGACAGAATCTGCATGTAAATAGCTTTTGACAACAAGCAACACGAAGCTTGCAGTTGCGTTTATAATGTTCACAACCAAATATGTGCTTCTCTGCATCGTGGAAAGAAGGTGTGCATCCATGTAGATCTTCACCATCTGTTTCTTGAGGTGATTTCTGTTGGGCTGCTATCCAACGACTACATTGACAATTAATTAAATTAGCTGGCAAGAATGCATAATTTATATATTTTAAATTATGAAAAGTGGGATTACCATATAAATAAAAAAAATTCTAAAGATAAGGGAAAATCAAACACACCTGGTCATAAGGTTTTGAAGGAGGTAAGCCTTCCCTCTAGTCATAAGGTTTTGAACCTATTAAGGAAAAACTATTTGAGCCATCATGAAACTACGTTGACCCTGCCAAAGGCTAATAGCATAAAATATTTTAAACAAAGGCCATAACTCTAGCTCTTCACGCAAAATATGCTGATCTAACGTCACTCTGATTGACTTACACATCCCCTGAACTCAGCATAATTTCTTAACTCATCATTGCATTTGGAAGACATGGAATTATTTTTGTCATTAAGTTCACACAGTTCAAAAAGTGAAGTTGATATATCCTCAAAAAGCTTTTCTTCTTGTGTACCAGGTAGTTAGTTAAGAACTGCAATAATACATAAGACACAATGTAATCGTTGAATTAAGAAATTGATCTCACTTCAGGGTAATTGTCACCATCAATTTTTTGGAGCCGCATTATTAGCTCCCGAGTTTAGTGAAGTTTTTAATCCCTGAAATATCACAAAATTTTAGATTAATGATTGATCCACACCACACTTTTATTCCAAGATACATATTCACATAATACAGAACATACCACGCCTTGAACATCCAAAATTGTTGTGCTCGAGTCTATGTGTCTTTTTACAGCGATTGAACAAGCAGGAAACTTATAAGCAAAGCTTTTTTCAAACTCACGCACATGATACTTTATGTAACGATCCATGCTTGTAACTTGCATGAGTTTGTTAGGATCAACTTTCCCTAGTCTTTCAATGTAGACAGGTCTTCCCATTTTGTTTACTCCATGATTACCATGTGGGTAATACTTCAAACCTCATCTAATTCTTTAAACTCAAAATCCTGATAACATTTCAATAGAAGAGAATATCAGATTAGATAGTAGATGCAAGACATTGATGATAATGCTAAATCTTGCTTATAACTATAGACCTCAATGATTGTGTCAGCACCGAATTCCTTTCTCCATTGGATCATATTGGCCCACGAAAAATATTTTAAAGAAGGTGGAAAAGTGCAGTCAAAATTGGAAGAATAGTGAAAAGCATTGCTTATAGGCCTATACAAAACGACTTTACAAATTTCACAATTGTATATGAACAAATGGTAATAAATAGCTGAAACGGCTTACTTTGCTAATAATCATCATTAGGAGTTCAAATCCAAGCATATTGCAAGCATTGGGAAATGTTCACCTTCATCATTCTTCTTTAGGACTTGCTGCAAAAGTAAAGCCAAGAAAGTTAAGCGTGCATGACTACGGATTGAAAGGTAATGACTTGTGTATTCCAATTTCAAAGAGGTCGTTTTCAAATGTGGGTAACCATCTGAACATTAAGTCGTGTAAACACACGATTCAAAGGCAACCATTTCTGTTAAATCTAAATGTGGTTTTAAAAAGATCAGTTAGATCACACTCTTTAAAAGAAACCTAACCACCCCACTTTACTATTGTCTGCATGTGTTTGTGTAAAAAAGTAAGATTACCTTAAAATTCCCTCAATGAAATCAAAGTAGAGGCCACCCTTGGCCCATCCACCTGTAAAAAGCGCTCCATTCACCAAATTAAGTTTCTGCAATGCAACTGCATCGAATTAACTTCACCCAAACCCCAAACACATTAAAAAGTGCAAATTCAGAAATTGATAGAAACAAACACAAACTCAACCCTTAATACAAGAAAAAATCAAAATATACAATTATATATACATTTGTGCTAGAATGAATCACATTACCAGTTAAGTCAACTCTATGAGCATGTAATTCTAGTTTTTTCTTATATCAGAATCATCAATATTTGTGATAACATTCAAAATTGACAAATGACAACTGCAGCCAATTTGGTAATTTAGCCACAACCATACAACAAGTCAAACTCTAGCAATCAATGAATCATCCATAGATTATACTAACAGATCCGCCTACTCTAGATCCACAAACTAATCATATCAAACAAATTTGAAAGCAAATTTTCAGATCAACTCAATTGTAGTATAAAATAATGGAAAATTTTTGTAAGGATGTAAGAATTACAGCTTGGAGATTCTTAAGAGGCTCATTGTATATGAGAGGAATAACCCTAGCACCAGCAGATTCAACAAACTTCACATACGAAGCAGCAATATACGACGCATTAGTAGCATTACTAAGCCGGCCGGAGGCGCCATCGCCGGGATGGCTAATGATTCCGATGATTACTTGCGGCTAATATCATAGACAATGAGCGCACCGACGGCACCGCGGTAGTAGGCGGAGGTGACGGCACATAAGCACTCTTGATCGGCGGTGTCCCAGAACGGTGGTTGCCGAAAGACAACCGTGAAAGAACCGGCGCTCTTGACCGGCGCTCTTGACCGGCGGTGTCCCAAAACGGTGGTCTCCTCCCATCATCGCCGATTGCCCGTCCATCCTCCCATCATCGCCGACCGACTGAGATGGAAAGCTTTTGAGAGAGAGAGAGAGAGAGATTTTGAATTTTGAAAACTGAAATGGAATTGTCAGGGTTTAAAGCAAGCAGGGTGTTTGAATGCTGAGGGATTCAAAGCTTCAAGGTTTGTACAATATGCTTAAAGAGTTGTACAACTCTTAAATTAAGAGATTTGTGTGAAATGACATCCTTGCCCTTCTCATTTGCTTATTAAGATAGTATAGATATATGTATATATGTATATATGTATATATATGTATATATATATGTATATATATGTATCTATTCTATATTATAATGCATGAAGGAAGCATACCGAACAAATTTAAGAGTTTTGTGATTTTTAAGCATAATGTACAACATAAATTTTTAAACTTGTAAGGGTATTTCTGATATTTAAACATTGCTAAAAATATGAAAATTCAAAAGTATTTACACATTGATCCTTTTATTTGTACCTAATTAACAATTTTTATGGTTGTTACATTCTTTCACTTAAAACAAGGGGAAGTTTGTTTCTAATTATGAAATATAGTTGTAACTAATAAAAGTTCAGTGTTCAAAGGTACATGTTAATTGACTTGGTCAAAAGTTGTTGTTGATTCCATAATATCCTCATCTATTACATTGTTATTAAGAAGAGAGAAATAGAAATAAATAGGGAACGATGGGAGAAGACTGCCGACTGGCCTTTCGGCGGTGATGGTTGCGATTTCTGATAGCACCAACAATACCATCACCACCTTCTACCTGTTGTTCCTTGGATTTGGCGATATTTCTTGGAAGTTCATGGCGACTAAACTAATACACAACAGCGACCAAAGCTTGTGGCGGGTGTTAGAACGATGATTGGTCTCGGTAGTCATGCTATTTCAGGTAAGGTAAATGAGTTATATAGTATTTCTCATTGACCCATTTAACACCTATTATTGGCCAGTTGACCCGTTTACAGCTGCTTTGAAGCATCCAAGAGCTCTAACAAATTCATCTTTGGATTACCCTTTACATATTCTAATCAATTGCTTTTTGTTTGTCATAATTTTAATTACATTTTATATGTATCAACTTCTTCTTAACTTATTACGGTGTGATTTTTGCTTTGTAGGAACTTGGGGTTTTACCATTTTGATTTTAAGAGCAAGTTTGTTCAATTCATCTGTTTTTTGTTTTAATCTGGTTCTATATTATGATTATTACAATGAAACTTCATTTTCTAATCTTCTAATAGGTTTGTATGTTTATGCAACTTGGGTTTTCAAGGGAGAATCTGTTGCAGGTCTGCAAACCACACCTCAAAGAGATTTTTGGTCATCTTTATTCCTTTTATTATGCTTCAGTTCCCATTAAACAACTTTGAATGAAAGCATGGTTAGGTATCTGCTAGATTTTATATGACTATCTTTAGAATTTTATTTGGTTAAATATCTAATAATTGCTTTTATACATAATGAAAAGTTTTTTAATTTTCTATGTGAGCAGAATTTAGTTTTGTGTAGATTATATGATCGTGTTTGTGTTACTGCTAATTGTGCTTAATTAACTTTTGGGTTACATTGAAATTGTGTATGTGTTTTTATAAATTCAATCGCAGATGTTTATGACTCCCGATACCCATGATCCTTTCACTTGACGCTACTTAAGCCTATACAGGTAACGATAGAGATTGATCTTTGTTGAAATGATGAAGGGTTAAAACTTTATGCAAAAGGGGTTTAATAAACAAATAATAAGGATATGTATTCTGCTATGGGTTAGATTTGTATCATACACGTTTGTTATAATTTTCAGGTATGCTTAAACTTTGATAATATGGGTTCTATCTTACAGTACCCTACCAAAGCTTGGCTCCATTTATCTTAAAGAAAATGATTTTTAAAGCTCAGATAAATGTAGCTAGATGATGTAGCTACAAACAACAAATCACCTTATAGTTCAAAACACTAATCACCTCATATATAGTTACAAATCCTATACTGCACTTGGAGTTTGCTCATGAGGATGGTTTTCTCAACTTGCAATGTGGAAGTTAAAACCACACAAGGAACACCAATAATGATAGGTGGGCCCTGCAGTGCCATGAGTTGCAGATCGTTAAATGAGTTATGTATTTTGAACAATACTAAAAGAGTTAATGTTACATACAATGGTATGTTGTTATAATTTTTGTTTTTGTAATATCAAATAACATTATAAGGTGAGCTATTTTATGTTTTTTGTGATACCACATAACATAATGCTTGATATTAAATAATGTACTGGAAATTCACAATATTACTCACTTTATGTTAAGGTTGCAATGCATATTGTCCAGATGAATTTTCTTTTTTCCTGTCATGTGATTCCTTATTTATTGCAGATTCATCGTAAAGAAGAATGCACCTGGGATACTGTCATGTGCTTGCTGGAAGACTTTAGCGGACAGTCAGCTTAGAAACAGAAAAAGGTTTGCAAAGATAGATGGATTTGACAGTCTTAGAAAGTTATGTAGATGAAGCAAAATACGTAGAACTGATGAAAATATTGATGTTAGCTTTACTTTCTGAAAACATTTAGTTATAAATAAGGATATTGTAGGTACAAGTGGCTTAGATTAGTTCTGTCAATACCTCTTTTACTTTTGTTTTTTCATAAACAAAATACAAGATCTATCCATGGGATAAAGCGCCAAAACTGGCCTACGATGTTGTAATATGGGTAATAGAAGTGTTATATTGTGACTTTCTGATTATGTGCTTGCAAATATTTATATTTGAGAAACTTCAAAACCTGCACCCAAGTAAGTCACATTTGAATTAACTATGTAGGGAACAAGTTTCTTCATATCATTATTTCTAACCGCTTTGTTGTCTATCCAAAGGTACCTTCTTTATGTTCCATTTTCTATTTTATTGTATTCTTATACTTGCTTTATATTTAAGTTTTCAAATGTGCAAGTCTTAAAATATATTTGTGTATATGTGGTGGCAAAATAAATTTTACTGATTAATGGTTCTTAGAAACCAATATTATGATTTATGTAAATAATTTTAGTTCTATATTTTTTAAACGAATAGTAAACATTTGCTTTGCTTTAGTGTAGATAAGGGATCTTAAGTGGGACTGTGTCAAGCTTGATCATAGACGAAAAACTTCAAGCAAATTAAGATTAAAGCTTAACCCATTTGATTGTTTGCTTTTAAGTTAAAGGATTGTAGATTTCAAATGTGTTTAACTACACTCTTCTTAATTCATTATGTATCAAAGTGTTTTTTTTCTTTTATAGATACAAAAATGTGGATTGGCAAACGCTGACCAATGAAATGATGATTTAGTAGTTCGTTGCAAATTTACCCCTTTCCCCCTTATTATATATTTTTTCATGCTTACAGCAATGCATTTTTATATTAATAGTATTTGTTGATTTATTTCAAGTCATTTTGGGAATTTTCTGATTGTGTTTATCGGTATTGACAATCGCCAATTAAATCGACCCCAAACCTTCCAACATGAAGGTTTTGGTCTCAAATTATGTCACTCATTTTAAATCTCATTACAAGTTTGAAAATTAGATAGTTCATATGTATTTCAATTATGCAGAAAAGGGTAATACGTTTCATAAATGGACCATGTCTTTTTTTTTCAATTATGCACTTATACGACAAATATGATTTATGTGTTGTGGGATTCATGGATGATCGCTACCCACTCAGATGTGTGCTTTATATGTTGAACCAGGTGATAAACTTCTAAAACTTATCAATGGTTTTAACTTGATGACGAAATCTCAAGTATAATTTAATGGATCTTTAGTTTTGAGTTTTTAACTTCAATGTTTCTAACTTGATCATTTGTGCATATGATCTTGATTTTTTTATTACTGGCCGTTCAACGAGGGATCTCTTTATAGTTTTGTGTCAATTCCCGTTCCAATGAAGTAATAGATTCCCATTTGTTAGTTCATTAATTTCAAGGAGATGATATTTGTATATAAGAATTTCATCGATCTTATTTCCGACTACATTACTGATTCATATTTTTATTACATGCATAAATCTTTTGTATGAACATGCCTGATGCTATTGTATGTTATTTAAATTCCATACATATATAGATCTTTGGGCTAGGCATCAACTGTGTCACTTCCATTCATTTTTTAACGTTTTATGCTCTACATTGATGCCACTCTAGCCACTCCCTTGTCGAAAACTTTTTGGAAACCACAAGGTGTATATTAATAGGTTTTCATTATTCTATATAGTTGTTGAAACCGAGCCTTACTAATTTAAGTGTTTGCCGCTGCATCGCGCGGGTTTTCTACTAGTATATATGTATATATATGTATATATGTATATATGTATATATATGTATATATGTATATAGGGTAAGGTTCCTTTGTTAACCCTTGTTTATTGTGATAACCCGTTAACTCTAATGTAGCGAACACTTACACCAGTGTAACTAACTTTTACATCGCGTTACACCACTGATGTAATGATTTTTTCTCAGTTTTCAAATTTTCCCTCCATTTTTAAAAAACTCCACCCTTTTTTTAAAACTTTTTAAACTTTTTTGTATAATGTTATTTTTTAAATAAATTACATTATTAAATAGATCTTTTAATATTTTTAATTTGAGTATAGTCTTGATATATTTTTTTAAATTTTTTTTAACGTTCATTTTAGACCACTAGTTTTACCACTGTAATTCTAAGTTACAATGGTGACGTGGCTTGCTGTGGACCACTAGTTGGGTTAATGGGTTATCGCAATAAACAAGGGTTAACATTTGATCCCTTCCCTATGTATATATATGTATATATGTATATATATGTATATATGTATATATATGTATATATGTATATATGTATATATGTATATATGTATATATATGTATATATCTGTATATATATATATGTATATATGTATATATATGTATATATGTATATATATATGTATATATGTATATATGTATATATATGTATATATGTATATATGTATATATGTATAGGAATTGGATCTTTTGCTAACTCATAAAAATTGTGAGAACTCTAAAACTCAATGACAGTCCTTAGATTTAACATAAAAAGAATCAGATTTAATTTAATGGTATAGATTAATTTAGGACAAAAAGGTAATTTTACTCTTATGTACTTTCTGTTGATTTTTTTTTCTTTTTGTCTGATCTTATGTTCCATGTATCACAAAATCAATATTTTATTCAAAAGTAAACAATCATCTTTCTCTCTCAAACAACCACCATTTTTTTGTTTTTGTGCTTGAATTGCACCACTACCATATCAACCAGATCGAGATCAACCGCCACCACATCGTTGTAGTTCACTGCACGCCACCCATGTGTGTCGTCTTTGTGACCAATGCCACCATTATCTCCATCGTCTTTGTCACCACCACCATTGCGGTTCATATCGGGTTTTCTTTGTTATCACCATCGCGTTTCAGAATCCCACACCATCTAAAGTGATATCGACCACCACCACTTCCAACATCTTTGTCACCATCACCATCCCGGTTTAGATCTGGGTTCTTTCTTTTGATTGGGTTTTTCTTATGGTTCAGATCTGGGTTCTCCTTGTCGCCACCACTGGCTTTGTCTACATCACCTTCGTGGTTCAAATCTCAACTTCTATAAGGTTTTTTTTTACTTTCTGTTTTTCCTTTTTTGTTTGTAGTGTATGTTATTTTTAGTGTTTAAATCATTTGTTTCTTTCTTTATTTTATTTGGTTTATGTTAGTGTTTTAATCATTTAAAATTATTTTAATGTGGTTCATATAGTTGTTGATTCATTGTATTGGGCAATTTTTGTTAAAAATGATAGCCTATTATGGATTTACTTTTGACATTTAAAAAAATAAAATTGTTTGATGTTGGAAATTGTTTTCACGTTATGAGAAATTGAAAATTAGTTTCTCTTTTTAGAAAATGTTATAACTTTAAGGATATACATTCTTATGAAAAGTGAATCTCAATATTGCTAAATCAACTTATATTATTTTTAATTTTTTAGATAACCGGAGAGTGAAGACAATCAGAAGAAAGACTACAATAGTGATAATGCATTGGGTTTTATTAGCTTTTTTTATTGGTTTTTATATGTGTTTATTTGATGTAGTTCACTGTAAGTAAGTATAATATGATGTAATTCACTGTATGCATTATGATTTGTATTTAAATAAACATAATTTAATTCATTGTATCTAAGTTTTCTGTTACATAAACTTTTAATTAATTTGTTCTTGTTGTCAATACATCATGTTTCATTATTGTTATCCTGAAATTTAGATATTTTTTTGCTTATGCAATGTGTTACATAACTGTAAGTAAGTGCAATCTGATATGATTTTGATGTATTTATGTAAATTAAAGGTTGTAATTTAATGTTTTAAAGTAGATATTTATTGGTTCTTACATATTTTTGTTGGTTTTTATATATGTTTTTTATGTAAAATATTATAAAGAGTTAAAATATGGTGTAATTCATTGTATGTATTTTGTTCATGTGGTGTAGTTACATGGTTTAATGTCGTTTGATTGTTATGTTATTGAATCATGTTGGTGTAGCTACATGGTTTAATAATGTATGTTTTATATTAGTTTTCATGGTTTACATATTATTTTTCATTACAATTTACAGCAGTATAATACTATAATTTATTGTAATATAACGTCCAGAATTTTTTTTAAAATACTTATGATACTATAATAAAATTAATTATGTTGTAATTTGCTAAAGTAATTACAAATATGATGTAATTCACTTTAAGTATTAGGATTATATTCAAATAAACATGATATAATTCATCGTAATTAAGTGTTTCTGTTACGTTAACTTTTTTGTGACAATCTATTGTATTTATGATGTTTATAAATTTGAGTATGTTTTTATCTTAAATTTGTAGTTTTTTTTTCATGAAGGGGATGGTAAGGTTTTGTTTTTTATCACATACCACAGTACATTATTTTTGCATGATGGATATAAAATTATTTTAGTAGGTTTTATTTTTGTTGGTTTATATATATGTTTTTTGTTGTAATTTATTGCAAGAAATTACAATATGATGTAAGTCACTGTAACTATTAAGATTTGTAATCGAATGATCATAGTGTAATTTATTGTAACTAACTGTTGCACTGTGTTACATCACCGTAGAAGACTATAGCCATCATGTTAGTGTAGTGTAATCCTTATATTAGGTTAGTGTAACCGTGGTTGTTAAATCAATGTAACTTTTAAGAACTGTAGCGTATTAGGATTTGAATTCATATAAACAAGATGTAATTTATTGTGATATCTAACGTTCAAAAATCTTTTTAGAATATTTTCAATACTATATTTATTGTGTGTCCTCATATCCACCTCAGCATTCATATTTCCACGACCTCTATTTGTCACTCGTGCGATTTTTTTATGGCCCAACAGTCTGTTCCAATAACGTAGCTGGACGTACTGCCACTAGTTTTCCCTGGATAAAAGGAGTTATTAAATTACAAAAGTAGTCCCTCAAAGGATATTTTAGTCATTTTATTTGAAGTTAATAGAAAAATTAATGTCAGTTAGTCTTGGTACCCATTCTTGTTACTAATTTGAAAACATAATACACTAACCTGTTATAGAAAACCCTTAGGGCGTTTGGTTTGTGGAATTTGTTGGAATTGGAATTAGGATTCGAATTGAAATTCGAATTGGAATTCGAAGGAATTGTATTTGGAATTCGAATTGAAATTCGAATTGGAATTCCCGAAATTTGTTGGAATTGTATTCTTGTTACTAATTTATCACCTGTTACAAACTACCACTACCTCAATGACCATGATCATCTCTACTACATACCACCTACCGCCGTCGCCATCACCGTTGAAAATTGACCGCGACCACTAACCGCGCCCGTTGCTGAAAACCGACCGTACCCCACTGCCGCCACCAACCAATAACGCCAGTTTTCGAGACAAAACGGTTAGGGTGGGGCGGTCGGCGATCAGGGCGAACACTGGGCAGCGGTGGTCAGTGTCGGGGTTGTGCGACGTCGATGGCGGTCGGCGGGCGGTGGTCTGTTGGCAACGAGCGGCAGTTGTCGGTCGAGGGCGGTGATGGGCGGAAAACGGGGTCGACGGCGGGCAGCGGTGGTCGGCAGTCAGGGTCAGCGGCGGGCGACACTTGGGGTCAGCGGTGGTCGGGGTCGGCGGGCGGCGGTGGTCGGCAATCGGGGGTCGGCGGCGGTGGACGGTGGTCGGGGTCGGCGGAGGGCGACGGTGGTCGATAGTTGGGGTCGGCGGCGAGTCGGCGGTGGTCGGCGGCGGTGGGCAGGGGCGGCGGTGGTCGGCGGTCAGGGTCGTTGGTAGTGTCGATTGGCGGTGGGCGGGGTGGTAGGTGGTGGTTGGTGGTGGAGGCGGGGGTTAATGAAATTTGAAATTCTTTAATATTTGAAAGGATTTTGAAATCTTTTATTTGAAGGAATTTGAGAGAATTAATTCCAATTCCAATTTCAATTTTTTTATTAACCAAACACATTGAGAATGGAATTCAAATTTCAATTCCAACAAATTCCTATAAATCAAACATAATGACCAATGGAATTCAGATTCCAATTTAATTGAATTCAATCTTATTTCGGCATACCAAACGTCTCCTTAGGGGGCGTTTGGTTCGCGAAATTTGTTGGAATTAGAATTGGAATTGGAATTTGAATTGTAATTCAAAGGAATTGCATTTGGAAATCAATATTTTCCAAATGATTTGGAATTCAAGGGAATTGGAATCTATAAAGGGAATTTAAATTCCAAATACATTTTCAGTGCCAATATATTATAAAGGAATTGGAATTTATCACCCGTTGCAAACCGCCACCACCTCAATGACCACCGATCATCGCCGCTACATACCACCGACCGCCGCCGCCGTCACCGTCGACAATCGACCGCGACCACCAACCGCGCCGTTGCCGAAAATCGACCACCGCCGCCGATGGACCACCACCAACCGATAACGCCCGTCGTCGAGACACGGTTCAGCAACGACGGTCGGTGACAATCGACGATTAGGGGTGGCGGTGGTCGGCGTCGGTGGCGGTCGGTGGGCGGCGGGTGACGGCAATTGGGGTCGGCGGTGGTCGGCGGTTGGTGACGGACGACGGCGGTCGGTGACGGACGACGGCGGTCGGTGACGGACGACGGCGGTCGGTGACGGACGACGGCGGTCGGTGACGGACGACGGCGGTCGGTGACGGACGACGGCGGTCGGTGACGGACGACGGCGGTCGGTGACGGACGACGGCGGTCGGTGACGGACGACGGCGGTCGGTGACGGACGACGGCGGTCGGTGACGGACGACGGCGGTCGGTGACGGACGACGGCGGTCGGTGACGGACGACGGCGGTCGGTGACGGACGACGGCGGTCGGTGACGGACGACGGCGGTCGGTGACGGACGACGGCGGTCGGTGACGGACGACGGCGGTCGGTGACGGACGACGGCGGTCGGTGACGGACGACGGCGGTCGGTGACGGACGACGGCGGTCGGTGACGGACGACGGCGGTCGGTGACGGACGACGGCGGTCGGTGACGGACGACGGCGGTCGGTGACGGACGACGGCGGTCGGTGACGGACGACGGCGGTCGGTGACGGACGACGGCGGTCGGTGACGGACGACGGCGGTCGGTGACGGACGACGGCGGTCGGTGACGGACGACGGCGGTCGGTGACGGACGACGGCGGTCGGTGACGGACGACGGCGGTCGGTGACGGACGACGGCGGTCGGTGACGGACGACGGCGGTCGGTGACGGACGACGGCGGTCGGTGACGGACGACGGCGGTCGGTGACGGACGACGGCGGTCGGTGACGGACGACGGCGGTCGGTGACGGACGACGGCGGTCGGTGACGGACGACGGCGGTCGGTGACGGACGACGGCGGTCGGTGACGGACGACGGCGGTCGGTGACGGACGACGGCGGTCGGTGACGGACGACGGCGGTCGGTGACGGACGACGGCGGTCGGTGACGGACGACGGCGGTCGGTGACGGACGACGGCGGTCGGTGACGGACGACGGCGGTCGGTGACGGACGACGGCGGTCGGTGACGGACGACGGCGGTCGGTGACGGACGACGGCGGTCGGTGACGGACGACGGCGGTCGGCGGACGACGACCGTGGTCAGTGATCGGGGGTGGGCAGCGGCGTCAGCGGTCGGGGGCGTCACAGTCGGTCGGCAGTGGGCGGGGTGGTAGGCGGCGGACGACGGTTGGGGGCGGCGGGGGTTAGGGTTGGCGGGGCGTCTGCGGTCGGCGGTCTGGGTCGTCGGTAGTGTCGGTCGGTGGTGAGCGGGGTGGTAGATGGCGGTTAGTGGTGGAGGCAAGAGTCGGTGGAATTTGAAATCCTTCAATATTTGGAAGGATTTTGAAATCCTTTATTTGAAGGAATTGGAGGGAATTAATTCCAATTCCTTTTTCAACCAAACACGTGAAGAATGGAATTCAAATTCCAATTCCAACGAATTCCTACCAACCAAACACAATGACCAATAAAATTCAGATTCCAATTCCATTGAATTCCATTAAATTTCTGCATACCAAAAGTCCCCTCCGTATCCAAACTTGTTATTTATGTAAATAACACCAATGAGCGTGTATAAATACGAACCCATCCGACCGTTGTATCATTTTCCCAAATTCGCTAATCACCAAAAACCCTAATTCTTCCCTTTTCTGCAATCTTCTCTAAATCGTCTTCAATTTTCTTCTTTTCTACTGTCATCTTCAATCATCTTCATCTTTCAACCATACACGAGAGTTCTGAGGCCCCAAAATTCCCTAATTTGTGAGCAGAAGCACACATTTGGGCTTCTTTCTTAGAGGCATTTGAACGAACATCTGGAGTGCATTGATAATGGGTAAACGGAGAGTTTCTGTGGTTGACAATCCTTCTAAAGATCGAGAAGATTCATGGAAAAAGATCTTTAAAGGACTCGTTGATATGATAGAAGATCAACAGCGACAACTTGAATCTGTTGTTAAAGAACGAAAATCCCTTGAAAAAAGATTCAAATCGCAGCAAGATAGATGGGTTTCTGATATTAAATTTTTGCAAGATCATATGGCCCAGGTGAGAGTCCCAAGTTTCCCTAAAAAGTTTCAATCTTTGTTTTCTTGGTTTTCTGTTCTAATGATCAAGTGTGGCTTTTTAATATGTATGTGATGGTCTTTAGGGAATGTGATATGTTTATTAGTGTTTAATTATGGTGGTTTCTTATGCTTTCTAGGGTTTTATTAATATGAAATTTTGTTCTTCTAGATTACGAGAGACTCAAAAATTAAAGATATGGCGCGTTTTGTTGAGGATGCGAAGGCGAATTTAATCATCTCTATGAAGCAAAAGGAAGCGATTTTGAACAATCTTAAATTTGGTCAGTTGTTCTTCGCCTAAATGTTTTTCTTCTGCAGCATGTTCTGTGTAGAATATTAGCAAAACCGTTTTTTCCTATCAGAAACATTATCCTCACTTTTGTATGAAAATTCATGTATTTTACAGCGTTGTATTTAAATGTATTTCTTGTGTATGGTTTGAGATGATGTGTTAAGTTACACCATATTCATCACTAGCTCCATATACCCATCAATGAGGTATAGTTTGGTTCTTGATTTCAAACTTCATGCTACAGCTGTGCACATTTAAATTGGATCGTTACGAATAAACTCCATTCATGTTTTGGTTTTTAGTACATGTTCAGGCTTCAAGTCATGTATGACTGTTGAATGGATTAAAACAACATTGTTATGTGGTAGTTAATATAATACATTCTAGTTGTTGAAAACATATGAATGGTTGGCTTATTGGTTGGGTGAAGTTTACAATTTTTTTGATGGTCCGTGAAATGAATTTCTAGTTTTATACTATGTTCTAAAATTTCTATTAATTAAATAAACTGAATGCCGTTCATGTTCACAACTCTTATATTTTGTAACTGAATTTTCTATTTTGTAACTGAATTTCTGATATAGTTCAACTTTTGTACATATATTGCAGAAGAAGCAGATGATGAACGAACTGATCTGAAACTTCTCTTTGAGGAGGTCTCTCAGTTTTTGGCTGAGCCAAAAGTAAGTTTATTTTAATGCCACCTCAATACGCATTGATATTAGTAGAATAGTTGGGTTGGATAGCGGTCAAAGGGGTATATATGGGTAAATGTCAAATGGGTTGGGTCATGTTGACTGAAAACATCTTCGGTCCAAAAAATTAAATTATTCCAATAAATGTTGCCAAATATGATTACAAAGATTAATAGTCTAATATTCTAATAAAGTTATTTAAGAGGTTTCATACATTCTAAAACCATGCCATTGGGTGTCAAAATGGGAAACCTTTTGGTACATGTGGAATGGGTTGGGCTGATTCGATATAATTTTTGTCAAAAATGTAAATGTTAAAATAATTATTGTGCCGATGTGATTACAAATATTATATTATTTCGGTATTTCCATGATAGTATAGTTTTTTTAATAAATTTATTTTAGTGGTTTATACATTAAAAGTACACTTTTGGCTAATTATGATATGTGTCCTGTTCAGCAACGTTTTTTTATGCGTTTGACTCGCTAGAGATGAAAAAGCATAATCCGAATAGACAAAATTGTAAGTAAACAGCCTGAAATTGGCACCTTTAGTCATGGAAACTGGAAAGGTTATTCAGTATATCTATTTAAGATGTTTTATACACTAGAAATACCCTTCGGTTAGCTAACTTTTATTTTATTATACCCATTATACCTGATAGAACACAATGTGAATTAACTTGATCGCCACTTCTAGTCACTAAAAGCTTCAATAATGTTAAACATTTTTATTAGCAGCGTATAACACGAAGCAGTGCCAAGGATGATAACGAATCAGCATTAAAAGCAGAGAGGGATTTTGCGTGGAATCAATTTAAGAAAACTGACGAGAAGTTGCAAGAACTCATTAAAAAGACCAAATCTGAAGTTGAAGCTGCTAATGACAAAGTACAGCCACTGATTGCTGACTTAGAGCAATCACAGTCGTTAAACATGGAGAAAAACAGAAGGATTTCAGCCTTGCAAGATGAAATAGCTGTGCTAGAATTTGACTTGAGAAAAAAAAGCGAAGAAGTTTCACGACTCAATAAAGAATTGCAGTTGTTAAGAGGTGATGCTAATAGTTCTATTACACCTCTATTGCGCCGTTGTATGGTGAAATCATCAAAAAACAATCATTCAAGTGACATGGCCATCGTCAAGAAGGTAACTAAAATGATCTTAACTATTGAATAAAGTTGACTTGTAATCATATGAACTAGAGGTGTAGTTTTGTGTTTTGAATGAGTGGATTTGGGTTATGTTTGTTTTCAATGGGCCAAAAGGGTAAAATAAAAAAGGGGTAACTTTGTAAAATAGTAATCAAGTTTTAAAATTGTTCTATTTAGGGCACTAATAAAGTTTTTTGTTCCAATCATGTCACTCGTAAAATTTTTGTCCCAAGCAGATAACCAAAGTTTCAGGATTGTTCTAATTAGGTCATTCATAAGTTGCAAATATTTTAAAAATTGAAGTTATTTTAAAAAAGTAACAATATTTATAAAAAACTGAATTATTTAAAAAAATTGTGAATTATTTAAAATAATTAAAAATATATGAGCGATCTATTATAACACTAGTAAAACTTTAGTTACTGATTGGAACAAATAAAAGTATTTGTGACCCAATTGGAACACTCTTAAAACTTTAGTGACCTGATTAGAACAAATAAAAATATGAGTGACCTAATTGGTGTTACAACTTAAAATTCCGGTAATTCTTATTGAAGGGTGTTAAACCCAAAGATTACAAACCTATCACTATATATAGCAGTTAGAAGTTCTAACTAACTATCACATTTACAATATAGTCCCTACACTTTACACTATACACATTTAAGCACAAAACTACAAACAATACAAGTAACTAACTAAAGAATTAAACTAACATTCACCCCCTTAATTCTTTTAAGTCTCCAACTCCTAGTTTACTTTTCATCTCAGCAAACTTCAACCGGGGCAATGCTTTAGTGAGAATATCAGCCTTTTGTTCATTTCCTTCAATGTGTCTCACCATCACACACTTCTTTTCAACACATGATCTGATATAGTGATACCTCACATCTATATGCTTGGATCTGCCATGAAAAACTGGATTTTTCATCAACTGTATGGCAGATTTATTATCAACATAGATCAAGATAGGACCCATTTCTTGGTTCATCAACTCCTCAATCAGCCCTTTAAGCCATATGGCCTGCTGTGCAGTGGCTGTTGCAGCCATAAATTCTGCCTCACAGGAAGACAATGCAACTGTCTCTTGTTTCTGGCTTACCCAACAGATAGGTCCTTCTCCAAAATAGAAAACCATGCCTGTTGTACTTTTGCCATCTGCCTTAGTAGGCGCATGAGAACTGTCACTGTACCCGATCAATACACCTGCTGCACCTTTTCTATACCACACACCATGTTCCAAAGTGCCTTTTACATATCTCAGTATAGTTTTCACAGCTTGCCAATGTGTAACCTTCGGCTTTTCCATAAACCTGCTAGCTATTCCAACTGCATAGCTTATATCAGGTCTTGTTTGAGTCAAGTACCTCAAACAACCTATAGCCCTCCTGTACTTAGTAGGATCAACAGCCTCACCTTTATCATCTTTACCCAATTTCAGCCCTGGGTCCATAGGGATCTTAGCAGCATTACAATCTAACAAACCTTGATCTTCCAAAACCTTTCTACCATAACCAGATTGAGACACAAAGATCCCCTCTTTGCTTTGGTTCACCTCAATCCCTAGATAGTAATGCAATAACCCTAAATCAGACATTTCAAAGCAGCTTTTCATCATATCTTTGAACTCATCAATCATGATAACACTTGAACCAGTTACTATAATGTCATCCACATACACTCCTAGGATAATCTCTCCTTTGGCAGTGTGTCTTTTGTAAACAGCATGTTCTCTTGGGCACCTTTTAAAGCCAAAACTCACTAAGGTTTCATGTAGCTTTTGATTCCAAGCTCTTGGAGCCTGTTTAAGCCCATACAAGGCTTTAATTAATCTGTAAACCTTAGTCTCCTGCCCTTTCTTCTCAAAGCCTTCAGGCTGGGTAACATATACTTCCTCATGCAAATCTCCATTGAGAAAGGCAGTTTTCACATCTAAGTGATGAATTATCCACTTATTAACTGCTGCAATGGCTAACAAGACTCTCACAGTCTCTAACCTAGCAACAGGTGCAAAAACCTCTTCATAGTCAATACCATATTGCTGCACATACCCTTTAACAACTAACCTGGCCTTGTGCCTAATCACATCCCCTTTTGCATTTTTCTTTAGTTTGAACAGCCATTTCAAACCTATAGGTTTTATACCTTTAGGACAATTCACCAACTCCCAGGTACCATTTTTCTCAATGCTGGTTAGTTCATCCCTCATAGCAGCCATCCACTCTTTACTATCTTTGGCCTGCTTGAACCCCACTGGTTCATCTATATGCAACAGCAACTCATGTTCACTGTATAGAGGAGGCTTAAAAGGTATCTTTTCTAAGACTTCAATCCTGTCAAAGATATCTTCCAAGGAAGTAAATCCTCTAGATGGTGTATCATCATAAGTTGATCTTGGAACATGATCATCTTCTGATGTACTACCTGTGTTACCCAAAGCATCACCACTCACACCAACACCCCCTGAATGTTGTGTTGTGCTTAGTCCTGCACCCCTGAATCATGCCAACTGGACCCACTGTCTTCTCCTACTTCATGAATAGGAGCCCCTGTTCTTTGTCCTGAAGTGGACAAGGCTGTAAACCCAAACTCTGAGTACCCCACTGTTGATTCTCCATTACTATGAGCTTCCCAATTCCAGGGACTGTTTTCTTCAAACAAAACATCCCTGCTCACCACAATCCTTTTATTGGTAGGATCATACATCCTATAAGCCTTGGAACCAGGCTCTACTCCAAGATGAATCATGGGAATGCTCCTGTCATCAAGCTTCCTCACTAGATTTCCAGGGATCTTTACATGCCCCTTACAACCAAACACTTTCAAGTGTGTTAGGTTGGGTTTTCTAGTGAATATACATTCATAGGGACTTATCTTCTCCAAAGCCTTTGTAGGTACTCTGTTTAACAAATAAACAGCATGCCTAACAGCTTCTCCCCACAAGTATAATGGCATACACATAGCCTTTAAGATTGATCTTACCATGCCCATAACAGTTTGATTCTTTCTCTCCACAACACCATTCTGTTGTGGAGTGTAAGGAGCAGTGAGAAATCTTTTGATTCCATCATTTGAGCACAGTTGCTCAAAGGTCCTAGAGGTGAACTCCCCACCCCTATCTGTCCTAAGGGCCTTCAGTGTGAAACCAGTTTCCATTTGAGCCTGTTGCTTGAACTTCTCAAAGTACCCTGATGCTTCATCCTTGGTCTTCAACATGTATACCCACATGTACCTCGAAAAATCATCAACAAGTAACATAAAGTACTTGTTCCCTGCTGATGTAGGTGGATCAAGAGGCCCACACAAATCAGCATATACAAGTTCCAAGGGTTGCTTTGCCCTATAGGCACTGATCTTGGGAAAGGAATGTCTCCTTTGTTTTCCCACTAGGCAACTCTCACAAATCTGTGCTTTGTGGGAGATCCTAGGCAGTCCCTTAGCCATACTATGCTTAACCATTTTATTCATGGACTCAAAGCCCAAATGGCCAAGTCTAGCATGCCATCTCCAGGCATCATCATCAACAACTGATAGCAAGTTCTCAGGCTGTGTTACATGAAGACTGACTATGTACAGTCTGTTCTCCCCTTTCTTGACCTTTAGCAAAGTCTTTCCACTCTTCTCAAACACCCAAAGATGCCCTCCTTTCATCTCTATCCTGCAGCCTACCTCATCTAACTGGCCTAGGCTCAGGATGTTACTTTTTAGAGCAGGTATGTAGTACACCTGAGTTACCACTCTATGTTCTCCATTCTTACACTGGAGACACATAGATCCTCTGCCCTTTATGGTCACCACAGAACCATCTCCAAACTTCACTTTCCCACTTATGGCCTCATTCAATTCACAGAAATGGGCCTTCACTCCAGTCATGTGATTGCTAGCACCATTATCCAAGTACCAGGTGCTGGCATCACCACCATTTTCACTGGACATCTCTAATGGGAACACTTCATTTTCTTCAAGAAGGCCTAAATCCTCCTTAACCATAAGAAGAGTTGATTCATTATCTTCTTGTGATTGTGATAAGTGAGCCTCATGATTTTCTCTCTTGGGTGCTCTGCACTCATTCGAGAGGTGCCCAAGTTTGTCACAATTATAACATCTCATGTTCTTCTTGTCTTTCTTGCCTCCCACACCCTTCTCACTGCCTTTGGGCAGTGGTCTAGAGGTGGAGTTCTTTCCACCCTTCCCCCTACCTCTGCTGCTGCTGGCTTTGCCATCACCATAAGAGGATCTTGATCCTCTTGATTCACTCTTTGCCCTCTCCTGCCACTCAGCCTTTGTCAACAAGAGTTGGCCCGAGGAATTCTTGCCCTGAGTCCACTGGTTTGACTCTCTCCTCATAGGCTTTTAGCCTACCAATGAGTTCCTCGAATGACATAGTGTCAAGCTTCGAGAACTGCTCGATTGCAGCCACAATTGGGAGAAGTCTCTCAGGAGCTGCCTTTAAGACCTTCATAACCTGTTTTGATGGCTCAATTGTAGTTCCCAAAGCCCTATATCTGGACACTATTTCACCCATCTTCCCAGCAAATTCATCAATGGAATCTTGGTCACTCATAGACAGCATCTCAAACTCTCTGTCAAGAGTTTGAATCCGGGCTTGCTTGACCCGATCCTCTCCTACAAACCTTTCTTTCAAGGCTCCCCATACATCTTTTGCATCCTTATGTGCAGCAACCTGCAACAAGACATCCTCTGGCAGTGCTTGAAAGATGAATGCACGTGCCTTCTTGCCAAGTCGCGCATCGACTGTGGCACCTGTCTCAGGTTGGATGGCATCCCATAGGCCCTGCGCATCCATGAAGGCTTCCATCTTAATTGCCCAAGAGGTGTAGGTAGTGGGGGTGAGTATCGGGATCTTGAAAGAGATTGGATCATTGAGTGAGTCTTTAACAGCTAATTGTCGGTTGGGATCGGCCATTAGTCGGAACAGGATTCAAATTGAGTCGAATTGAAACCGAATTGAGTCGAATTGACACCGAATTGAGTCAAATTGACACCGAATTAAGTGGAATTGACACCGATTGAAACCGAATTAACACCGATTGAAACCGAATTAACACCGATTAGGGTGGAATTGAGTCGAATTAATTCCGAATTGACTCGAATTGGGTTGAATCGAGATCGAATTACAGTGAATCTTGATCGAATTGGGTCGAATCGGACTCCCTCGCGAAGGGAATCGAGGGAGGAGGAACTGAATTGCAGTCGAGAGGAGGTGGTGGTGGTCGACTATGGTAGCGCCGATGTAATTGCTGTCGTCGGAGGTTCAAATCCACGATCGAGAGCCTATCAGGCTCTGATACCAAATGTTACAACTTAAAATTCCGGTAATTCTTATTGAAGGGTGTTAAACCCAAAGATTACAAACCTATCACTATATATAGCAGTTAGAAGTTCTAACTAACTATCACATTTACAATATAGTCCCTACACTTTACACTATACACATTTAAGCACAAAACTACAAACAATACAAGTAACTAACTAAAGAATTAAACTAACAATTGGAACGCTTTTAAAACTTGCTTACTATTCTGTAAAGTTTTTCCAATAAAAAAATACATCGAAAATGGAAGCATGTGAAGTTTGAGACACTGGTGTTGAGTTGTTCACTTATGAGTTGGTCAGATCATGCTTATTTCCAAATTCCAACGGGTCAAAAAAGGAAAAAACAAACGGGTCGAAGTCGTCCAACTGTGTATGTAATGCATATAAACAACAAAACAAACACACCCAACAAAAATCCCATTTATAGAAGCCTACTAATTTATTCAAGAAAGGTAGATTAGTAATGACATAACTTTTGTTATCATTATTTGGGGAATAATTATTTATAAATAAACATTAGATTATTTTTACAAAGTGTTTGGCTGATTCACCTATGAATGGATTGATCAGCTTATTCACCTATCCCGTTACCCGACCCGGTACCCGAAACACCTCTAATATTAATGAATCTAAAAACATTACGAGTGCTTTAACTGGAATTTTCATTTTCTGCAGGAAGTAAGAGGTTCCAAGAGAAAAGCAATTGAAACGGAACCAAGACTTTTTACATCCAAATTCAAAGTTCCAAAGTTAAAAACCTGAAATCTTATTCAGGCCATATTAGTATGTATGTATGTATGTATTAATGTATGTGTATGCTTGGTTTAGGTTTCATATTTTCTTTAACTTTAGATGTTAATTTGTGTTAGGGCAATCTTGATAGGCATTTCCTAGTATTTTGCCAAAATTGTGGCTTTACAGTCAATAGTCTATCTTGTTTGAGGTTAGTCTTGTATGTGAAGATTTAGTATGCTGTGTTTTTTTTTGTTTGTTTGTATGTATTTTATTATCTTACTGTTTAAAGATAGTGAAACAATTTTAATGCATTTATTTTTCATATATTACTATTTATTTGTCTATGTTTTATTTTGTATTTTTCAGGAGGAAAAGAGAGATTGAAAGGATGTATTAATAACTGTAGTTTGTTGATATAGAGAATGTTAGCTGTTAATGGTATCTGTCTTTGGCAAAAGTTATACTGTGTTGTCAATTGTTTGATTATGTAAAAATCTGAGTGTCAAAAACAATGTCATTGTTTTGAAAACCGGGCTGGCCAGTATGTCGAAAACTAGACCCTAACCTGGTACGGTTTGGTGCTTAAAATCAGTTTACCATTGAACTGGTGGTTTGACTGGTTGGACTCGATTGGATTAGTCGAACCGGCAGTTGGATCAGGAACCAGACCGGTCAAACCAGGGATCAGATCGGTTGAACTGGTTTTTATATATATTTTTAAAATTTGCAGTATTTCTTACATATATTTATTAAAATAATTAAAATTTTATTTGGCTCTCATATCCGGTCTGACCGGCGGACTAGTAAGATGTCTGGTTTATTATGTGATCTAGTTCTAAAAACATTAAACAATGTTATAAGATTACATAAAGGAAAACAAAGTGTCAAAATAATAATTTTATTCAAACTAGGAAACCACAAGGTCATACATCAATAATAACTCTAATATGCCCTGTCAAGGTAGACGTACACAATGACATGAAGCTTGTATGAAAGAAAAGTAATAAAATTAAAACACAATTAACTAACGTTAAAAAAGTGAATAAAAATAAAATAAAAAAACACAAAAACAAATTAAAGAAATTAAACAAGGAAATAAAAATAACCTTTTTATGTCTATACATATTGATTTGTCTGATTTTATTTTTATATTTAAATCTAAAGAAAATTGTACAATTAATCCTTTGTGGTCCGGTAATATTAAAAATTTAGTTCCCACATCATTACAAACTAACGAATATTAACAGTGGGGACTAAATTTACAACCACTTCACAAATATTTGGATTAAGTTAGTAATTATAAGAATCCAGAGAGCAAACCTACAATATGAATGACCTATAGGGACATTTGCGCAATTTTGTGCCATGTTTTGATATTGTTAATTGTTAGATTAATAATTGTGTATCAGTAGATTCTATATATGGTTTGAAATTTCTATGCATATCATATAGTTTTTATATCTTTTCCTAATAATGTGTTTTCATGGGAGAATTACATGTATTCTCCTCTTCATAAAAAAATTACATAGTATTCTCTCCATAAAAAAATACATATTTACCTAAAACACAAATTTCAATGTATAAATTATGATGTTTTTTAAGCATGCTTTGGGGATATATGTAATTTCACAACTTTAGAGAGGAAAATATGTAATTGCCCCGTTTATTAATATTTTGTGACGGGTGAGCGCTATTTTTAGGCATCAAGTGCCTCTTGCACTTTAACCACCTAGGATGATGGTGAGAAATGTGGTTGAAAATCATGATGATAACTTTATGTTAGCAAAGACTTGGACCAATGATGCTCTAAACTTTCAGCTTTGTGATGAAAGTGTGAAAATTGATTAAATAGAAAATATTTTCAAGATAGTTTAACTTAAGAGTATTCAAACCATTATGGTGGAAGATGATATCTTGCAAATTTCAGAGTGAAGAGGATTGATTATTCTATGAACATTAACATCATACAACATATTATAAATCAGTGTATTACACGAGTTGTATAAAGGAAAAGGATATAATTTATTAATCCTTAAATGCTTCAAATAACTTGTCCTATGAAAGGAACCAACTCTATAAAGTCAAAAGTAACCACCAAGAAGGTTTATGCTTACAACAATATTATTATAATTATATTTTAAATATTAACAAAGTTATTTATAAACTGTAGTTTAAAAGTACTAAAAAAGTACTAAAAAGTGGAACCTTGTAATATATGAAAATTAAATATCCAAAATAACCATACCTAATCGCAAGAACCTTGCAATGCTCATTGCATATATAGAGAGGTCGAAGAAGAGAAATGATACTAAAAAGTGGAATTTAGGATCTATCTTGAACTTTATATACCTTGTGTTCGGTTGTTTAAATTACATTTTTAAAATTATTAGGCCGTAACATACGACACATAATATTGTTTTCAATCTATGTTTCAATGTCCAAAGCCAAACCGAATTAACTTTATATGTTTTTTTATGTACTTAATCACGTTAGTGTCACCACTCCTTGCGAAGTCCACAAACGCGCCGCAAAGCGCAGGTTCATACTCTAGTCATATACTAGAAAGATTAATATTCTAAAGTTCAAAGCTTTTTCTTTTATTAAGTTTCTCTACATACTTTCAAAGTAAGCCTAAAAAAAGCATTGAACCACCACCAAAGCAGGAAAACTAATAGTTACAAACTTACAATAAACCATACATGTAACGTCCACCATCAACCACCACAAACACCACCGGTGACCCTTAATTTTCTCCGGCGAACAAGCCCCTTTCATCACATTCAAATACCCCCAACACCACCCCTAATCCCCACCATACACAATGAGAGAAATCCTAAACATTCAAGGCGGCCAATGCGGCAACCAAATCGGCGCAAAGTTCTGGGAAGTCATCTGCGACGAGCATGGGATCGACCCCACGGGACAGTACAAGGGTTCGACCGCCGATCTTCAGCTCGAGCGGATCAATGTTTACTACAATGAGGCCTCCGGGGGGCGCTATGTCCCCCGAGCTGTGCTTATGGACCTGGAGCCAGGTACCATGGACAGTATAAGGTCTGGCCCGTATGGCCAGATCTTCCGCCCGGATAACTTTGTGTTCGGGCAGTCGGGTGCGGGGAATAATTGGGCCAAGGGGCATTATACTGAAGGCGCGGAGTTGATTGATTCGGTTCTTGATGTTGTTCGTAAGGAGGCTGAGAATTGTGACGCGTTGCAAGGTACGTATATATGTTATTACACCACTACTGGTGTAATCATGCATACGCGCATGCGTGTATACTTAAATAAACGCATGCGCGTATGTGTGCATGGCTAGACCAGATGTAGGGATTAAAAATAATGATTTATGCAATTATGCGTTATATTTATATTTGACATTCGAGTGACCTCATATATATATTTATATCATACGTTTAGTAATGATATCTGTATATGTATAGATTGTTTGATATGATGGTACTAGTGTATATATATATATATAGTGTGTGTGGTTTTGGTTGTTATTGTTACAGGTTTTCAAGTATGTCACTCGCTTGGAGGCGGCACAGGGTCGGGAATGGGGACGCTGTTGATATCAAAGATACGAGAGGAATATCCGGATAGGATGATGCTCACATTCTCGGTTTTCCCTTCACCGAAGGTCTCTGATACAGTCGTTGAACCCTACAACGCGACGCTCTCTGTGCATCAGTTGGTTGAAAATGCAGATGAATGTATGGTCCTTGATAACGAGGCGCTTTATGACATTTGTTTTAGGACTTTAAAGCTCACCACACCAAGTTGTAAGTATACATTACATGACTATATATATTGAATGTTAAAGTTTGAAATTAAATTACTAATGAATTGATTGTTTGATGGGTAATTTATAATATTACATGCAGTTGGCGATTTGAATCATTTGATCTCAGTAACCATGAGCGGTGTAACGTGTTGCTTGAGGTTTCCGGGTCAACTGAACTCTGATTTACGAAAGCTGGCGGTTAACCTGATCCCATTCCCACGTCTCCATTTCTTTATGGTGGGATTTGCTCCGTTGACCTCTCGTGGGTCCCAGCAGTACGTCTCTCTTAGCGTCCCAGAGCTGACGCAACAGATGTGGGACGCTAAGAACATGATGTGTGCAGCAGACCCTAGACATGGCCGATACCTCACAGCATCGGCCATGTTCAGGGGTAAAATGAGTACCAAAGAGGTTGACGAACAATGATCAATGTGCAAAACAAGAACTCGTCGTATTTTGTCGAGTGGATTCCAAACAACGTCAAATCAAGCGTTTGTGACATCCCGCCAACGGGGATGAAAATGTCTTCCACATTCGTTGGAAACTCGACTTCAATCCAAGAAATGTTTAAACGGGTGAGTGAACAGTTTACAGCCATGTTTAGGCGAAAGGCGTTTTTGCATTGGTACACTGGAGAAGGGATGGACGAGATGGAGTTCACAGAAGCCGAAAGCAATATGAATGATTTGGTGGCCGAGTACCAGCAGTATCAGGATGCTACCGCCGAGGACGGTCAAGATTACGAAGAAGAGGGTGCTGAAGAAGACGATGAGTGATTCGTAATTAAGTTCACCAATCATACTAATTATACTACTAAACATCAAGATCGAGTTCAACCATTCTATGTTGCATTTCAATTCTACACATGAATTTATGTTTGTTTAATGGAATCATTTGAATCATCTATGTTTAATGCTTATTACTCTATATATGTTTATACTGTTCAAACAATATATTACGTACCCAAAGGGTGGGTTTAAATGTTAAAAACTCTTAATTAACCGACTCACGCCACATAGCAAAGTATCCCATGAGAGATACTTGTCGCTATGTGAAGTCCGCCTTTGCCACTTACACGACTAGAACCCGAGTATCGTGTATATTGTTTAAACCTTAGCATTGGAACCAACTCGTTTATGCATATACACACACAAAAAGTCTGTAAAATTCTGTGTAAAAGTTTCCCATAATATTGTTACAACTTTTGCAGTTTCTCCATGGGTCAATAATTTAATTCTTTTTACGTACTTTGTTTTTACTTATTCTACTTGACAATTTGATAGTTTAAACAACATGAAATCAACGAGGTTGAGAACATCTGATTTCATAATTACTGAAGAGCAATGGACAAAGTAAGTTTAAGTTAAGAATTAAGATTTAACTTTTTGTAAAATTTACAATTTACAAATGAGGTGTTGTTATAATTTTATAACATAAATTTTAATAAAAAACTTGTGTCTATTATATTGCAAAGCAAAGATCATTGGTTTATCCCTACGATATGCAGTTTTTGCATTCGATACTTCACACGTACATATTATTTAATAGAATGTCTGATCATACTTGCCTATACAATACAAGAAAGTCAGTAGCTTTAAACAAAGAAAACTTATTTACAATGTTTAAACTATAAATATGAATTGTTGGGTATGCTTGTCAACCACTTATTAGCCTCAATATTGTATATCTTTAACTCTTCTATATTAGTGTCAAAATGTAGAACTAATACTAATGTTGTACAATTCCACAAACATTTCTTGAACCTTTTCCCTCACCATTGTAGCTTCACATTTTGATGAATATGCCTTAGGCAGAATCTATGCTTAGGAACATGATATGATAGAGGTATAGTTGGTATAACACCCTATGTTCAAGTAAAAACATTCAATAAACAACAGTTTAACAGAGTTATAAATAGTCAAATATGCACTTTTATATGTACTAACCTTTTGCTTGATATGAAGCTGAAGTTGGAATTGGTGCTTAGATCCAAATCATCTTGAACAAATTACGTGTAATTTAGTTTAAATCTTACTTCTAAGATTGTTTTATTTAAAAAGTATTAAATGTTAAAAGAAAATTGATTGTTACAAAAAGACTTAATAACGCATTAAACCTGGGTTGTATTAAAAACACTCTGAAATGTTAAACGATGGTTTAAAAAAGTAAAACCTCTCATTAACGTTGTTTAGAAAGTTGAAGAGAGGTTAAATCAAAACACCTTTCCTAAACGAGTAAACAAGCATTTTAAAAAGTTACACAAAGGTTTAAGCTAGGGCACTCTTTTCAAAACGTCCTTAAACAAGGGTTAAACCGGGCAACTCGTTTAGTAACAAACTTTTATTAACAAAAATGATCAAACATCCACACCAAATAGACCATATAACTCATCTAGTATGTTGATGGAACACATTCATATTGTTTTCTAACAAAAATAAAACTTTAAACAAAACTAATTTGATTCAACCATGACCACTTCAATAGCACTCCCCATAAACACGTTATTGGTACAAATAATATTCATTAGGAAAAACAACCTAAAAAGGACCAAAAAACAATTAGCTATGACCATTGAATTGAATAAGTAGTGAATTGAAACATCTTAATAGCAAAAGGAATAGAAATCAAAAGCTATTCCGGCTAGGGAAATGGGAGCAACCTAAACCGTAAAGGGGGTTACATTTAATAATAAATCAGGGTACATTCAGCCTACCCCGCTAAGCCTCCTTAAATAAATAGCTAACAAAGGTCAAATGGGACCAATATCATTTAAAAAGCAATTGTAATGCATAAAAACTCCTCAAATAATTATGCTTGAAAACAGCTGTACATGTTTCCATCACAAAGTTGCATACATGAGTCAAGCCACAGTCAACGGTTTTTCAAAACTTTCAAACTCCTCTTTTCCTTTCACCTGCCATACACTATTGCTGCTGCCAATTATACGGCTGGTTTCGATTACCCGCCACATTCGGACCTCTGCCCCCGCCTCCAGAACTGCCACCATACGGAACATTTTGTGAATAATTTGGCGGGCCCACACCATAACCAGCAGAAGATCCTCTAGGCCCACTAGCAGATGGAGGCCGAGCCTGTGGGGGATACGGTCCACCACTAAAACCTACACCACCTTGACCTGTTGACCGGTCTGGATAATATCCACCCACACTAGGGTTAGGGTTGCCACCTGGAGGGTAGCGGTTGGGCCCACCAGGGGGTCCACGTGGCTTACCATATTGATGATGGGTAGGCCCACCTGTGGCAAGGGGAGCTTGACCTGTGTTACCCATTGGATGGTTATGACCACCAGTCCAGACCTGAGAATGGGCTTGGGCTTGGCCCGTTTGTTGCACCGGTGGCAAACGAGCATGCTGTTGCGGGTGTTGCTGTTTTTGTCTTTTAGCTAATTCTTCGTTTTGACGTTGTTGTTGTCTTTTCTTTTTGGTTTGGAATTCATGTGAGGATTCATACTTGGGCAAGCTGAAGATCAACATAAAGAAATTGCATTAGTGTCCTCCCAAGGCAACCAAATAGCTCAATTTAAGTTGGCACGAATTTAAGTCAACCCGGTCGAACAGGTATGTAGCGGTACGGGCCCAAACAGACCTGGCAGCGCCAGGTTGACTGATAATACTCTCCAAATTTTAGGATATTTAACGGTACAGGTCAAAACAGGCTGGACGAAGTTGACTCGTTATACTTGTTTGATTTTTAAGGATATACATTGCTACAGGCCTTACCAGATTGCCTTAGATACTTTTTGTTCAAATCTTTTGGATATTTACAAATACAGGTTAAACCATGATACCCTTTTTCCATTTTTATTAATGAACTTATTGCAAATAATATGTTTTAATATTAGAGCATAAATATTCTTACAACAGTAACCCAAAACTTTTGAAATTAAGTGATCTTAGGGGATGTTTGGATGTGCATTCTGAATCTGATTATGTGACATTGAATAGGCAGAAGTAATAAAATGGGATGTAGAAGATAGTACTCAGATGTGCTTCTCCTTTCTGAAGTTGCTATAATTACTAATTAGATAATCATATATTCATATGTTTAATTGTTTGGCATTTTCTGATTATTTAAAGATTAAAAACATAGAACAATGAAAAGACCAACTTTCTTTTGTGAAAATAGAGGGGCAATTTGTAATATGGGAGCAAGTCTCCTAAATTAGATTGAATGAATGGGTAAGTAATTTCAGTTTATCCTTGCTAATCATTTTTATTGTCTACAATGTAACTGGTTATCAGAAGAAGTATCGGTAAATCCAAACACTAAGAACTAATTATTGCGACTAAAGTCACAGTAGTAAGACAATCAGTTCTGAAACACAAATCCAAACACCCCCTCAGTAAGATGGAAGCGCTTAAAACATTTTTTTGATCGACTATCAACACTGACAAATTTTAACTATTTGATAATGTTTTCTTCTCAGCTAATTTCTTTTATGTTACGTATTTGATCTATTAGAAATAAAACATAATTCGAATCGCCCCATTCATAAGTAAATGGGTCGAAACTGCTACCTCTAACAAAAACACAAGAACGGCATCCTACCTAGACGATTAAAAACCTTGCATTTACACAAATTGGGAGATCAAATGGATGGAGACATACCTTTTTGGGTCACAAGGCAATGGGTCAGTCCAAAAATATTCAGCATCCAATGCATCCTTAGCAGATATTCTCTATACAAAACAAGATTTAAAAATAGGAAAAGATGAAAAAGTAGGTTCATCAGAATCAAGCACTAAAAAGACAAAAAAAAAACCCTTTAAATATCATTAATTACAAGCAGAAATGCAAGTAGAGGTGTCACAATCACAAGTATATGGGTTAAATTGTCACCTCTAGATGGAAGTTATAAAAAAGGGTGAGATGATGTAAAAGACGGGAAAAGTGCAGTCCCTCCTTGGATACGATGAAAATAGCGGCCAGGAGGTTGCAGATTTCATGTTAATTACTTAATTAAAATGGATTCCGACCTAAATAGATCATTTTTAGCATGGGGAGAAATGGTCCAGGTTAGGATGGGTGGTTGGGATGGCCAGAAACACTTTTTGTCCTTATTATTAAGTATGAAGGGTTGATTATGATTATAAAAAGGGTAACTTCTGTTTAAGCTAATTTTTATAATGCACTAATTTGCTAGAAACTATACTATCACAATAATAATCTAGATCTTGGACTAAAAATGATCTAGGAGGTTGCAGGCATTAAAAATAGGATTGTGGGAAGTTTACACTTTGACTCATTTCCGTTTTAGCTGATTTTTATCATCCAGTAATTCGACCCAGATAACACAACCCTATTTGACCCGCTAATAAATAAATGGGTTGAAATTCTTGTGGGAAGAACCTTAACGAAGCTAAAAGTTTGCAAATAAATGTCCAAATTAGGGTTTGTCCAAGAAAAAACATACCTGTGAGGGATCAAGAGTCAACATTTTCTCCAATAACTCAAGGGCATTACGATCAAAGCTGCATAAGGAAAATTAACCAAAATAAATCCAGCCTATTTTGATAACAAATAAAAAATAAAACTTTAACTCATAAGTAAGCATGGATTGTGCTCAACTGTCTGAAAACCTCCCTAACTCGCCTCTTCATCTGTCTACTTGGTTTAAACTTGTTGTACCAAGGGATTCTAGAAACTCCAGGCCAGTTAACCTCATCAGGAGATCCACAAAGCTCAAATATTTTGTTCAATTGCTCAGGCTGCGATAAATAAGAACAATTAAAAGCACAAAATTTAAACATCCAATTCATATTTATTGTGATGTATAATCAGGAAAAAGATAATTAGGCCAATTAAGAGGTGGAGAAAAAATTACTACTTCTACCAATTATGATATTTTTTAAATAATCAGTCAAGTTTCTTCACTGAGACCATGGAGAACTAATATCCAAACACTTTAATCACAAAATTGCAACAAACTTAAATATCTGGTTATAGAAAAAATTTTCAGAGAAAAGAAAGCAAAATTCCAGGAATTTTTTTCAATCTCAACTAATAATCAAGAACTGGACAAGTTGGGAATGAATATGTTCCTTGATAAAACTTCTATGTCTAACAGCAACAACTTGAATCCCTTTGATTTAACAGGTAACAACTACTAACTGCAAAGACGATAATGTAATAAGTGAAAGTACTGAAATATTCCTCTCTAAGAAGTCAAGTCACTTATTAACATTACTTTTGCTCTGCTGCAGAATCTAAATTAAAAACAGAAGCTGTTACATATGAGATCCTAACATTTAACTCTGCAGTAAACATCAAGTAGAAGCCCTGTATTATCATTTAAGACACCCAAAAAGAGAAACTTGTTCATGTTGCATACCGACCCACTTTCTTCTTCCATTTAATTATTTTATTCCGTCTACATATATCAAGACTTACCACCTTTATTCTGAAAATTGGGACAACTTTTGATGTAAGAAGTCAAAGAGCCTGTGATTTTTTAAAATAAGGAACTGACATGGATGTTCATATTTGTTTGGCTTCATAATGCTTTAATATCGTCACATGCTATTGTATGAGAATTGACATTCAATTACTATTAACATGTTTGATGGTACATAGTCAAGTATATAAACTTGAGGGCAAAGAGACTGTATAAAACATTTCCATTGGTTTCTAAATAAGCATCAAGTATGCCATGTTTAAGTTTAATGTTGCTGCTGTCACATTTGCATCAGATAATGTTGGCATGGATCATGGATGTCTATAAGAAATTCACTTAAATAAGTAGACTAACTAATTTTCAGGAAAATTAACTGGAATATGGCAATTTTATGTGTGTGTTCTTTAGTTGCAGATAAGCATTATTAAAAATACATTTCAGGACTTCAGGGGACAGTTTTGGCATTTGTTGATACCCCACTGCCCGACTAACAGCCTAACAATTTTTACAACCATGTTCATAGTATTAATGATCCACACTAAAAAACTAAATAAATTGATTTAAATGAAATGATTTTCTAAGGATTGTATTTACTGTGATCCTTGATTCACACTAAAAACTAAATAAATCATTTTAAAAGAAAAGATTTTAACTATAATTAGATTTAATTATAAAAGGGAAAAAACTATGCAGCGATAAGGTAGTAGAAACTTTAAGAAATGTTTTACATTCAATAAATAACATGTTTACCTATTTAGTAGTAGAAAATTTAAGCAAACACCACCAAATTAGCTAAAATTTCTATTTGGGTTGATTTTATAGTTATAAAAAATTTTAGAAAAAAAAATAAAAGAAAAAATCGCTATTGGTCGCTATTCACAAATAGCGACACCTTGTCTATACGCTATGTAGCGCACTATAGCGGTTGCTATAGCCGCTATTGACAACAGGGACACACACACACCCCTAGGAAGAGCCAAAAAATTAAAGAACCACTACGAACCATTTTTCCACATGTATTACACACACGTAGTGTCAGGTTCAAATGAGAACCACTACATATTTAGAAACCATTAACCGGTGAATACACTATTTGTTGAATCATTAGCAACTATTGTGTGTTCACCTATGTATAAAATGGTTCCTACATAATTTGTGATTCTAATTTGAACCCACTCCTTACAACTAATATATATACACCTACCACGTTTCATCAATTGGTGGCCAAAGGTTGTGTTTATAGTCGTGACAAACATTATTAACGGAACAATACATCATAATGATTGCTCGGTATATATACACATACCAACCTCCTTGTATTTTGTTGGTATTTGAGTTTCACTTAAAATCAGGAGGTTGCAAGTTCAAGGAATGCTTTGGGGATTAAAGTATATAACCTGTCACCTAACATTTATGTTGAGCTCTCAATCTCTCATAAAATCCAATAAAATTCAACCATTCTAATTCTATAATCAATCCCTCTTCTATGGAATAAATGTCACATATCATGCACACAACTTATAAGATAGGTTCACAATTCAACTTTAGAACATATATGTTCATTAGAATTTACATTTTTAAAACAAACTCAGGGCATGTTGCTGTAACTTGAGAGGGGGTATTTACTCCTTTTGCTACACATGTCCTTTACACATCACCAGCAAAAAACATGTTTAAAAAGATAACTAGTTCCATGACTAACCTCATTTTTACCAGTTAATATTGGTTTTCCATGCAGAAGTTCGGCAAAGATACATCCAACTGACCACATGTCAACAGATGGACCATATTTTGTAGCTCCTAGCAATAGTTCTGGGGGCCTGGTCAAAAACAGTCACAAGACTGAGAAGGTACATGAAGTTGATAAACAAGGTGTACAGTAGGGGCAGCAATTATCGACCGCAAAAAAAATTAAATGGGTCAGTGCTGAGGCTAAATGGGTCTGTTCATAAACAAGTCGACAAGAGTACAAGACTAACCTTTTTGATAAACAGGCTGGTTTCAGGTTAACCTGATCAACCCGTTAAGATATATGGATTACACATGCCCAGTTTAGGGTTCAGCTTTTCAACATGATTAAGTAATTGAATCAGGTTTATTTATATGAACCTGAAACCGAATCCATCATGAATTGCCACCCCTAGCATAGTGATGCAATTAAGGACTTACCTATACCATAAAGTAATAACCCGATTTGTGAGATTACCCTTATGGTCAGTTGAGTATGACCGTGCTAACCCAAAATCTGCTAGTTTTAAATTCCCCTCATTATCGATAAGAAGATTAGAACCTGAAAAAGAGTAACTACATATAAGCAACATATAACATGACTAACTGATTGGTATTTGAAGAATATATTATGGCAATGACCTTTTATGTCCCTATGAAGTACTTGATTGACATGACAATAGTGAAGTCCTGTCAGTAGTTGTTTCATATAACACTGCAAGGAAACACCATCATGAGTTGGGTACGTTGATCGCTTGTTTACTTGTAAATGAGACATTATGTACCAAATTTGATCCATTAACCAACCTGTCCATTTTGATCTACCTCTAGCTGATGGTATTGAATACTTGCTACATAAATTAAGTTCACCAATTTTAATTATGTATTACCTTGATCTGAGGAATTGTAAATCTCAGTCCAGGACGATCAGCAAGGCCTGTTAAGTCATGGTCCATGTATTCAAAAACCATGTAAATACTGCCCTTGTATTTGTGACCACCTGTTGCCTCAAAAGAAATGTATAATTTATGTGAGATGTTGTTGGTGCAATACGAAACTAAGAATATTAAGGGCTTATATACAGATGGCAGATCTGTGGCTTGACTAATGGGTTGAAACTAGTAATTTTTAGTACAGGTTAAAGTTACTATGGACCAAGACAACTAACACAGACATACCGAGTAAATCCCACTCATAGCAAGGATATTGGTTTATCATGAGCAACTAATGTGTCAAATTTCATTTCAAGGAATAATCTGATTCTTTCATTAAAATGATTCAAGAGATTTATGCATTTAAAATGGAGGTGATATTTGCACCACCAAAGTTACTTCACACACCGCTGGCTTGTTGAATGATGTATGATTTGTTGTTGATATTGTACCTTAAGGCGTACGAGGTAATTTGGTGGTTAACCAATCATGTCCCATTAAAAATGGGAGGTGGATTTAATCCAATCAAAAGTTATTTGCATCCCAATAAATACCTTTCAATTTCACCCTCTTATTTGTTGTATTTTCTTATGGTATAAGGCCCACATTGTAAGATCGTTTCGAGTGTGCAAATCTTGTTTGGTGTGTAAAAATAACCTCCTGTTATAATATACTTTGGCTGACTTTCGACCATTAAAGATAATCTTTTTTAATTATACCTTTAGACCTGTTTGGGATAAAAAAAACAACATGAAACAACCTGTTCATTGATTAATGGGTTGAAATTGCCACCTCTACATGTATAAGTTAAAACCCAAGATGAGAAAAAATCGACAAATGGAAAAAAGATTCACATAGAAATAATTACCTGACTTCCCATGCTCATCCACCTCTGGACCTTTAACACAGAATTGAAAGCCAGAAAATGTAAGATCTATTAATAAATATTTATTGCCAAGCTTGCAATGAAAATGGCAACATAATTAACTGCATAAGCGAAAATCTTTGTACCTGGTGAGGTCACGATTTCTTTTAGCTTTATAACATTTTCATGTTGAAGCTTCTTTAAAATTTTAATTTCACGGATGGCGGTTATAGGAAACTACAGAAAAAAGACAACAGTGACGAGAGAAAATTAAGAGAGTGATTTGAAACAATATTTTTATATAAAAACACATATCTAAGAAACATTATCTACATATATTTGACTAAGGGAAAATATGCACCCCCTCTTTCTCATTGTCCATCCGTATCTTCTTTAAAGCAACAATTTCTCCAGTTTTTATTTCTCTGGCCATGTATACTTGACTAGGAGGAAAAAAAAGAAAAATAATAATAATAAGTGATAATTATAAACAAGTGGTTAGATCAATTAACAAAGGCAGAACTGTTCTACAAAAAAAACAATTAACTGAAAAGAATTAAAAGTTACAATGCGATAATGACATAATGTTTGTAGAAACTAGATACCTAGCATAGTTGTCAATAGCGAATAGCGGTAAATAGCGACAAGCCACCTATATACTACGTAGCGAATAGCGGTAAATAGCGACCGCTATTTCGTGTTTAGCGATTAAGTAGGATAATATGTAAGAATGTTATACATTCAATAAATAAGCATGTTTAGCAATAAAGTAGTAGAAAAACTAAGCAAACACCCCCAAAATAACTAAAACACTCTATTACTAATCATCTAAATCTAATATTTACCAAAAAAAAAATTTTTTTAAAAATAAAAAAATAAAAAAATCTGCTATGCAAGTGCTATCTGTAAATAGCGACAACATCACGCATCGCCACGTAGCGCGCTATAGCGGGCGCTATAGCCGCTATTGACAACAGGGATACCTAGAGAATGGCACCTATATCTTAGGTACTACACATTGTGGTATAGCATTCCATGTACTCGATTATATAATCCCAAATCTTTAAAAGACAATAATCTTTAATTTAAAATTTTAGTCTTGTTCCCGTGCTCACATGTATATACATTACACACTCCATGGTTTCTTCCTCATAAAACTAATTTTTCTTTCAAGCAAAGAAAACGGAGAAAATAACACCCTTGCTCAAAAAATTGAATCTTTGCTTGATCTATGTCTAATCCAACAAACAAAAAATTAAAGATCTAGAAAGTGTCATCACCTAATGGATTAGTAATCTATGTATAGCATCACCCTAGAAGGTAGGAGTAGAGAAAGACCTAAGTTGACTTGGGACGAGATAATTAGGCGAGATATGGTAGAGTTGCACCTCTCTGAGCACATGATCGAGGATAGGAGTGCGTGGAGGCGTAGAATTAAAATTAAAGACTTCTAGTGGGATCCGTGGGTAAGAAGAGTAAAGGAAGACATGATGCGGGACCCCCCGCGTGATATGTAGGTGATAGACATTTGCCCTTTATAGGTGAAACATACTGCTTATTTGATGTATGCACTATCTTTGGGGTGTTATGCTTATGGGTATGCCTACGCTTATGTGATGTATGTTATGTTCATGAATATACTTAAGAATATTGCCTATGCTTAAACTAAACCTTTATGTGATACATACCTATGTGTTGTATGCTATATAATTTGTTTGCTATCGTCCTCGAGTCGGGGGTCTGTTTTGAAGCGGTCTCTCTATCTCTCTAGATAGAGGAAAGACTCGCCACCACCTACCCCTCCGAGACCCTGCTTTTGAGTGGGATATACTGGGTATGTTTGTTTGTTTGTTTGCTTATATAGCATGCTACATTTTGGTATCAACATGCATGCCGTACTAGAAAAATACAAGACAATGAAGCATGTATTTTACTCGGTAATGGTACAGAACTCAAAATACTTGAAGAGGCAAAAACAAAGTCTAAAGGGAATCAAAATCCCTATAAGGTTCTAATGCTTTTACACATGCGTAAATAATATCTTCATTAAAATCATTTAAGAAAGCACAAAACTGAATATCATACAGTAATACATAATTTTCATTTTGCGATTTTCAACTGTTCCTAAAACACCATGTCATGCATTTGAATCCACATGGATCATTTAATTCAGTGTCAACGGTAATGGGTAATTTGGTTTCCACAAATAACTTAAGGTTCCATCATGTTATTTAATAGTACTAAGTTTAAGAATAACTGCACTTGTAGCATTTCCTGATCAAAATAGGTGATATTTGCTAGTGCTTCAACTTCAAGTCAGTTTTATAACTCTGTTATGACTGATTGTGATCACAGAAAATGCAAGGTTATAACACTTCAGCATGCATACAAATGGTCTTTGATGATTGAATCTTGAATATGCATATTTAAACAGCATCGTCGTTCTCGTTCCCCTTCCCTCCTTCCAGTCACCGGCGTTCCAAGTTCTCAGTCGTAGGAATACATAGATTTGGACGATTTGGTCCGCCTAGGTCCGACTTTGACTGATTACTGCCTAGCACCTCCGATTTGGTGAAATCGAAGCGGCCAACCTCCAATCAGGGACTAATCGCCGACTAATCGGAGGCTAGTTGCGATTTCTACAACATTGCTCAAACCTCAAGAAATCACCATTTAATCATACAGAATTATAGATAAATGTGAATAATACCATTTTACTAATATAGAATATTAAAAGTGCTACAGAGAGGAAAAGCTACAACATAAGCTGAACTAATACACATCAATAGCCAAAGGAGCCATAAAGCTACTGGATATACCAAATTCTATTAGCACAACTAGCAACAAAAACATATACATGTATATTGGTAGAACTTGAGTGTGGAAGTATATATTACTATAATAGCACTCCAAAACCACAAATTTATGGTAGTGACGTCGTTTCAGACAGTATAGATGTTGCGTATTAATACTAATAATTAACCATCAGTTTGCAGAAGGAAGCAGGATTTTATACATGTGCCATTATATAACTTCTAATCTGCCCACACACACATAGATAGATGCATATATGTTACCCTAAATCAGGCAAAGTCATTGCAGTTTGATTTTCATGCCAAATCTAATCCTTCCAAAATTACTCTATCCCCTGAGTTCGAGATCTAGTTAACACACTTCATAACTTTCCCTTTGGGGAGTTCAAAATTGACATCGATAATCACTAGTTAACAAGTATCTAACCTATAATCCCAAAAACAACGAAGTACGCAACTATCTATAACCACTAACAACTAATTTAAACAGTAGACACTAATCGGTGAACGGAAACCCTACATATAGAAAATTATGCATCCGAGTACACAAACGATGAATAGATTCAAACAGAGGAAAACAATCGTGTAACAGTAAACGATAATGTTGATATTAGGGCATAGAATGTTCACCCGTATGTTCCTTCGCCAATTTGTTCGAGTTTTTCGAAGCAGTCAACGCTTCGAGAACCCCACGACGGAGATTCCTCGAGATTAAGCTGACCGTACGCCGCACCGGCCATTATAACTACTGTTTTCCGGCAACTGGTGGTCGGAATTTGCAGAAACGAAGGTAGTGATGGGGGTGTTGGTGATGAATTTGTATTTGTGAGGTTTTTTTTTATGGAAGCATCGAATGGAGGGCATGAAAGAGGGGTCTTAGGTCACCCTTGGTTAATACTTATTATATTCTAGAGTTAAATACAGAATTAGACCCCCTTAAATTTGTAATTTATTTCGGTTTTTAACTTTTAGAGTAAATTATCATTTGCATCTTTGAGGTTTGATTATTTTGGTCATTTACGTCCCTACAGTTTAAAAATCTTCATATACCCCCTAATATTTCATTTTTGTTCCCATTTGAATCCAAAACACTAACGCCGTTAAATTGTTCAGTTAACTCTCTTGTTAAAATACTAAACTACCCTTCAAATTAAAACCCTAACCCACCACCCCTCCTTTCTCTATGAAAATCATTCAATTTCACACCATTCTTTGAATATGCAAGCTTACAAAAGTGACAACATAATGTCATGGTTCGGATTTGTAGACATCAATTTCCGACACCGCCTGAAATCGAAAGGGCTTCCCACACACCTTACGCCGGAGATAATACCTCACGAGCTCCTCGTCGGTGGGGTGGAAACAAAACCCAGGTGCAAGAGACGTCGGAGGCGGTGGTGACAGTGGTGGCGGTGGGGTTAGTAGCCTCCATCTCGCTCTCTTTCATTTTCGTTTTGATTCATAATGACGATGGCTGGGCGATTCAGATCAAGCTTCCCTCGGCTTGCTAAATCTCTTTTGTCTGATTCTCGTTCTTCTCATAGATCAATCGTCGAACGATTTTTGCTCTTGCCTAATTTCACTGATCCAAGGTTGTAATTCAGCTTTTCAAAAATTTGAATCAGGAATTGGTGTTTTGTTTAGGAGTTTGTTGTCTGTGTTATGATTGTATGTTGTTGTTTGCTTTAAGATGAGATTGTTTAGCTGATTTGCTTGACTGTAGGGTTGAAGGTGATTTGGGGATTTGGGATGGGGTACTCGTTTTGTTTTGGTTATATGATTTTTCGATCGAAAAGTCTGTTCTTTTTTTATTCGGTAGAAATGGATTATTATCTTGATTTGAGTTTCATTAATTTTGCGCAAGTAAAGATCAAATGAAAAGGATTAGATGAATCTGTAGTGGTTTGTTGCACAAGAAGCACTACGAATGACATATATGATGGTTTTGAACTTATATGGCAATGGATATTCAATGTTTGACTTTGAACTCGCTTTGAAGCATTAGTGCATTATGGATGAGAAATTGAATCCAAACGGAAATGAACGAGAGCAAGATGGAGGCTACCAACCCACACCGCCTCCACCGCCGCCCGCCACCACAACCCACACCGCCTCCACCTCCGACGTCGGTGAACCCATTTCGACGAGATCTCTGGTAGAGAGAGAGAGAGATAGAGAGAAATAATGGGGAGTGTGTGTGGGTGTGTGAAGGGGGAGAGAGATAAAGTTAAAGGGGATTATAGTGAAGGGTAATTTTGTCATTTTATAAAATGTTAACTGAATTATTTAACGCCGTTAGTCATTTGGGTGCAAATGGAAACAAAAATAAAATGTTAGGGGGTATATAAGGATTTTTAAACTGTAGGGATGCAAATGCTTAAAATCATCAAACCTCAGGGATGCAAACGGTAATTTACTCTAACTTTTATCTTTTTAATTATATTATACTATACAATTTTTATTTATATGTTTTGTTTTATATCTGGGTTTTTTTTAACTGTTGTTAGTTGTTAAATTAAGTCATATGGTTATCATGTGACAGTAGATGTGTAAAAACACATTCACGTGGCATCATTTAAAAACAAATCGATATATTATGAACATTTGATCAGTGTAGTGCTAAAACCGACGAGTAACACCACAATCAAGTTATATATTTTATCATTGCTTTTTAGTTGCTTTTATCAAATGATTGCATTACATGGTTTATCAATAATAAACTCATTACATTTAATTTGTAACATGATACAAAATTATAACAAAATGCAAATCGATTCGTAACAAAATGATTAGCATTGGCATTGACTAGTGTTTTAAAACAAAGAGTAAATTATAGATTTTATCATTTAAGTATACCTAAATTTATAGATCTTGTCCTTAAACGTTGATAAGTACATTAAGCTTCATTTATCTGAAAATTTATCACGCTTTCTGTCTTTTTTTTTGTGTAAAAGGTTTGGTGATTCTATTAAAACAAACCAAAAAGAACAAGCAGTGAAGAAGAGTTTAACACTAGTTCATATATGGACAAACCCCATACATGTAACCAAAAAAATCTATGAACCCAAAACCTAGTCTATCATTAAAAAACCTTCCATAAAATAGACTAAATCAAAATTTAACTTTTTTCATGAGTTTTGTGTAAATGATCATTTTACGCTTTTAAAGGACAAAATGTGTAACTTTCACTAACCTTTTAAATTTTTTTTATTTTTATTTTATGTACTTCATTTTTTTTATTTTTTTCTCTTTTTAATCACTTTTTATAAAACTTTTTTTATTTTATAATTGACCACTTTGCCCTTAACCCTTAAAATGACGAAATGAGTTATTATTAATCTTTTATTTTCTTTACTTATGTTTTTTTTTATTTACTCTACTTACTTTTCTTTATTTTTAGCCACTTTCGTTAAAAAAATATCTTAAATATTAGTAAAAAATTAGTTTTAATTTTTTATAATATATGGTTTTTTTATAGATTTTAGTTTTACTAAAACGTTATTTTAATTTGTTCACTTTCTTCATTACCTTTCTAATAAAACCAATAAAAATTAGACAACTCGGTTTTTAACTTTTTGGTACAAGATTTTGAAATATTTGTTTTACATGTTTATACTCGAAAGCGGTCGGAGAAAGTAGAATTTTGGTTTATGAATTGAATTTTTAATTTTTCATATTCAATCAAATGGTCTATTTTGAAATATAATATAGTGTTAGAGCTTGTAACTTAATTTCATATAAAATGATTAAAAGGTTTCCAAACGACTACTCGGGAGTTTTTAAATAAATAAATTATTCAAATTTATTTAATTAAATACAATGTTAATCAAGGTTTTATTTAACAGTTAATAATGAGTTTTTATCATTGTAAATCAAAACCAAATTACTGAAAATTAAAACGAAATCGAACCAAACAATTACAGAGCGTTTTGCTTTGGTTTGGTTTTACATAAGCCTGTTGAACCTTTTATAGAAAAAAGCACTTAAAACTCCATGTATTAAGCAAAGCTTAATTATACGTATAGCCCAACTTAGAATAATTATAACCAAGTAAAACACAAAAAGTCACATCCTAAAATCATACGGTATTTAATAGGTTTCTAATAAAATCCATAATCCAAACTGTTTAACATAGTTGAAAATTCTATACCAAAAAGGTAACAAAAAAATAGTGAAACACAAATTACTAGTTTAAATTCCATAACATAAAAAATATATTTTCAACTCTCTAATTTGTATTTGTACAATTAGAAAAGTAGATAACTAAATTGTTAACAAAAGTATATAATAGATTAAAAATCTATAAAAAAGTATATTTTACAAAAAAAGATTAAAAATAATTAAGTAATAATATTTAAGATAAGTTTATAAAATAAGAGTGATTAAAATAAAAAGTAAATAAAATAAAAACAAAAAATAAAGAAATTAAAGATTAGTGACAATTGCAGTCCTTTAAGAAGAGAGCAAAATGGCCATTCACATAAAACTAACTAAGAAAGTTAATTTTTGTTAGTAGAAATAACATAAAGCGTGATACGTTTTCAAATAAACGATATCTAGTGTATTTATCAAAGTTTAAGGATAAATCCATAATTTTAAGTATACTTAAAAGATAAAATTATGATTTACTCTAAAATAAATAAACAAAAATATAATGGTTCCGATCATAAGTTCCTGTCAAAACATTTTACCATCTAAATTACACTTATCATCAGTCTATGCAAGTTATACAATTATATCTTTTGTGGTCGCACTTACTACAAGGATAGTTGTGTTTTTTAGGCAATCTTTTATTTTTTTTTCACATCTTCTAGTGCTAAACAAACTTCTTTTTTTATCTATTTTGGTCTTCCAATTGGTTTGTGATGGATTGATGGAGTGATTATTGTTGGGACTTTGGCCATTAGACTTACTATTGATAGGGTAAAACTCAAAACTATTAATATTTTTCATGTCTTTAAGCTATAAATAGGTAGTATCTAAATTTCCGGTTATCCAACTTGTTGAATATTTCTTGTCATATTCAAAATTATTAACACTGCATGCTTGTATGGACTCCTAATATGTCGATCTTAAGGTTTTATCGTTAAGAATACATAAAGTTTGTTTGTAGTTTTACATATCAGTCTCAAGGTTTTATTGATCGCACTTTCCTAGCATGTTTACTGTTTTTGGATAATATATGGCGACTGAAGATTTTATTTTTACACATCTACCCTCATGTGACCAAGTTACCCAACTTAACAACGATTATCAATAATTAGATTAAAAGACCAATGATGAAACAAACCATATACATAAAGGTTGTCGAGTATAATTAGAAAAGATAAATGGTGAAAAATAAAATTAGTTACAAAGATAAAAGTCATTTTTTGAAATTTACACTATTTTTTATTTTCACTTAAATATCTTGTTATTTAGTAATGTTAATTGCTTAAGAAAATTTTAATGAATCATACTATACTACTAGGGTGGCCCGCATGATACAACGAGTGTTACTCAGACTCTTTTGCAAAGCACAATCTGCCCCTACATGTCTTAAATAACAAACAAATAAACAAACATATCCAGCATATCCTACTAAAAACAGGGTCTGGGAGGGGTAAGTGATGGTGAGTCTTTCCTCTATCTTGAAAGATAGAGAGATCGCTTTCAAGAGACCCCCGACTCGAAAACGATAGCAAACAGCCCTACATGTCTTAAATATTGATTATATTTTTGTATTATTATTATTTATATTATTATTATTATTATAACTATGTAAATATTTATTAATTATATAATATTTAATGTAGAGAACTAAATAACCTCATATATTTATTAATTATATATTTAAATATTTAAATCAGATAAATATTAATTTATATAGTCAATATTATTTAAGAATATAAATTCAAAATAAGATAATAGTTAATAAGGAAAAGGTAATGAAAAATTAATATATCTAAAAAGTATAAGAAAAAATTTCAGTTATCAATTTTTTTAATCAATAGTTAAGATCAAATTACAGTAAAAAAGTTTGTTAAAATGGTATTTTAAGCGTAACTACTTTTGTTAACTTCTTTTAAGTTCCCCAATTTTTTAAAGGTTCATAACTTTTATATACGATATTATTTATTATAAAAGTTACACCGTAAAACAATTGTATTTTAATTTGAAACGAGTACAATATCATTATATAAGAATAATGATTTTTTTTATGTTTTTAGCTCATGTGAAATTTGTTCGTCATTATGTTTTTAGTGCAGTTCATTGTATATTTTTATTTGTTATTGATTTTTTTTGGACACTATTGTATTTCAGTAAAATAATAAATTCTAAAACATAATGGTGAAATAACACTTGTGTAATTCTAATATGTAAACCCTAATAATAAATTAACAACTAATTAAATTAATACATTAGAAACAATGATAAAATAACACAAAATTATATAATATGTAAAACACAATTGTAAATGTCTAATTCTATTTTCTGTTCGTCATTGTATTATCCTAGAGACAATGAGTTTTGAAAAACATATTGATGAAATAACATCATTATGTATCTCTAATTGTAATACACAATAATAAGATAAAAACAAATTTATATAAAATAACAAAATAAATGATCTAAAACATTAAAAACAATGATGAATACAAATAAAAAATTGTGAAATATATTTAACACAATGAATTGATATTTGACATAATGAGCTGACGTATTCAAAACAATAACTTGACATATATGACCTTTCGGCTTAATGGATGGGTCACCATACGAGTATAGGGTCGGAACGTAAATGTAATTATTTAAACATGGAAACTTCTTAGGAATTGGAATTTGATGACCATAGCGGGCCGCTATGGAAAGCATAACGGTTTGCCCATGGTATAGGGTTCGAAACCAGAATTTGGATTTCATAGCGGACCGCCAAGGTTAAGGGGTAACGGTCTGCCATAGTTGTTCAAGACAGCCACAGTCCGGCTTAACGATCCGCGAGGCCGCAAGGAATATTCGATTTCAAGTTGTGAATATTCAATTGGAATATGTGTATGCCTTCTTAAGGTGATAACGGACCGCCAAAGAGGGCTTAGCGGTCTGCTAAGTACCCGCTTGGGCAAAAGATGGCATAAAAACCTCCAAACCTGATTTTTTATATTTACATACTCTTACTCTTAGGTCTACTCTCTCTCTCTCTCTAAACGACCTGCTATCTCTCTAAAATCTGAACCGTACATCTCTTAGATCAATGGCTCTCGTTGCTTCGTACCCTTCTTACAAATTTTATGCTTAGTACCATATGTATATAAGGGGTTTCAATGAAAACCATATCATAATTGAAAACCAAGAAAACCATTTATTTACCATTGATCCGTTTGATTGAGATTAATTAGTAGCTGTAAGGCCCCGTTCCTGGGACGCTTACAGCTGGTCAATCATCGCACATAAAACATATAATTGCATTTACTTAAATAAAACATGCAGCGGAAACTTTTAAATCAATCATTTCATTTCCTTTAATAAACACGTTTGCAAAGTAATACAACATTCATTACAAAACATCGTTTGTTTGCATTACAGTACAAAAGCGTTAAACAAAATAATGCCATCCTAAAAGAGCTGAGTAGCCATCCCGTGCCATCCTCATCAACGTTACATGCCAACTGGAAACACATAAAAAGTCAGCGTTGCTGAGTGAGTTCTAGTTTTATAATAAAACATACTTTTCTTTCGTTAAAATCGTTCTTTACATACATGCGATCACACATCATGCGTACACATAGATAATATCATTATTATCTTCATCATTCGTTCGTTAACTTTCGTTCGTTTAACGTACATCGTTAACATTCACATTCTTTACTTTCGTTCACATTCATTCATAAATTCTTACTTTCATTCGTACGTTCCTTACTTTCATTCGTACATTCATTACATTCGTTCGTACGTTCATTACATTCGTTCGTACGTTCATTACTTTCGATAACATGTATGTTACCCCGAACATTATGCACGAAGTTGGTCACTGGGCCTGAGGTCTTTCATAGACCTCGAACATTGTGCACGAAGCTGACTCCAGTACCTAGGGCAAGTACATTCACCACTTATCTTTTCTCTTTCATTCCGGATCAATGCCATGTGCTATACCCCGAACATTGTGCATGAAGTTAGTTACTAGGCCTGAGGTCTTTCATAGACCTCGAACATTATGCACTAAGCTGACTCCAGTACCTAAGGCAAACGGCAAGGATCCCATACATATGGTCAATCACAAGGATTGGACCCCAGTGTACATCCTTCTGGGGTAGCTAACCCGCACACAGTTGAGCTAACACCCTTCATTGGGTGTGAACCTCCATACATTTGCTTGCAAGCCTTTTCTTACTTTCATTCATTCATTCGTTAATGCATGCATTCTTTCGTTTCGTTCCTTTTTTCATTATCTTCCACTTTACGTTACATAATACTTTTCATTCATTCATAAACATAACACGTAAAGCCACGAGAAAGATAAACATACATCATAACGAGGAACATCACCATACACAAATAGCATCACCATACAGGGCAACATCATATATACATAACATACATCATGCATAATCATGCATCATCATCATTATCATGTCCAACATAACTTATAAGGCCTCCGCGGCCATCTTACATGCACTTATGGGAACTTCCATATCAAAACTTACATCTGCACTTTCCCCTAAAAGTCAGTAATCAAACTATGCTTCTCCTCGGTGCAACAGCCCTAATTGGGCGTATGGACACCCTTTAGTCGCACGGCCTTCATGCGACTGAACGTCATGCGATTGGACCTATGCAGATGAACACCAATGCGGATGAACACCCAATCGTGCGAATGGACTCTCAATCGTGCGAATGAACACTATGCGAATGGACCTCACGCGAATGGACCTCATGTGGATGAGCACATATGCGACTGGGCTCTCAGTCGCATGACTCCCCATGCGACTGGACCCCAGTCGTGCGACTGAACCTCAATCGTGCGACTGAACCCCAATCGCCTTCTAGTTGGCCGTATGGCCTCCAGTCGGTCGCCTTGCCCTAACTGGTGCAGAATGCAGTCATCCCGAACCCAATCTGCCATTTTCGACCTCCAAGCTTATCCAAACCCATTCTAAGCCTAAATCAACCATCCTAAACCTTAGGAATGCACACTATAACACCATTCAAGCACACACAAGCCCGAAATCAAACTCCAAACGCACCACACGCAATCACACCCAAATGGGTCAAACACACACACATACAAAAATGGGTTTACTATGTGTTCCAGCCCCAAATCAGTTAAAAACAAGTAAAATAGGGGTCCTAGAACTCACACAAACGACCACAACGAGAAGAGCTTCGATTTGACTCGCTTCTCAACGGTTTTGCTCACTCGAACCAACCCGAACCAACTTTTCTTCCTCTTTTCTTCCTTTCTCTCTTCTCTTCTCTTGTTTAGCTGAAATATGTGGGTGTGGGGAGAGGGTCAGGGCTGCCCTCTCCCTTAAATACCCCCACTCACCCGACTTTCTTTCGTTGGCGAGTTTGGTCCCCCGACTTTGAACTTTATTTCTTTTCTTCTTTCGTCGTCTTCAAAATAGATAAATAACCGGGTGTTACAGTAGCATTTTAGTAATTATATGGAAGATTATAAGTGTTTAAATAGGCGTTAAGGGTAAAATAGGAAGAACACAAAATAATTAACTTGGTAACTACTACATATAATTATAAAAATTCCTAAATTTACTCACATATTCCCTTTTTCTTTTACCTCTCACCTCTCTCTTATATTCAAATAATCAAATATATTATTTTTATACTTTGGATTGAAAAATTAGATAATCATTCTTTTTCTAAAATTAAAGACAACTAAACTAAAGAATATGACTGGTTATGCATGCATCACACTGTGTTACGAACATTATGTGTTACGTATATGTAACATTGGCATACATATGTGTATAATCTTTAATGAATCCATATGAAAATCTAGAATGAGTTACATATATAACAGTGGTACATATACGTAACAGCTGAGTTACGTATATCTAGCAATAATGTTACATACATATGATTATGATAAAACTACAAATCTTCATGTTCTTCGTGTTCATCTTGTTCATCATGTTTTAGTGTTTGTTTTGTTCGTCTTCCTTACATAGACATACCTCAAATGATTTCATAAAAGTTAATCCTTTGAATTAACCATTATCTTCCTCAATTTATCTTTTTTACCCCGCATACTTCTTTCACATCCAATTTATCGCTATATTGCATGATACGTATGTGTAATCAAGGAAATTAATAAATAATACATGTAAAACCAAAGTTACATTCAACTACGTAACATAACCATTACATGTACGCAATCGTAGTGTTTATCTTCCACATTATGTTCTTTGTCATCATCATCTTCTTTGTATTTTCACTTTATTCTTCATTATCTTCATCTTCTTTTCCGATCAATCTAATTGTTACATTGTGTGATACGTATATGTAATCAAGGAAATAGAGAAAGAAAAGACGTAGAAGCAAAAGTTAACGTTGGTAGTGGTACGTAGTGTTCGTCTATTTACCATGTTCTTCATCATCGTCTTTGCCGATGATCGTAATCTTCTTTGATGCTTACTCATATCTGACACCCGTAATGAGCATCATTCATGAATATGAGCAATTGATGAAGATCATCACTATCTTCATTGTTGCGTGGTAGAAGTATTCATCTTCATCTTTGATTTTAAAGAATCAAATCATGTTTCAAGAGAATCAAGCACCACCACCATTTATGATTATTTTAATTCAAAATCATAACCACCATTTGATTTTGAACGATGATTAAATCATGTTCAATGGATCATCAGAGCTAAGAAATTGAAAAAATGAATAACATATTAGAAAACATATACGATGAAGATCATCTTATAAATTAAATAAATAATAGAATAGATTTAGTCAACACATAAACTAAATAAGGAGAAAAATTAGGAGTTAAAAAAACTACCAAAACTAAAAGGTGTTAAAATTACCATACTAACCTTTAAATAAAAAATAAAAAGTAAAAGAAAATTGTTTTGTTGGCTGTTGTGAAGAAAGTAATTTAGTAAAAACGACTTAAATTAACCCTATTCTAGACACTAAGTAATACTCTAGACTTACTAAAAGACACTAAACTACTAACCGGCAAGTGTACCGGTCGACTCTAGTATAGCTAAAGTAAGTCCGGATATCGAATCCACAAGACTCTAATGTATTACAATAATTAACTCGATCTAGTCTAAAAAGACACGGACTGTTTGTTTTGTTCTTGAGAAGGGGGGTATTCTAACAATTCCTACAAAAGACAAGTAATTGAAAACTAGGAGTAACTAAAGGCACGAATTTAAAACAACTTAACTTAGATGATAGAAAGGCACTACCTAGATTGGAATCCTGATTTTGTTTAGGGATGATTGGTTTGGGAAATTGTAAACTTTGGGGAACCGGGATCTTAAAGTTTTCACCTTTGGGGATGCCTAAAGCCTCCTAATCACTCTCAAGAGTACTAAAGCGACATCCTAAGATTAATGTAACTACCGGATGCTAGACTCACTCTCACGAGATGTCTAACGGGTCTATGAAAGTACCTATGTGATTCACTCCTTCACGGGATCTAAATCAAGGTAAGTGAACTCTATTAATTGAACTTGCTAGACATTAGTCAAAGGTCACTCCCTCACAGAAGCTCCTGCCTTACAGCTTAATGACTTAGATCTACCAATAAACTCGCACCTCATAGATTATGAGATTAGCAAAACACTTGAATTAGTAAGATTACCGATTAATTGCTTTTAAAGTGTAACACCCGTAATTTCTTTTAAAGAAATAAAAGAATAAATAGAAAGAAAAAGGAAGGAAACGGAAGTCAACTTAAAGTTAAGGGGTAAAAAGTGCCAAAAGGACAAAATCATTGAAAAGTTGGTGTAAAAGAAGGTATGGCCGCCCATAACCCCCTTCACACTTCTTTGCATTCGGTTTTTAGAGAGAGAAACAGCAGGGACTTCGATTCTTAGAGAGAGAAAGAAGAAGAAATCGGATTCAAGGTAAGAATTAGTGTTTTTAAGTTGTGTTTTGGCTAAGAAACCGAGAATGCATGTTCTTATATGTGTGTTTTTGTGTTCGGGTGCGTTCATTGGGTTTTATAGGTGTTCAACTTGTAGCAAACGGGTTTTGAAGGAGTCATACCCGAGAGACTGCAAAGGTGAGTTTCTAGGTCCCCTTTTTACTTGTTTTAAACGTTTTGGGGCTGGAAAATGCATGTAAGTATGTTTTATAAAATTTGGGTTTGATACCCGTATGATATGAATGTATGTATGTTTATGTTTATGTTAATTTATGCCTGGAAAACATGTGTGCATGCTTAGAACTAGGCATTTTGATGTGTGGTATTTGGAATATGAATTAGATACATGTCCAGGTTGCTAATACGTCCAACAGGGTGGTCGTATGACCAAATAATTTTTCTAAGTGTGTTAAAGAGTCCAATAGTGCTCATACGCCCAACAGGGTGGTCGTATGACCAGGTGATTATTCTAAGTGTAGGGTGAAGAGTCCAATAGTGCTCATACGCCCAACAGGGTGGTCGTATGACCAGATGATTATTCTAAGTGTAGGGTGAAGAGTCCAATAGTGCTCATACGCCCAACAGGGTGGTCGTATGACCAGATGATTATTCTGTGTAGGGTGAAAAGTCCCACAGGGCTCATACGCCCAGCAGTACTCATACGCCCAGGGTTGAAAAATTTTCTAAGTGTAGGCTGGTAAGTCCGACTGTGGTGAAACGCCTAGAACAGGGCTTATACGCCCAAAATACTTAGACTTTTTAACATACTTCCCTTGGAGTTTGTGCAGTAGGGTTTCACCTGACTGTTGACTAGGACGTTATCGAATGTGAGTGATGATGCTATGTATGATTACGTATGTATGATGCTATGTATGATGATGAATGTATGATGATGAATGTATGATGAGTGTGTATGTTCCTTGTAACTGTGTATGCTTATCTTTCCGAAACTTTACGAATAACGAGAATGAACAAATGAAGTATTATGTAACGTAAAGTGAAAGATAATGAAAGAGGAACATGATGATGAATGCATGTATTAACGAATGAACGAAAAGAAGAATGATGATGAATACATGCATTAATGAACGAACGAATTATGTCTTGCAAGCATTGAATAACGCGATTGGTCCTTCTCTGTGATTGACCATGGTCATGGTACCTCTACCGCTTACCTCTAGTACCGTGGCATACGTTTTGTTGTTCATATGTTGACTTCGGCCCGGTAGCTAATAACGATCGGGGTGTAGCATATGGTATTGGTACAATCACCTTTCAATGTGCAAGTAGTAACGAATGATGAAGATAATAACGAATATTATGTCTGTGTACGTATGATGTATGAGTATTATGTAACGTAAGGTGAAAGATAATGAAAGAAGATTGATGATGAATACATGCATTAACGAACGAACAAATTATGTCTTGCAAGCATTGAATAACGCGATTGGTCCTTCTCTGTGATTGACCATGGTCATGGTACCTCTACCGCTTACCTCTAGTACCGTGGCATACGTTTTGTTGTTCATACGTTGACTTCGGCCCGGTAGCTAATAACGATCGGGGTGTAGCATATGGTATTGGTACAATTCACCTTTCAATGTGCAAGTAAGTATGAACGGGATTCTTGTCATTCGACCACAGTAATCATAGCCAAGTGCTATGAAGTGGGTAAAGCCTGACAGAATCCATACGAGAAGTTAAAGATAACAATGTATAACGAATGATGAAGATAATAACGAATATTATCTCTATGTACGTATGATGTATGAACGCATGCATGAAAGGATACTTTTAAATAAGTAAAAGTATGTTTTATTATAAAACTAGAACTCACTCAGCAACGCTGACTTTTATGTGTTTTCCAGTTGGCAGGTAGTGTTGCTGAGGATGGCACGAGGCGGCTACTCAGCTCTTTTGGGATGGCATTCTTTTGTTAATGTTTTTGTATTGTAATGCAAACAAACGGTATTTTGTAATGGGTGTTGTATTACTTTGCAAAAGCATTTATAGTAAATTCAAAGTTTCCGCTGCATGGTTTTATTAAGTTATATTAAATGTATGTTTTATGGGTGATGACGACCAACTGTGAGGTGCCCAGGAACGGGGCCTTACAAGTTGGTATCAGAGCCAAAGTTTGAGTGAAATGGGTAAAATTTTAAAATAAACCTAAACTTAAACTGAAAATGGGACAGAAAGGAAGAGAATGCCATCTGAGTAGTTGCGTGCCATCAGGTATTTTTATTAAAGTTAATCATGATTTCGTGCGCATGATATGTTTATGTGTACTGTTAGACTTAGATACTAATGTAGTCAGGACAGGTAATGCTCGGGGTACGAAGAGTAGAGTAAGTGGCTAATCACAACTGGCCACTGTAATTGGGGACTTACTATACTTGACATAAACTGAGCTATTTCCTTGAATGACCGTGTTGGTGTTTAAATCTTCCAGTGTGATAGAAGATGGTCGGTGGTAGATCATCTAAAGCTTCCCGTGGCGGTGGACGTGGTGATGAACCGCGTAACACGCGAGGAAGACTTAGGACGGAGAAAGTAGTTCATGAGGAAAATGAGACTCCTCATCAGGAGGAGGCAGACGAAAGCGCGAATTTGAGAGCCTCGGTAAAAGAGGCAGTGGTCGAGGAAGTACATCAGGTCATGCAGACGATCTTACCATCTGTAGTGACCGAGGTGATAAAGGCAGTACGTAATGATGAGAGACGAGGGAGGAATCGGTCCTCGGGTAGACAGCAACAGACAGAAGCAAAAACAGTATTATCCGATGATGAAGAGGAAGAGGAAGAAGAACAGTTACGGGAGACAGCCCGGGGTTGTAACTACGGGGCATTCATGAGGTGCAAGCCCCCAACTTTTGATGGTTCTGGTACTGCTACTGATGCTCACCAATGGGTGATGGAAATGGAAGTTGTCCTCGATATTAGTGATTGCCAGGAGGACAAGAAGGTGAAGTTTGCTACCCACTCTTTCACAGGGTCGGCTTTGTGCTGGTGGAAAAATATAGTCCAAGCCGAGGGTAGTAGGGCTATAGGGAAGATGAAGTGGGCTGAGTTAAAAAGGTTGGTGATTGAGGAATTCAGTCCTCGTCGGGAAATGGATAGAACTGAGAGAGAGTTCCTGCAGTTAGAGGCGGGGACGATGACCCACCAACAATATACCACCAAGTTTAACGAATTGGCGCTGTTGGTGTCGGAGCAGGTGACGCCGGTGCCTCGAAAGATCAACCGGTATATTCAGGGGCTGCCAGCTGGAATTCGTTGGCACTTGATTTCTGCCCGACCAAGCACTTTCAGGTCGGCAGTGGATTTGGCGGGAAGGTTATTCTATGAACGGGCTGCGTTGGTAAAGGCTGAGGGTAGCAAGAAAGGAAGTGGAGAGAAGAACTGGTAGGGGAAGAGATTTGGTCGGGGTGATACTTCGACGAGTAACAAGAAGGCGACGGGAGCTGGGGTGAGGAAGTGTGGTAAGTGTGGAAGGGAGCACTCAGGGGAGTGCAAATGGGGATCCAACATCTGCTTTAAGTGTGGGAAGACGGGACATATATCGAAGGATTGCCGGATGGGCAAGTGTTTTAACTGTGGGGAAGGTGGTCATATGAGCAGGGACGGTAAGAAGCCGAGGGCTGAGGCTTCAGGGGTAAAGAAGACGGGAAGTGAAGGTCCGAGAGCAAGAGCCAGGGCTTTCACTATGACGCAGGAAGAGGCTAGGACGGACCCTGATGTGGTGTCAGGTACTTTTCTAGTAAATCAAACCCTTGCTTCTGTGTTATTTGATTCTGGTGCTAGTAGGAGTTTCATTTCTGCTACTTTCTGTGCTAAATTGCCTGTTAGTAGTAAATGCATTAGTGAGCCTTTTTATGTAGAAACTGCTATTGGTAAGTCCACTAGAGTTACTTATGTGATAGAGGACTGTACCATAGAATTAGAAGGTCATAGGTTTGCTGCTAGATTACATGTGATGCCCCTAGGTGGATTTGATGTAGTACTAGGGATGGATTGGTTGGCAACCTATGAAGCGAATATCGTATGTCGAAAGAAGATGATTAGATTGACGGCATCTGACGGAAGTCTGGTGACAATATACGGTGATCGGGTAACGGTGATTCCGAAGGTGATTTCGATGGCGGTGGCGGGGAAGTGCATGAGGCGTGGGTGCAACGCCTACCTATGTTATGTGAAGGATGTGGAAACGCCAACACCACAACTATCCGACGTTCCGGTTGTGTGTGAGTTTTCAGATGTGTTCCCGGAAGACTTATCGAGATTGCCACCTGACCGCGAAATTGAATTTCAAATTGACTTAATACCCGGTGCCCAACCTGTCGCCAAGGCACCGTATCGATTAGCTCCTACGGAGATGAAGGAATTGATGGAGCAACTGCAGAGTTGCTTGACAAGGGCTTCATTAGACCGAGTATCTCTCCTTGGGGTGCTCCGGTCTTATTCGTGAAAAAGAAGGACGGTAGCATGAGAATGTGTATCGACTACCGTGAATTGAACAAGTTGACCGTAAAGAATCGGTATCCGTTACCGAGGATCGATGACTTGTTCGACCAGCTCCAGGGTGCCAGTTGGTTCTCAAGGATAGATCTTCGATCTGGCTACCATCAATTGAAGGTAAAGGAGCAGGACATTCCTAAAACAGCTTTTCGTACGCGTTATGGACACTATGAGTTTCTCGTTATGTCATTTGGTCTAACTAACGCGCCAGCTGCTTTTATGGACTTGATGAACCAAGTGTGTCGGCCAATGTTAGATAAATCAGTGATTGTGTTCATCGATGATATCCTGATTTATTCGAGGAGCGAAGAAGAGCATGCCGGTCACATTCGGGAAGTATTGGGGACTTTGAGAAGGGAGAAACTGTATGCTAAGTTCTCCAAATGTGCTTTCTGGTTACGCGAGGTGCAATTTCTGGGTCACGTGGTAAATGCAGAGGGAATCATGGTGGACCCAGCAAAGGTTGAGGCTGTGATGCAATGGAAATCACCAAAGACGCCTTCCGAGATTCGTAGCTTCTTGGGATTGGCGGGCTATTATAAGAGATTTATTCAAGACTTTTCAAAGATAGCCTCACCTTTGACAAAATTGACTCGTAAGGACGTGAAATTCATGTGGGGTCGAGAACAGGAGACGGCTTTTGAGGAGTTGAAGGCAAGACTAACACAAGCTCCTGTTTTGACTTTGCCCGAGGGAAATGAAGACTTAGTGGTCTATTCGGATGCATCTTATTCTGGGCTAGGTTGTGTGTTGATGCAACGTGGAAAGGTGATAGCCTACGCATCTCGACAGCTGAAGACCCACGAAGTCAACTATCCCACACACGATCTAGAATTAGCCGCGGTGGTTTTTGCGTTGAAGATTTGGCGGCACTATCTATACGGGACGAAGTGCACAATCTTCACTGACCACAAAAGCTTGAAGTACTTCTTCGAGCAGAAGGACCTAAACATGAGGCAGAGGCGGTGGTTGGAGCTGATAAAGGATTATGATTGTGAGATCCATTACCACCCGGGCAAAGCCAATGTGGTGGCTGATGCCCTTAGCCGAAAAGAAAGGCCTGAGCCGATCCGGGTGAAGGCTTATCAGTTAATCATGACCTCCGACGTGATGACACAGGTTAAGGAGTTTCAAGACGAGGCTTTGAAAGAAGATCGTCTTAACTCCGAAAGGATGAGAGGTCTAGTGACGGAGTTGGGTGAGAACACTCTAGGTGTTAAGATCCGATTTGGGCGAATGTGGATTCCTTGATACGGGGATCTACGTGAAAAGATCATGGATGAGGCCCATAAGACTCGATACTCCATTCACCCGGTGCTACCAAAATGTACCACGATATGAAGAAGGATTACTGGTGGCCGGGTATGAAACGTGACGTAGTGGAGTACGTGAGTAAATGCCTAACTTGCTTACAAGTAAAGGCAGAACACCAGAAGCCTTACGGGAAGATCCAACCGTTGGATATACCCGAGTGGAAGTGGGAGCACATCACCATGGACTTCATCACGAAGTTACCACGTACCCCTAAAGGGTATGATGCTATATGGGTGATAGTTGACCGCTTGACAAAGAGTGCCCACTTCCTACCGATCCGCGAAACGTACTCATCTGAAAGATTGGCGGACCTGTTCATCAAGGAAATTGTAGCTCGTCATGGTGTACCGGTGTCTATTGTGTCTGATCGCGACACCCGGTTTACCTCCAAGTTTTGGAAAAGATTTCATGATGCAATGGGGACGAGACTACACATTAGTACAGCATATCACCCTCAGACAGACGGTCAGTCTGAGAGGATGATCCAAACCCTCGAAGACATGCTTCGGGCGTGCGTGATCGACTTTGGAGGAAGTTGGGACAACCACCTGCCGTTAGCAGAATTCTCGTACAACAACAGTTATCATGCCAGCATTGGCATGCCACCTTACGAGATGCTATACGGTAGGAGATGTAGGACGCCCGTATGTTGGGGAGACATTGGGCAGAAAGAACTGGGAGGTGTTGAGGTGATTGAAGCAACGACTGAGAAATTAGAAAAGATCAAAGCCTTCATGAAGGCGGCGAAAGATAGGCAAAAGTCGTATGCTGACAAGAGGCGAAGACCGATAGAGTTCAAGGTTGGTGACCGAGTTATGTTGAAGGTCTCACCTTGGAAAGGAATCATTAGATTCAGGAAACGAGGTAAGCTAAGCCCGAGATACATAGGACCTTTCCGGATTGTCGCACGAGTAGGAGAGGTGGCCTATCGACTTGAATTGCCAAATGAGTTAAGTGGAATTCATCCCACATTCCATGTATCTCATCTGAGAAAGTGCTTAGCTGATGAAGATATGATTATTCCACTGGAGGATATTGAAGTAGACGAACGACTCAATTACGTTGAGCAACCAGTGGCAATCATTGATCGTAAGGAGAAGAGGTTGAGGAATAAAGTGGTTCCTCTTGTGCGTGTACAGTGGAAGCACAGGAAGGGATCCGAGTCTACATGGGAGACTGAAGAAGAAATGAGACAGCACTACCCACATCTGTTTGAGGAATAACAGGTTTCGGGGACGAAACCTATATAAGGGGGGTGGACTTGTAACACCCGTAATTTCTTTTAAAGAAATAAAAGAATAAAATAGAAAGAAAAAGGAAGGAAACGGAAGTCAACTTAAAGTTAAGGGGTAAAAAGTGCCAAAAGGACAAAATCATTGAAAAGTTGGTGTAAAAGAAGGTATGGCCGCCCATAACCCCCTTCACACTTCTTTGCATTCGGTTTTTAGAGAGAGAAACAGCAGGGACTTCGATTCTTAGAGAGAGAAAGAAGAAGAAATCGGATTCAAGGTAAGAATTAGTGTTTTTAAGTTGTGTTTTGGCTAAGAAACCGAGAATGCATGTTCTTATATGTGTGTTTTTGTGTTCGGGTGCGTTCATTGGGTTTTATAGGTGTTCAACTTGTAGCAAACGGGTTTTGAAGGAGTCATACCCAAGAGACTGCAAAGGTGAGTTTCTAGGTCCCCTTTTTACTTGTTTTAAACGTTTTGGGGCTGGAAAATGCATGTAAGTATGTTTTATAAAATTTGGGTTTGATACCCGTATGATATGAATGTATGTATGTTTATGTTTATGTTAAATTTATGCCTGGAAATCATGTGTGCATGCTTAGAACTAGGCATTTTGATGTGTGGTATTTGGAATATGAATTAGATACATGTCCAGGTTGCTAATACGTCCAACAGGGTGGTCGTATGACCAAATAATTTTTCTAAGTGTGTTGAAGAGTCCAATAGTGCTCATACGCCCAACAGGGTGGTCGTATGACCAGGTGATTATTCTAAGTGTAGGGTGAAGAGTCCAATAGTGCTCATACGCCCAACAGAGTGGTCGTATGACCAGATGATTATTCTAAGTGTAGGGTGAAGAGTCCAATAGTGCTCATACGCCCAACAGGGTGGTCGTATGACCAGATGATTATTCTGTGTAGGGTGAAAAGTCCCACAGGGCTCATACGCCCAGCAGTACTCATACGCCCAGGGTTGAAAAATTTTCTAAGTGTAGGCTGGTAAGTCCGACAGTGGTGAAACGCCTAGAACAGGGCTCATACGCCCAAAATACTTAGACTTTTTAACATACTTCTCTTGGAGTTTGTGCAGTAGGGTTTCACCTGACTGTTGACTAGGACGTTATCGAATGTGAGTGATGATGCTATGTATGATTACGTATGTTGATGCTATGTATGATGATGAATGTATGATGATGAATGTATGATGAGTGTGTATGTTCCTTGTAACTGTGTATGCTTATCTTTCCGAAACTTTACGAATAACGAGAATGAACAAATGAAGTATTATGTAACGTAAAGTGAAAGATAATGAAAGAGGAACATGATGATGAATGCATGTATTAACGAATGAACGAAAAGAAGAATGATGATGAATACATGCATTAATGAACGAACGAATTATCTCTTGCAAGCATTGAATAACGCGATTGGTCCTTCTCTGTGATTGACCATGGTCATGGTACCTCTACCGCTTACCTCTAGTACCGTGGCATACGTTTTGTTGTTCATATGTTGACTTCGGCCCGGTAGCTAATAACGATCGGGGTGTAGCATATGGTATTGGTACAACCACCTTTCAATGTGCAAGTAGTAACGAATGATGAAGATAATAACGAATATTATCTCTTTGTACGTATGATGTATGAGTATTATGTAACGTAAGGTGAAAGATAATGAAAGAAGATTGATGATGAATACATGCATTAACGAACGAACGAATTATGTCTTGCAAGCATTGAATAACGCGATTGGTCCTTCTTGATTGACCATGGTCATGGTACCTCTACCGCTTACCTCTAGTACCGTGGCATACGTTTTGTTGTTCATACGTTGACTTCGGCCCGGTAGCTAATAACGATCGGGGTGTAGCATATGGTATTGGTACAATTCACCTTTCAATGTGCAAGTAAGTATGAACGGGATTCTTGTCATTCGACCACAGTAATCATAGCCAAGTGCTATGAAGTGGGTAAAGCCTGACAGAATCCATACGAGAAGTTAAAGATAACAATGTATAACGAATAACGAATATTATCTCTGTGTACGTATGATGTATGAACGCATGCATGAAATGATACTTTTAAATAAGTAAAAGTATGTTTTATTATAAAACTAGAACTCACTCAGCAACGCTGACTTTTATGTGTTTTCCAGTTGGCAGGTAGTGTTGCTGAGGATGGCACGAGGCGGCTACTCAGCTCTTTTGGGATGGCATTCTTTTGTTAATGTTTTTGTATTGTAATGCAAACAAACGATATTTTGTAATGGGTGTTGTATTACTTTGCAAAAGCATTTTAGTAAATTCAAAGTTTCCGCTGCATGGTTTTTATTAAGTTATATTAAATGTATGTTTTATGGGTGATGACGACCAACTGTGAGGTGCCCGGAAACGGGGCCTTACATAAAGTCTATTGTACATTCAACATTAAAGATCCTAAATTTATTATGTGACATAGACAATCACCAAAGCTCAAGACCTAACACAACTCTATTATATGATAAAGACCGTCACCAAGAGTTATGTAAAGCAAATAAACGACAACCAAACCCATTCAAATACTCATATGCATTCATTAAAGAGCCAACTATTCTTACAATTCAAAGACTACCAAGGTTTTCATAAGAATCCCATAAAAATCCTAACTTAACAATCCATCATCCAATCTAGGTAGTAGCAAAGTGTCTAGCCGCTCATAATTGCGGTTTCGATCAAAAGTAAGTTGAAACAATGAAATGAAACATCTAGGACGAAAAGAGAATGGAAATAAAGACACCCGAACGTCACGAGGGCGACCCGAATGCGTCCTTGCCTTCAATCTTCGAACCGGGTGCTCCGAATGCTTCAAAATAACTCAATTTTTGCTCTCCCAATCGTCCAAGAACTTCCTCCTTCGTCCATTAGGGTTCATCCCCCAAAAAGAGGGCTTAAGTACGTTAAAAACAAGAAAATTGCGGCTTTTCTGCAGATACGGGCCTCTCGCGGGTAGCGTGATGATTTGGAATTCCGGTCGCCACCCGCCACCTTTTGATCTCGCACACCCTCCTACGGGCCGCGAGAGGATCAGGAAAACGGGTCGCGCCCCGCCAGCTGCTCCTAGTTCAGACATTGACTTCCTTTCAGCTTGTGATCTCGCGTATCGCTTCGGGAGTCGTTTCTTCTTGTATTTCCGCTTATTTAGGCTCTTTTTAACACACAAGGCCTGCACAATAAAATATAAACAAAAGTTTATCTATTCTAAAGGAAAACGACATTAAACAAATAAAACTAAACAAAATAGCATGAATAACCGATGTATTTTGCAATACATCAAATATCCCCACACTTATCTTTTTTTTTCGTCCCCGAAAAACAGCTAATTTGCAATGGAATCATAACCGGAAAGGCAAGTTCTCTATAAAGTCAAACATCAAACAATATAGATAAATAACACATAAAGAACGTGACTACGATTGCCGGTATTATAATCCCCTAAACCCAACCACCGACTCATCAAACCCCCTTCGTGTAAAGTTTTATGTTCAAGTTCGTTGATTTTAAAATCTACGGGTCTCACACTTGGACGCACACGGCTCAACCTAGTCCCACTTCAAGCTTATAAGGTACAGGGACTGCCCTAACCATTTTTTGTACACACCCCTCCAGGTTTAAATACCAACCTGGAACGAATAATGGATTCTCATGAGCAATTTATTTTATTAGTTTTTTTCACATCTTGTCCTAGAGGGCTGTTATCCGCTGAGTCACCATCCCCTTGAGCAACACCATAGGCTTTGTCATTCTTTTTTTTTTTCGTGTAGCTTTCATGTTTCACCAATTGCACAATCCTAGGTAGACTTTCAATGGCCCTTTTTCACTATATTAGCAGTTTTCAGCCTTACCGTATACTCCCAAGATGATAGCCCACAAGATTTCTAAGCGTTTCTTAAGGTATGATTAATTAAACACTTAAGGGGATTTTTCAAAACCGGCTGGGCCTACCAACACATCCTAATCACATATCCCTTTTGTTTTTTTTTTTCAGAAAACAAGATTGTTTTAACTTTTTAGAGATCACGAAATCCGGTAATTATATCATCTTTCATTAGATGCAAAAAGCTTCCTTCAAGAAACAATATATATTATAATTTAATTTTTTTTTGTAAAACTATTAAACTAAAAACCAAAGCAAAAACTATGACTCATATTTCCCATCCCCACACTGAATCTTGCATCGTCCTCAATGCAAAGATGGAAAACAAAAACTGACAAACTACCTACTGAAGATAAAGAAAACTAAATCTTGTAAATATATTATGAATGCAAGTGGAAACGACTTAGCTGAATATGTGAGACTGTCAGTGTGCCAGTCAATTCCACATGTGCTCTCTACTCCAAACTGCTCAGCAAAACTGGTATCATCAAACAGCTAATACCAACAAGGATAATAAACGATAAGAGTGTAACAGGTCAAAGTTCAACCAAACAACCAAACAACCAACCCAAATCCCAACCAACCATAGTTTAAAGTACAGACCATTAAGAAAGGATAAAAACAGCATAAAAGATAAAAAATACTAAGATGTGAAATAAACTTAAGCTGCATCCTCACGCTCTGTCTCTTCACTCCTCGTCTTCTTCTTCATCCTCTTCGTCTTCACCAAGAATTGGGAACTCTGGCTCCATGTCTGCATAGCCACCATGACCTGATCCTGAGGCCCCCCGATGCGAACTACCCTGACCAGTCGGATCAAAATCCGGGCATCGGAAACTGACTCAGGATGGCAGCAGGCTGAAAGAAATCTGGAACGGGTATGTTCATCTGTCCCATCATATGTCGAATCGCATTATCCTGCATATCCTGCCTACGATCCTGGCGAACAAAAACCAGCATCCATCCTTGCAAACCCAAGATCCATCTGAGCGAACCCAGTGTCCATCCGCTCATAAAGAGTCTCTAGTGTGATCTGATCGGGTGGTGGTTGTCTAGTAGGGTACTGGGGTGCTGGCCTATACTGGCGGGTCCTCTGTGGAACCTGATATCGTGGGGGTATAGAGCTCTGCATAGCTGCCTCTGCTGGCGTACCTGCCGGAGGCGGAATCTGTGGACCCTCACTAATACTCGCCCATGTTGGCGGGTCGGAATATGTCAGAATACCCGAAGCCTGCAAATCAGAAACTCTCATAAAACATGGCGCAGGCCGCTGCCTCATCCGCTCAGCCGGGTACCTGTCAAACACCCTTAAACTCTCGGCTAACCATGTCATATAAGGACCACAGTAGATCCTTGCTCCCCTACTGCCTCTCCATGGTCTCCTCATTGACAATGCAAAAACAGTCGCCAGGTTGGCGTTTCTTCCCTCTACCATACACATCAAACAAAATAAACTGATCTGGTTTACCTTGTTATCGCCCTGACCTCTACCTACAAGCGTGGCTGCGAGTATTTTGTGAATAAATCAAAGGATCGGATCAGTGATATCGCTCGCCACCATGTTGTTTGAATAGGGAACCCGAGAAATAGTGCCCCAGAATCTAGCCAGTTCTCTCACCGGGACAGCATGTGGGTGGGGTTTCTTTGTACACTCCCTGCAGACTGATCCTGAACTCATCGGTTTCAACTTCTTCTTGAGTATAGAATTGTAAGGCTACTGCAAACTGGGTATGGTCATCTCGTAAGATTTCCAGCCCAGGGCGAAGAAAACTGCCTCCTTCTCATCGAACTTCCCTTGTTTGAAATCAAACGTGGAGTGAAACTCCAAGGTGATCTCCTTATACTGCCTTGCATCGCAGTCTAATACCCTTCTGAACCTCGTCCTAACAGCCGCTCAATCCTTGCCCTTGCCCTAGGCGATCCATCAAATCCCAGTTGATTTTTCTGAACGGCAATAGCTCCACCGTAATTAAATTGCCCAGTCTTTGGTATTCACCCGAGTTGGCCTCAAACTGCAATAATGGGCTATCCCTAATCCTAGTGCTCTGCCATGTGGGATCCCTGGTCCAGCATACTCTACTACCCGATAGTACCCAGGTGCCGATGTTTGTGCTGGCGCTGTTGGAGCCTCTTGAGGACGAGCTGGTGGTTCTCTTCTCCTACTCCTCTTACTGGACGATCCTGCACCTGACATCTGCAAAACAGTTCAGATAGACAAAGAAAAACCAACATAGCAGAAAAGTTAGCGAGGGCTATGCGGGCACCATTTTTTTATTTATATATAATTAAAAGAGAGAGCCATATAGCATTTCATTCGTGGCTGAATCTGACAACAAGTTGAGTAAAAAAAAAATTACCGTTTACAAAAGCTGAGTTCTAACAATCTCGCCCGCATGGAGATTGAGTACGGGCGAGGCGTTTTATACTTATACGTGCACAAAATCTAAATAAATCCATGACACCAAAACAAATCTAACACTAAACGAATGAAACTAGCTAGACACATGTACCTACCTTCTCCCGGTACTTTAATTGTCCTCAATTAAATCCGAATCAAAGTTTGGCTAACCTATGTTTTCACATTCAATGTTTACCATAACCAAGCAAAATGCAACCGCGAAACAACATAATCATCAACCCAAACCAGCTACCCGCAACCTGCATTATTGTTATCTAACCAAACCACACCACCCGCAACCTCAAACTTTCACTACACTTTAAAATACAAACTTAAATAAAGACTTAACACAAATTTAAGCACTAAACAAAGCACAACTGAAAGAACTAACTCATGGTACAAGAATGACAAGAAAGCATACCTCGTGGTGAACTAAATGAGAAGAAATTGAGCAATCTTGTGCAAGAACTTTAAACTTTTGAGAACCCTCTAAAATCCCGCTTTTGATGTGAAAGATGGAAGATTGATGTGGAAAAAGATAGGGAATAGTTATGGTTGAGGAATGGTGATGGATTTGTGTGAAAAGATGAAAAATGGATGAAAATGGTGGAAAAAGGATGGTGTTCGTCGGAGTGGAGGAGAAGAAATGAGGTGAGAAAAGAGGGTTTTTGGGGATTAAGAGCTGCAGAAGAAATGCCCTCAGGTGACTCGCGGGTGGCGAGTCGTCTGAGAAATCCGCTCGCGCCCAGCGACCTTGTTTATGTGGGTCGCGGGTGGCGAGGGTTTGTGGACATGTCTCACGCCCAGCGACCGAGCCAGGGTGGCGAGTCACTTGGGCATGCTTCCGCTCCCCGAGTGGTCATTTTTCGGCAGAAGGTTTTGTTGTTTTGCCTTAGAAAATTTTTCGAAAATTACCAACTCCCAAAACCAAACCCAAAATTTGTCTAACAATTGAATGTACCATAATTTCATATTCTTACCAACTCTCGAGCACCCTCGGTTATGAATTCCTGTAACTGACTCGAAAACACAAAATAAAGACCAACAAACTATGAAAAGCTAATATTAAATACTAAAATGAACGAAAACTAACGGAATTACCAATGGTACAAACTCTACAAAAGATGTTTCTTTTGACGCTAAACCTTGGTGGGAACATTTTCAAGAGGAACTTCCTCCACCTCGGTCGTGTCAGTCGGCCCTCCTAGGTAATGCTTAAGCCTATGACCATTCACTTTCCACGTGCACCCCGTCAGATTCATTCATTAGCTCCACTATACCATACGGGAACACCTCCTTCACCACGTACGGACCCGTCCATCTAGATTTCAACTTACCGGGAAACAACTTAAGACGTGAGTTGTATAAAAGAACTTTGTCCCCGTTTTAAACTCCTTCAAACCTTTCAACTTCCTATCATGCACGGCTTTTGATTTCTCCTTAATACTCCAAGAACGCTCGTAAGCCGCATCTCGCAATGCTTCCAACTCGTGAATCTGGAAGAACCTCATCCTAGCAGCTTGGTTTAGATCTAAGTTCACTGTTTAAGCGCCCACAACGCTCGATGCTCTAGCTCTACCGGGAGATGGCAAGCTTTGCCATACACAACCATAAATGGAGTGGTTCCTAAAGGTGTCTTGTAGGCGGTACGAAATGCCCACAACACATCATCAAGTTTGTCCGACCAATCCTTTCGGCTCTTACCTACAACCTTCTCTAGAATCCTTTTCACTCCCCTATTGGCGTTTTCAACTTGACCGCTTGTTTGTGGATGATACGCGATTGAAATGCGGTGATTAACGCCATAATGCTCTAAAGCTCTCTCCATCACAGTATTGCAAAAATGGGTCCCTCGATCACTGATGAGGGCTTTTGGTGTACCGAAACGTGTGAACAACTTCTTTAAAAATTTCACTACCACTCGGGCATCGTTAGTAGGCAAAGCTTGAGCTTCCACCCACTTAGAAACGTAATCAATCGCCACGAGGATATACCTATTCCCTCTGGAGGAAGGAAAGGGTCCCATGAAATCGATACCCCACACATCAAAAACTTCAAGAACTTGAATCGGGTGTTGGGGCATCTCATCCTTGGATGAATATTACCGGTTCGTTGGCAAGCATCACACTTCTTAACAAACTCTATTGCATCCGCAACCACCGAAGGCCAGTAAAAACCACAGTCAAAATTTTTTGGGCGGTGGTGTTTGCACCATGATGGCGTCAATCTCTCATGAACATGCCTAAGAATATTTAAACCCTCTTCCTTAGGCACACATCTCCTAAGAATTCGATCTCCACCTTCCTAAACAGAAAGGATCATCCCATATGTACTTCTTCGCATCCCTAAACAACTTCCTCTTCTGTTGAGGACTCATACTCTCCATCACATAACCGTTAGCTAAATAGTTAGCTATATCACTAAACCAAGGCAAACCATCTCTCTCGCCGCTACAAAATCTATGGATTCATGAGGAAATCTATCTTCTATCGCCTCCTCACGAATTTCCTCTCTACTCGGTCCTCTAATCGTGAAAGATGATCGGCGGCTAAATTCTCGGCCTCCTTCTTGTCCCTAATCTCTATATCAAACTCGGAAAGCAAAAGTATCCACCGAATGAGTCGTGGTTTCGCGTCTTTCTTTTGGAAAAGAAAACGCAAGGCGGAATGATCAGTGAAGACTACGGTCTTGGAAAGAACAAGGTAGGCCCGGAATTTATCGAATGCAAATACTACGGCTAAGAGCTCTTTTTCTGTGGTGGTATAGTTCTCTTGAGCATTATTTAGCGTTTTGCTCGCGTAGTAAATCGGGTAAAAGTGCTTGTCCTTTCTTTGTCCTAATACTGCACCAACGGCATAGTCACTCGCATCGCACATGAGTTCAAAATGCAAACTCCAATCGGGCGAGGTAAGAATAGGTACACTGACGAGCCTTTCCTTCAAAAAGGTGAAGGCTTTGAGACGCTCCTCGTCGAAGACGAATGGAACGTCTTTCTCCAAAAGACGGGTTATGGGGCGAGTGGTCTTAGAAAAATCCTTAATGAAACGCCTATAAAAACCCGCATGACCAAGAAACTCCGGATTGATTTAACACTAGTGGGTGGGGGTAAGCGGGTGATGTATCTATTTTGGCTCTATCCACCTATATCCCTACACTTGAAATCTTATGTCCCAGCACAATCCCTTCTGTCACCATGAAGTGACATTTTTCTCAATTCAACATCACTTAGTGTCAACACACCTTTTCATCAACTTCTCTAAATTACCTAGACAATGGTCAAAAGAATCACCATAACTGAGAAGTCATCCATGAAGACTTCCATAGAGTTTTCCACCATGTCTTGGAAAATTGCCACCATGCACCGCTGAAAAGTAGCCGGTGCATTACATAGTCCAAAAGGCATGCGTCGGTACGCAAATGTGCCGTAGGGACATGTAAAAGTGGTTTTCTCTTGTCTTCTGGTGCGATTGGGATCTGAAAATACCCGGAGAAACCATCGAGAAAGCAATAAAATTGTCGCCCTGCAAGGCGTTCAAGCATCTGATCAATGAACGGGAGAGGAAAATGATCCTTGCGGGTGGTGTCGTTAAGCTTGCGGTAGTCAATGCATACACGCCAACCAGTGATCGTACGGGAGGGGATGAGTTCGTTTTTGGTATTCGTAACAACTGTCATCCCCCCCTTTTTGGGGACAACCTGGGTCGGGCTCACCCAGGGGGAATCAGAAATGGGATAGATAAAACCTGCATCCATGAGTTTAAGAACCTCCTTTTTCACCACCTCTTGCATGTTGGGGTTCAACCGCCTTTGAGGTTGCACCACGGGCTTGTAATCATCTTGCATGAGTATACGGTGGGTGCAATAGGTGGGGCTTATGCCCTGAATATCAGAGAGTCTCCAGCAATGGCTTTTTTTTTGTGTTTTCAACACATCAATCAACCTAGACTTCTCTTCCTCCGTTAATTTAGATGAGATGATGATGGCAAACTAGCATTCTCTCCAAGATAGGCATACTCTAAATGGGAGGGTAGGACCTTAATGTCACGGAGTGATTCCCAAACTCTCGTGTGGCACTTAGTCACCGTACTAAGTTAGCCTTGATCTCGACTAGATCACCAAGTTAGCAGCGATTCCACGACTTGTAGAGATTCGTAAAGAAGATCACAAGGAAGTTTGAAAGAAAGAACACTTGTATTACTTGAGAACTTGATTACAAGAAAGCTTGTTACAACACTTTGTGAGGTGCTTTTCAAATGATCCATCACCTCCTATTTATACTTGTGGCCTTAAGTCTAGAAATCTCTTAATCTAGATTATTCTATTCTAAATATCTAAGATATTTACTAATCTAAATATCTTAGATATTTAACTAATCCAAAATATCTAAGATACTAACTAATCTAATATCTAGATTTCTTTGCATAATATCTAGATATTTTACATTATCTAAGTATTCTAGAATTTTCCCAAGTCTATGGGTCTTGCGAAATGTGGCTGAAAATCTAGTGTTTCAGAAGAGTTGATCTCGAATTTAAGCGGTTCGTGACAGTCTCCCCACCTAAACTCGCGACGTCCTCGTCGTGCTTCCTTCGTGGTATTTCTTGATCTCGTCTCTGAACTGCCATAGTGTATCCTCTGGTTCCCAGCTGGTCTCACTGTCGGGCATGTCTTTCCACTTGATCAAATACTCCTTGTAGCTTGGCACACCCCTTTTTTCGGATAGTATGGTCGGATAGAATTTCAGCAATTTCTCGATCAAAGGACGTTACTACAGCAGTTGGAGCTCGTTTGGATACTCCTCTTTCTAAGTCTTCCATGTCTTCATGGTATGGCTTTAGAAGACTCACATGGAAGACCGGGTGTATTTTTAACTTGGGTGGTAGTTGGAGACGGTAAGAAACTTTGCCTACTCGTGCGATTACGGGAAAGGGGCCTTCGTACTTTCTTACCAGTCCCTTATGCACACTTCGTAAGGACTTGAATTGTTGTGGCAATAGTTTTATCATGACTTGGTCCCCAACTTGGAACTCGACGTGCCTTCTCTTATCGTCTGCCCATTTCTTCATCTTCTTAGCCGCCTTATCGAGTGAGGCCCGTGCTAAATCCGCCTGCTCATGCCACTCTCTGATTGCCTTGTAAGCAGCAGGGCTACTTCCATTATAAGAGGCAGCCAAAGCATTTGGAGTTAGTGGTTGCCGTCCTGTAACTATCTCGAAAGGACTCTTACCGGTTGCCTCACTTCGTTGCATATTATAAGAGAATTGTGCTACGTCGAGAAGTTTTGCCCAGTCATGTTGATTGGCACTCACATAATGTCGAAGGTACATCTCTAGTAGCGCGTTGACCCGCTCAGTTTGTCCATCGGTTTGAGGATGAAAGCTGGTTGAGTAATTCAAACCTGTCCCTGCAATTTTAAATAACTCCGACCAGAATTTTCCTGTGAAGCGCGGGTCGCGATCACTCACAATGACTTGTGGAATGCCCCAATACTTCACCACATGCTTGAAGAATTGCCTTGCTGTCTCAGCTGCAGTCACATCAGCTGGTGCGGGAATGAACGTTCCATATTTGGAAAATCGATCAACGACCACGATTATGCTCCCATTTCCCTCAGACTTCGGTAGACAAGTAATGAAGTCCATAGAGACACTTTCCCATGGGCCATTGGGTGTCGGCAATGGTTCTAGCAATCCCCCAGGCTGACGTTGCTCATTCTTGTCTTGTTGACAGACCAAGCAGGTTCTTACGTATGCTTCAACGTCATCCTTCATTTAGGGCCAGTAAAACGTACCTTCGATAAGTGATAATATTCGTTTTATTCCAGGATGACCGGCCCATCTTGAGTCATGACATTCCTTCATAATCATTCGCCTTAGTTGGCCATATCTTGGTACAAAGAGCCGGTCTCCGGTGGTAAATAACAAGTCTCCTTTTAACCAAAACTTCCTAGTCTTCCCGTCACGGGCTAAGGAGACTAGGTGTTTGGCAAAGAATCCTGTTCTAAGCCTTCTTTGATCTTGTCTTGGATGTCGAATGAAGGCCTTGTGATTGCAGCAAACTCGGCCTTACGACTTAAGGCGTCAGCCACGACGTTAGCTTTCCCCGGTTTGTATTCCAAGACATAATCAAATTCGGCGAGGAAATCTTGCCACCTAGCTTGCTTTGGGCTTAACTTCTTTTGCGTTTGAAAATAGCTAGTGGCAACATTGTCGGTTTTAATAACAAACCTGGACCCGAGAAGATAATGTCGCCATGTCCGAAGGCAATGAATAATGGCTGTCATCTCTTTTTCTTGTACGGTGTACTTCTTCTCGGTGTCGTTTAGTTTGCGGCTTTTGAATGCAATCGGATGTCCCTCTTGCATAAGTACTCCCCCAATTGCAAAGTCCGAGGCATCGGTATGCAGCTCAAATGGTTTGGTAATGTCCGGTAATTGTAAAACTGGTTTTGTCATGACAGCCTCTTTTAATTGCTTAAAGGATTGTTGGCACCGTGTATCCCAATCCCAAGTTTTGTTTTTCTTTAGTAGATCGGTTAGTGGGGCGGCTTTTGCAGAATAGCCCTTGATGAAGCGCCGATAATAATTGACCAACCCGAGGAATGACCGTAGCTCGGGTACTTTGGTTGGTGCCTCCCATTCTTGGATGGCCCGAACTTTTGCGTCATCCATCATAAGTTGCCCCTCCTTGATTTTATGGCCCAGAAACTCAACCTCCTCTTGGGCGAATGAACATTTTTCCTGCTTAACATATAACTCGTTTTCTCGTAATACTTGGAGTACTTGCCGAAGATGGGTGATATGTTCGTCCATTGTGCGGCTGTATATAACAATATCGTCCAAGTATACGACTACGAATTTATCAAGGAAGGGGTGGAAGAGTTTGTTCATCAGAGTACAAAAAGTGGCTGGAGCGTTAGTTAGACCGAATGGCATTACCAAGAATTCGTATGAGCCATACCTTGTGACGCAGGTTGTCTTGGCTTCGTCTCCTTCGGCAATCCTCACTTGGTAGTACCCTGATCGCAGGTCCAGCTTTGAAAAGTATTTTGCCCCTCCGAGTTGATCAAACAAGTCTGCGATTAATGGAATCGGGTACTTGTTTTTCACCGTGATCTTGTTTAGTGCCCGGTAATCGATGCACATGCGAAGTGACCCATCCTTCTTTTTCTGAAATAGTACTGGTGCACCATATGGGGCTTTAGAAAGACGGATATATCCGGCATCCAAACTCCTTTAGTTGTTTGCGTAACTCCTCTAATTCTGGTGGAGACATGCGGTACGGGGCCCTTGCTGGGGGCTTGGTTCCAGGTTCCAAGACTATCTCGTGGTCCACTTCTCTTCGTGGAGGAAGTTTCTTGGGTAACTCGACTGGCATGACGTCCTTGTATTCTTCAAGTACGTCCTGGATTACTTTTGGTATGGCTTCCTAGCAATTATCCTGTCGTCCACCTTTGCTACTGCTAAGTAACATGGCTCTTTCTTGTTGTATCCCTTCTTGAATTGTATGGCCGAAAGGGTCTTAGGTCCACTCCTTGACCCCCGCTCCGTGCTTACCATACAGGTCCTTCCTTCGTCAAGGATACACAAAGAATTAGCAAAGGGCATAGGGAAAGCTCGTACCTTGTCGAAGAACTCCATGCCGAAGACCACTTTGAAGTCATCCATCTCTACTATTGTAAAGTTAATCGTCCCCGACCATTCTCCAATCTTTACTTGAACATCCTTTGCCTCACCATGTATTGGTGTGGCCTTGGTGTTAACAGTCTTCATTGTACCACCGCCTTTAACAAAAGTAACACCGAGTCTTTGAGCTTCCCCGACGGTCATGAAGTTATGAGAAGCTCCTGTATCTACAAGGGCCCGTACTTTATTTCCCTTGATGTTGGCCTGCACGTATTGTAGGCCTTTACTCGGCGTTGTACAAGCCTCTACTCTTGCTTTGATTGCACTTAGCACTTGCATTGACCCCATGCAAATGTCTCCTCCTTCGTCATGGCAACCTTCCTCCCTTGCAATCATAGCATGTAGGCTCGATTTCTTTGGGCAGTCCCGAGCTTTGTGTGGCCCATCGTATATGAAACACTTATAGTCTGTTATAAGTTTGTTTTCTCGGGACTTCCAATTGGGTTGTGGCTTACGTGCAACATTGCCTTTTGTTTGGGCTGATTTATCTCCCCCACCTTTCTCGTGGTTACTCCTATGATCCTTGGGTTTAGAGTCCCTTCGGTTGTAGTCGATCAGCCCTTCGGCTATAGCGATGGCTGACGAGAGATCCTGAACACTACGTCGTTCCAACTCCGTCTTGGCCCATGGTTGTAAACCGTCGAGAAAGTAAAATAGGGAGTCTTTATCAGACATATCCGGAATCTCAAGGACAAGTGTAGTAAACTCTTTGATGTAGTCCTTGAGTGTGCCGGTTTGTTTTAATTTACGTAACCGGCTCCTTGCTTCATTTTCAGCGTTTTCCGGATAGAATTGTTTCTTTAATTCTCTAATGAAGTCAGCCCAAGTATTGAGGGTGCACGTACCTCTTTCGATCTCTCCATGCTTACGACGCCACCACAATCCAGCGGTTTCCTTCAAGTAGAGCGTGGCTGTCTTGATCTTGGTGGTATCGTCGAAGATGTTCACACCATCGAAGTAACGTTCCATCTCCCATAGAAAGTTGTCTACAACCCTTGCCTCGCGCTTGCCAACGAAGGGTGTTGGTTTAGGAACTTCGATCCTTGGTGTGAAGTTGACGATGTTGCCTCCTGCTGTGGCCACGACTTTGCCGTACTCATTCACCTTTGCTTCCAAGCCGATAAGGCTGCGATGCGTGTCAGCTGAAAGCTCATCCATGTCCTTTTGGACCTGTTTGAGTGCATCCTTGACAACCTCTCTGACAGCATCATATATCATGACCTTTACTTCTCCGCGAAGTATTTCGATAGCAGCTTTAAGGTCTTCCCTAAGTTCGGGAAAGTCAGTCTCTAAGCTTTCTATTCGTTGTAGCTGGTCATCAACTTGTGTTCCAAGGCTTGTCACTGCTGATTCCAGTTCAGCAACTCGTTTCTCCAAAGTCTTATCCTTGGACACCCCACGACTCTTCTTGCTTCCATGGGAAGCTCCTTCCCGACCACGATTCTCTTCTCCTCCAGAAGCGCTTGTGATCACAATCCTCTCCGAATCAGTCGCCATCCCAACGAATCGACGTGCTCTGATACCACTTGTCACGGAGTGATTCCCAAACTCTCGTGCGGCACTTAGTCACCGTACTAAGTTAGCCTTGATCTCGACTAGATCACCAAGTTAGCAGCGATTCCACGACTTGTAGAGATAGTAAAGAAGATCACAAGGAAGTTTGAAAGAAAGAACACTTGTATTACTTGAGAACTTGATTACAAGAAAGCTTGTTACAACACTTTGTAAGGTGCTTTTCAAATGATCCATCACCTCCTATTTATACTTGTGGCCTTAAGTCTAGAAATCTCTTAATCTAGATTATTCTATTCTAAATATCTAAGATATTTACTAATCTAAATATCTTAGATATTTAACTAATCCAAAATATCTAAGATACTAACTAATCTAATATCTAGATATTTCTTTGCATAATATCTAGATATTTTACATTATCTAAGTATTCTAGAATTTTCCCAAGTCTATGGGTCTTGCGAAATGTGGCTGAAAATCTAGTGTTTCCGAAGAGTTGATCTCGAATTTAAGCGGTTCATGACATTAAGCTCTAATGGTGGTGGTGTCTCTACTGATGGTGTCTTACTCTCCTTGCTAGTCTCACTACTCTCTAATACCTTCGGAATCAGAGGAGCCTCTTCTCAACCACATCCGGCTCCTCCTTTCTATCCTCTCTCACTAAGTCGGCACCACAAATATACTCTAAACATTGATCCACACGTGAGATGAATAAATTTATGAAGTAAACGGAGTTTGAAGGACCGCTAAAGTCATCTTGAACTCCTGGGTGGTTCATAGACTTGGCGATCTCAAAGGTGATATTCTCGTTTCCAACGCGAAAAGTGATTTTCCCGTCAAATATATCAATGATTGCCTTGGCGGTACGCAAAATGGACGCCCTAGAATAAGAGGTACTCTATGGTCGGCCTCCATATCTACTATCACAAAATCAGCGGGGAAGACGAATTTATCAACTTTGACTAACAGATTCTCTACAATGCCTCGCGGGTATTTCACGGATCGGTCTGCAAGGGATAACGTCATACGCGTTGGGATCAGCTCTCCCAGGTCTAGTTTCTCATAAAGTGAACAAGGCATCAAATTAATACTAGCACCTGAGTCTGCCAACGTGTGACTCTGCATGTTACTACCAAAAACACACGGGATAGTGAAGATTCCCGGGTCCGACAACTTCTCTGGCATTTTGTTCAGAACTACTGCAGAACACCCCGCTGATAAAGGAATATTTACGAGCTCTCCTAATTTGTCCTTGCTTTTCAGCAGGTCTTTCAGGAATTTAGCATATTTGGGCATATGCTGGAGAGCCTCAATGAATGGAAGATTAATCTTGAGCTGCTTGAACAGATCAACAAAATGTCCATATTCCTTTTGGTTCTTTTGGTGTTTCAAACGCTCGGGGTATGGGACACGTGTGTGATCAATGACCGGGTAAGACCTAACCTCTGCCGGTTTCTTTCCTACACTCTTCTCAACCCTAGACTCACTCTTCGGTGCGGTACTTGCTGGGCTTAGCCTAAATTGCACCCTACTAGGTGGAGTCTCTAACTCTATCTCCTCATCCATAATCTCTTCTTCTTCCTCTCCTACCACTACGGGTTTCTCTACTTCTCCATCTCTACCGCTACGTATGGTAACAACATTAATCTAACCCTTTGGGTTTTCTTGAGTGTTACCCGGAAACTGACCCGGGGCGCGCTCATCCAACCGTCTAGCTATGTCACCTACAGAACGTTGAAGATCTAAAAATGCAGACTGTTGATTCTTAAGTAGGATGTCATGCTCTGTAAGGGTCTTTTGGGTGGTAGCATCCTTAGCAACTAATTGTGTCAACAAGTCTTTTATTTCACCCAAACCGTTCCCACCATCCCCACCTGAATTAGTTCCTGAATTCCTAGGAGCAAACTGACCCTGCCCGGAATTATAATGTTGATTCGAATGAAATCCTGGGGGGTTTCCTGAAGACCTAAAGTTATTGTTGAACCTAGAACCTGAATTAAAACGAGTACCAAAGGGGTTCGTGGGTCCTTGGTTCTGACCTCCTATGAAATCTACTTGCTCCTGGTTGAGCAAGGGGCACTCTAACGTACCATGACCTCCCCGACACATCTCACACTTATCAACCTTAGCCTTAAGCTCTTTCATTTCTCTTGTCAGGTTTTCTAAAGCAGCAGCCACCTGAGTATCCAAGGTGACTTGGTGAACACCTCGTGAAGACGAGGGTTGGCTCGAGGAAGGAGTGAAATTCCTAGTAATTGACCGCTGCTCATACTCAGACTGGGCAAAACTCTTAAAAAGGTCAAGGCACTTGTCTACAGTTTTCTTTCCCATCAGGTGCCCTCCTGCAGAAGTATCAAAACGGGCCTTTGTTTCATAAGTGAGACCATTATAGAATTTCTCTACAAGGGCCCAATCAGATAAACCATGCTGGGAGCATTTGCTAAGTAGGTTTTGGAACCGCTCCCAAGCAAGATAGTAAGGCTCATCTGGCTCTATACGAAATGAGTGGATCTGGTCACGGAGCCTGGATGCTTTTGCAGGTGGGAAATACTTGTTCAGAAACCCTTGGCGAAGGGCTGCCCAAGTAGTGAAAGTCCCAGCAGGCTGCGAGTCAAGCCAAATGGCGGCTCGTCCCGCTAGTGAGAAAGGAAACAACTGGAGAAAGATTGCATCATCATTGGCACCTTGAAGCTTGAAGGTACCACAGATGCGGGTCAGGCGGGCAATATGAGCAGGTGCATCCTCATCATCACGTCCATGGAATTGGCATGAATTGGTGATCGCAGTCATGATGTAGGATGGGATTTGAAAAGAGTTTTCATTGGCAATCTGGGGGCAAGTTATTGGAGAATTAACTACGGTGAAACCCTGGGTGGATTGTTGGTGGATGGTCCTACGGTCTCCCATTGGTAAAGGATTGGCTTTAGGACTAGTAGGTGCGGAAGTGGGTTGTGTAGAGTTTGGTGTGGACTTGGGTGAGGTTTGTGGGTGCTATCAAAGATGGATGGTTTCGAGGGCGGAATAGAAGTAGGAAAGTTTAAACTTGAAGTAGAAGTACTTACCCCTGATCTGACGGAAGAGAGCGCGGAATCCGTTGTGTGTCTCGGTGGTGGTCCCTTCGATCGGGTATGTGGCATGTACTGCAACTCAAGAATAGCAAACAAAGTAATAAAAATTAATAAAAATTGCAAAGAAATATACCAAACAAAAAGGAAAAACAAACAAAGTAGACACAGAAGAGCAAAAAAAAAAGACTAGAACAAGCTAATTAACGCAATTGCTAAGAGTCCCCGGCAACGGCGCCAAAAACTTGTTGTGAAGAAAGTAATTTAGTAAAAACGACTTAAATTAACCCTATTCTAGACACTAAGTAATACTCTAGACTTACTAAAAGACACTAAACTACTAACCGGCAAGTGTACCGGTCGACTCTAGTATAGCTAAAGTAAGTCCAGATATCGAATCCATAAGACTCTAATGTATTACAATAATTAACTCGATCTAGTCTAAAAAGACATGGACTGTTTGTTTTGTTCTTGAGAAGGGGGTATTCTAACAATTCCTACAAAAGACAAGTAATTGAAAACTAGGAATAACTAAAGGCACGAATTTAAAACAACTTAACTTAGATGATAGAAAGGCACTACCTAGATTGGAATCCTGATTTTGTTTAGGGATGATTGGTTTGGGAAATTGTAAACTTTGGGGAACCGGGATCTTAAAGTTTTCACCTTTTGGGATGCCTAAAGCCTCCTAATCACTCTCAAGAGTACTAAAGCGACATCCTAAGATTAATGTAACTACCGGATGCTAGACTCACTCTCACAAGATGTCTAACGGGTCTATGAAAGTACCTATGTGATTCACTCCTTCACGGGATCTAAATCAAGGTAAGTGAACTCTATTAATTGAACTTGCTAGACATTAGTCAAAAGGCCACTCCCTCACAGAAGCTCCTGCCTTACAGCTTAATGACTTAGATCTACCAAAAACTCGCACCTCACAGATTATGAGATTAGCAAAACACTTGAATTAGTAAGATTACCGATTAATTGCTTTTAAAGTCTATTGTACATTCAACATTAAGATCCTAAATTTATTATGTGACATAGACAATCACCAAAACTCAAGACCTAACACAACTCTATTATATGATAAAGACCGTCACCAAGAGTTATGTAAAGCAAATAAACGACAACCAAACCCATTCAAATACTCATATGCATTCAATTAAGAGCCAACTATTCTTACAATTCAAAGACTACCAAGGTTTTCATAAGAATCCCATAAAAATCCTAACTTTAACAATCCATCATCCATCTAGGCAGTAGCAAAGTGTCTAGCCGCTCATAATTGCGGTTTCGATCAAAAGTAAAGTTGAAACAATGAAATGAAACATCTAGGATGAAAAGAGAATGAAAATAAAGACACCTGAACGTCACGAGGGCGACCTGAATGCTTCCTTGCCTTCAATCTTCGAACTGGTGCTCCGAATGCTTCAAAATAACTCAATTTTTGCTCTCCCAATCGTCCAAGAACTGCCTCCTTCGTCCATTAGGGTTCATCCCCTAAAAAGAGGGCTTAAGTACGTTAAAAACAAGAAAATTGCGACTTTTCTGCAGATACGGGCCTCTCGCGGTAGCGAGAGGATTTGGAATTCCGGTCGCCACCCGCCACCTTGTTAAAGTAAACACCCATGTCTCGCACACCCTCTTGCGGGCCGCGATAGGATCAGGAAAACGGGTCGCGCGCCGCCAGCTGCTCCTAGTTTCAGACATTGACTTCCTTTCAGCTTGTGATCTCGCGTATCGCTTCGGGACTCTCTTCTTCTTGTATTTTCGCTTATTTAGGCTCTTTTTTAACACACAAGGCCTGCAAAATAAAATATAAACAAAAGTTTATCTATTCTAAAGAAAAACGACACTAAACAAATAAAACTAAACAAAATAGCATGAATAACCGATGTATTTGCAATACATCATTGGCGGAGAGTGATTTTCATGGTTTTTAATTATAGGGGTAGTTTTCATATATATATATATATATATATATATATATATATATTATATATATATATATATATATATATAATCTTTCTACTCTAATAAAAGAGTAAATGGGTGTGTCACGTGTTACTACCACATTCATTTTTATCAAACTTTTCCCGCTTTTCTCTCCTCTTAATAAACATATTAATTACTAATAATATTATCTATTTTTTTTATATTATAATAAGTTGTTTAGTAGATTAAGAAAGATAATTTTTTTTAAATTATTTCTATAGAGATAGTTTTTTATAAAAAGAATTTTTTCTAAAAAATAAATTATATTTATGTAATATTTTAAAATTGGTTTTTTTAAAGTAATTTTTTTACAAAACAAAAATAATTAAAATAAGAGTTATAGTAAGGAAGTTTTTAAAAATGAAATTTTTTTAAAATATATTTAAAACAAAATGTTTAACTTATCTTTGGAAAAAACAAAAAAAAATTAAAATTTTTTATTATTATTTTATTACTTATAGTTATTACTTAATACATAATTTCAATCATATTATGTCTTAGTCTATCGTTTTATAATTAATAATTTTTATTCTATTTAATATTTTATTTATTTAACCATGTAATACACAGGTTTACTAAAGCTAATATATATGTATATATATGCATATATATGTATATATATGTATTATATGTATATATATGTGTGTGTTTGTATATATATATATATATATATATATATATATATATGTATGTATGTATATATATGGGTAAGATTCTAATAAGAACCCTTTGTTTTTGTGAGATCTTATTAACCTTATATAGTACATTGATTTATTTTACAAGAAATGAGATTATGACATGGACATGAATTTTTTAATAGAAAAAAATAATTTGGTCATTTCACTAACCCAAGGTTGAATATGGTGGTAACAAGTGTTATCACCTAACTTTTTTTTCCTTCCATATTTTTTTTGTAAAATAACTTTACACCTAATTTTTTAAATTTTTTATACATTTATAACTTTTTTATACTATATTATTTTTTTATAAAAATTATATCATTAAGCTCGTATCATTTTTCTCTTTAATTCCCTAATAGTCTCAATATTTTTTTTTTGTGATTTAGTTTAGACGTCTATAGCTATATTACTGTAATTAGTGTTTCCAACACTTAAGAACTATTTTACAACATGTAAAACCATATGTTACACCACTATAATAAGAATACATCACTGTAACCACACTAAAATAACAAAATACGCCATTTTATCATAATTGCATTAGACTCAAAGCTGTAAAATACGTCACTGCAAAAACATATCCCACTACATAATCTATTATAGAAACATATTATATTCACTTATAATGATGAAACATAGCGTATTGAATTACATCTTGTTCATTAAATGTAAATCTAACACTTATAGTAAATTACATCAAATTGTAATTACTTACAGTGAATTACATCGAAGAAACGTTTATAAAACCAACAAAAATACATAATATTTTGACCGTAGAATTCAAGAAATTAAATTCAATATAATACTAACTGGTATATTAACAATAAAATCACCCATATTAGAACATAAAAACATACTAAAATCTAGAAACATTAGAAACATAATAGCTTCTCACAACAAAGTTCATGTAACGAAAATACTCAGTTACAATGAATTACATCATGCTTATTTGAATACAAATTATAGCTACTTACAGAGAATTACATAATGTTATTTGAATGTAAATCATAAACGCTTACAATGAATTACATCATATTTGTAATTACGTACGATGAATTACATCATATTGAAAATTAGTTATAGTGAATTACATAGAAGAAATGTATATAAAAAACCAACGTAATATATTATGCAAAAACATTAATAATATTACACTTATGTCAGACAAAAGTATATGTTGGAAGAACTTCTACTAAAGAACAATAACATCTCATGTGTATTATTATTTTAATTTTTATTCAACAATTTTACATCTAACCTGTAACCATCATCTGATCTTAAACTAAAAATACATGAATAAGCTTCCAAAAGAAAAAGAAAATAGTGTTGAAAAAAACCCTACCCAGATTCGCAAACACGAGGAGGATTAGTCGTTGGTGGCGGTGTTGGTCGGCGGGAGGCGCCGGTGGAGGTGGACTGCTGGTAATTTGAAAGTGGGTTTTGAGCATCTTTAGTAGGAAGAGCAATGGAAGGGAGGTGTTGCGATGGTGGTGTGGAGGTGGTAGTGGAGATGGCGGCCGGTAGTGATATGAAAGTGGGTTTTGTGCATCTCCGGGACGAAGACAATGGATGGGAGGTGTTGTGGCGACGATGGTGGCGTGGTGGCGACAATGGTGGTGTGTTGGAGGAGGTCGATGGAAGTGTGCTGGTGGAGGTCTACCGTCGATGTGGAGGTGGGTTGGTGGTGGGTTGGTGGTGATGGTGATAAGTTATTTAGAATTCAAAAGAAATAAGAAAATAAGAATTTTAAAGCTTAATAGTCAAATCAAATGACCTATCACAGACAAATACACATGTTAAAAAGACTAATATACCCTTTATCTCATATGTACCACTCATTTAGAATCTTGATTATTTTATAATTAATGAATGATTAAATTAAGTTTGAGGTTTTTATAATTTCTTAGAGTTTTCATATAAACCTATATCTCTCTCTTATATAATATAATATAATATAAACTGTGTGTGGTGTACGTGCAGGGAAACTTATACCTTTCGCAATATAATCTTCGACTTGATTATGATGATCCATATGTATATCCATCAATAAATGCAACCAATAATATAACATAACTCTTATGGGGTGCCTGGGTAGGTGGGGTGGAGAGTTGAATGTCGCATTATATATCAACCCATAGAATGTATGTACGTGTAAAGGAACATATTAATGTTAGCGCTGTGTTTTCGAGTCTCATTTAAGGAGAGAAAATAAAAAAAATGGAAGGAAAGAAGAAATAGTTGTGTTTCAGAGTTTTTTAAATGGAAGGAAATGAAAGGATTGTTAGAAATTTATGTTTCCGAGTTTACTTAAAGAGGGAAAAAAAATAAAATGGAAGGAAATGAAAGGAAAAATAAAGCTAAAACAATACTTCCAAAATGGAAGGAAACGGAGAGAAAGGAAAAGAAGAGAAAAGAAGAGAAAAGAAAAGAAAAAAAAGTGTTTCCTTTCTTTTATTTCGTTAAATAAACTCGGGAACACAGCGTAAGTGACGAATCCCTTAATATAAGGATTTAAATTTTGTAAGGTATAGAAATCTGAAAATTACTGATAAAAAATGTGTGTAAATCATATATGATTCTGTGAAACATCTAATCGTACATTCTTAGTGAAGTCAACTAAAAGCACTACTAGAAAAATCGCAAAAGATGACGCGCATTGCGCGTCATCTTGGGGGTAATGCGCGTCATCTTGGGGGTCAGATGACGTGCAAATGCGTGTCAAGGAAGGGGTATCATAAATGATAGATGACGCGCATCCGCGCGTCATCTTTTATGACGCGCAAACGATGACGCGCATTTTATGACGTGCAAAAGATGAAGCGCAATGCGCGTCAAGGAAGGGGTAGTCATAAATGAATAGATGACGCGCATGCGCGTGTCATCCATGAAATTTTTATGACGTGCAATAGATGACGCGCAATGCATGTCATAAATTTATCTGTTTTTTTAAATATTTTTTTTATTTTTAATAAATTTACATGCTTTTTTATAAACACAATTGTCCAATAACACCAAAAGCGATTCCATTAAATACAACAAAATTTACAAAAGTTGTTACATAATATCAACTACAAAGCAAATCCAAATTCATTGCAATACAATACAAGTTCAAATATTTAATCATATGGCCTACATATAAATGAAATTCTAAGGTACTTTAATAGTTTCTTCCTTTTTTCTGTACCATTGCTTGTAGACCCTTTCGAGAGTGCTTATCCTGTATAAATCAAAAGGTATAAAACATCAGACAAGTCAGTCATGGAATCCCCATTCTTGAATATGGTATCAGAAAGACTTACAGAGCCTCCCTCCTAGAATATGATGAAGACTTGCCCCAAACAATTAGGGTAGTGATGGAGAAAACCTAAAGTAAATATTGTTCCACTGTAATCTAATCGTTAAAAATAATACAACTTAGAAGGTTTTATGCTATAAATATACATTTTGGCCAACATCCAAACAGTTTGAACAGTTTCCTTATTCTACCCCGACCAGGTAGAGATAAACATGACCCAATATGCCCCAAACATAAGCAAACAGATTGAAATTGCCACTTGTACAAGGTTAATTGTCATGAATATATATACAACTGACGTACTTGTGATGTAGAAGCACACCAGAGACTCCATCTTCACCTATGTTTAGCATAAAATTATGACAAAAAAGAAGCCAAAGCTGTTGATTTTAAGCACCGAGAAAACCAGACTTACACAAACACGATTTTTAATATTTAAGAAATCAGAACAGGCATTCTTACATGTGGAAAAGTCAAAGTGGTAGGCTTACTGCCCAAGTTAAAAGAAGGCTGACTTGTGCTCTTTCTTTCCCGGTATTCACCAACTAACAATAAAGATGTAATGACCTTGTAATCTGATCATAATCCAGTATAATGCAAAATAAAATTCACATTTATTAAATTTCATACCGTATAAACAAAATACAGATGTAGGAACTACTGTCTCGATAATTATGAGGCAAAAATGGCGAGACTTGTCGACATGACACTTTTAGTTTGGGTCAGGTTTGCCTACAATAAGAATTCAAAAGATAGCTCATAATTTTAAGGAAAGGAATGTAAAACAGTATAAAAAGTATGTTGTAATGAATAATGCCAAAATGGTACCATCATAAACGGTCCATGCCCGTGGGAATAATGCATGATATATGGAATGTTGGCCACTTAAGTTCCAACCCCACTTAAGTTCCAACCCCACTTAAGTTCCAACCCACTTAAGTTCCAACCCCATGATGATAAACTAAAGAATGAGATGTAAGTTATACCATCTTAGGTATAACAAATTTAAAAAACATCAAACAAAATCAAACAAGCTGCTACAATGAATTGATTAGAAAATGCCAGAAAGGAAAAGGATTTGATGCAAGCAAACTTCTCCCCTACAAAATGTCAAAAAATATATATAATGAACATAGGCGTGGACAAAAAGCAGCAGTAGTCACAAGCAGGGCTTCTCAACTCCTATGGTTAAAAACCAGATACTTTATGATTTCCACATCAACTTCTATTTATACGTCTGGTTAATCACTAGTATCCTCTTAGTTCATCAAAACCTAGAAGCCTCCTATTCTCGTAACAATCCAAAATTTAGAAGCTCCGCATTGTTTTGAAATTTTCCCGTTGTCCATAAGTTTTGTCAAGCATTCTTCAGGAGCATGAAGTACAAATTTTTTTTAAAGTCATTTTGTTTTAACTGCTCTTCCCTCACCCATCCCTCAATGTAACATTGCTTATTTTTGTTAAATAAAGTTGACTTTTGTTCGATTACGTTGGCGCTAATAATAATAATACTAATAATAATAATAATAATAATATAATAATAATAATAATAATAATAATAATAATAATGTTAATGGTAATAACAAAATTAATAATAATAAGAATAATAATAACATGGGTTATAAATATATATATTACATACATACATACTATATATATAGATATATATATATATATATATATATATATATATATATATATATATATAAGAACAATTATTATATAATCAAGTGCAGGGGGCATCATGTAATTTATGAAACTTCAAAATAAACTTTTGTACATAAAATGATAACAAATTAACCACAGGGACCAAAAGTGTAATTTTCTTTTAAACTCATTCACCCCCGTCGACTTTCCCTCACCGCCGGCCACCCTCCGGCCTCGTCTCCGGCGAAGCTCAACGCAACCAAAACACGCGGTTTTGACCAAAACAACACTCCCGACACATTCACGTGGGAGATTCGAACTCGTGCCCAATAAACAATTCGAAAATTGAACGCATGCGATGAAGAATCTGTTCCATGCGTTGTCGGCTTCTTTTTCAGTCCGCAGATCGCACTACGAAGTTTTATAATCAAATTAACCCCGCATTTACAAACTTATCATCGTTTAAAACATTCCTGTGGATTCAATTTCATTTAAAACAAGCTTAAAACTCCCTTTCGAGCACCTCCGTCGTTCGTGACCTGCAACTCATTTAACAACCCTTCTCCGCTCGATTTTAACCACAAATGATAAAGGGCTTTTAATCTCGATCATAATCCAAAGCTACCCACGAAATTAATTTGAAATCCATCAAGGTTTGATCATCAGTCGATTTTCCACCTGTGCCGCGACCTGTTTCTCGACCAGTTCAGCTTCAATTCGAACAACATTCGGGTAATTACATACACACACACACTCGTTTAATCATGGGGAACAAAAGCCCCATGATTGCAGAAGCAATCAAAGTCGAATTCGGGTTCGATTTGGGTTGATTCAATCTAGGGTTCATATCAATTTGGGAATGGGTTGCTGTTGGTGTTTAAAACCAATTGGAACCCGAACCTAACGCGGTTGTGACCTTGGTTCACTGGTCCTGCACCCATTGCAATCACTGAGGTCCCGGGTTCGACCCCGGGCCACCTCAACCATTTTTTTTGGGGCCTTTTGAAGCCTCCAAAAATTATAAGAAAAATTGAAAAATTATAAAAATATTTTTACAAACATCAAAATTTTCAGAACAATTTTATTAATTACTGAAATTTATTTTTAACATTTTACCTATTTTAATAAATGTTTTAAATAAATAAAATTACAAATAATACAAAATTATTTAACGAAAGTGAACTTCTAATAATTTTTAATTTCTTAAGTTATTTTGACACTATATTACTTTTAATTATTTCAAATAATCGTTATTATTGTTTTAATTATGATTAAATATAAAAAGTGTTATATTTAAATCATTTCAAATAACAAGTTCATTTCTTTTAGTTATACAATAATTAAATATTTTAATTAATTATCATATAATAATTATATAAAATTAATTATTTGTTTTCCACACTTTAACAATAAATCAAACGGTTACGCATAATGAACGTTTATTTTAAATTTTAAACATAATCGTTTTCAATGAATTCATTTTATTTATTTCGAGACATTCAAATTAAATAATTAGTTTATTTAACTACCATTCCAAAACTCAATAGGAACCCTAATACATTCCCAATTCTCAAATCATTATTATTCTAATTCGAGACACCGTTCCTTAGGTTAATCGTAAGGAAATCGTTGGTGTAATCTATCACTTCCAGGTTCTAATATCATCAATCAAGTGAGTATTCATATCCCCTTTTATATCATTTCCTATTTGGGGGAAATCATGTGATACAATATATTCAATCATGATATTCTATTGTTGTTTCATTCTAAATTCAATTCAAGACAGGTTATGTATTACTTGCAATTACGTGAACATACTATGCTAAACGGACGAAATAAAACCCTAATTCAATCAATCAATCAATCCTGGCAACAATGTAGATCTACTGGTTTGGATAACCCACCCCATATGAATAGTCGAGTGTGATTGTGCCAGAGGCAGGAGTTAAACTATGGTGTATGTGTGGAGTCTATTATTTGCAAGTGTCAAGTCAAGGGGTTGTTATTGTGTCAGTTTATCTATATGTTTTACTATTGCAATATAAGTCTTAACGTTACCTCGTGAATTGGATTATTCTCAATCAATCATCAATCTATATGTATATTCAAAACTATGACTACTCACCAGCTAATTCATTAGCTGACTTTATTTTCTCACATGATTTCAGGTTAAGCAAGATAGTGGACTCTACCTGCTCATTTAAGACCGGACTTAGTTAAAATAAAAGACAGTTACTATTTGTGGTTTCAATTGTTGTATTTGTGTATGTTGAACTTATATTATCATGTAATCTGATTTTAATATTTTTCCACACTAGTAACAACCATGTGTTATGAACAATCAATCATTCCCTCGTCCGCTCCGATGATTCCGCCGTCGGTCGGGGTGTGACAGATTGGTATCAGAGCCAGGTTATAGGGAATTAGGTTATAGAAATGGAATGACCTAGACTATACTAAGTACCTTACACATGAGTCCTCTCATGTTTTTTATATGCTTAGATAGGATTTTATGTGCCTTACATGTTTATACTTAATTATGTGATTATCTGCTAAGTGATTCTTCTTATACTTTGAATCTATCAATGTACACACGAATCTTAACTCATATTCTAAGGCATTGGTGTGCCTAATTCAAGTGATTTCAAACTCCAAAAACTCGATTGTTATTCATGGTTTTCAAATCTCGTCAAAGTCCGTGTCACATGACCGAGAACATGCAATGCTGGAAGAGTGGGATACCTGTATCTTAAGGTGTTCTGTCTAGGCAAGGTATTTCATACAACTTGATTACCTTACCTGGGAACCCTCGAGATGAGTATTTCGCTTATAGGTACGCATGTCCTCGTGCTGGACACAAATACTTTGATAAGTCAACGTAATCGTTTTGGTTTGCGAACCGAACGTTTACAATCCTAACCTCTCATTGTTATTCTAAACAATCTCATTAACGATTTTATTATTTTGAAAAGTTTTTAAACCAATTACCCGTTTCTCATAGAGGTTTCTTCTTTCCATATTATACAGAATGGCTTCTCGTCAAATCCGTTCACGATCTAGAAACTCTGGCCGCAAGATTGCTACTATGGTAGCACGTGAAGTTGCTGCTGTTATCCCAACTCTGCTTACCCACTTGAACCAAGGCAACAATACTGATCAAACCCAACTGCACCAAACCCCCCCCAAACTTGTACCTACAAACATTTCAGTTCTTGCAACCCCACTAAGTTCAGTGGAACTGAAGGAGCTACCGGATTACTACAGTGGTTCGAAAGCATCGAGAACACCTTCCTAAACAGCGAATGCCCTGAAATCTAAAAGTCCGGTATGCCACAAGTGTTCTCCAGAAACGCGCACTCACTTGGTGGAACGGGGAGAAACGAACCCGTGGCACTGATGCCTGCCCTGGCATTGACGTGGGCTGAAGTAAAGGAACTCATGACACGAGAATTCTGCCCACGAAATGAAATCAAAAGACTAGAAGCTGAATTCTGGGATTTGGCTCAGGAAAGCGGCGAGAATCTGGTTTACACCACCCGTTTTCACGAGTTGAGTCTTCTGGTTCCTCATCTAGTTACTCCTACTCTCCCTCATCTCGAGCTATCGAGAATACATAGGTGGTCTCCCTATGCAAATTCAGATACCGTGTGGGGTAGGAACCCTACTAACTTGGCAGATGCTATCCGTCTAGCAGCTCAGTTAACCGACAACCATGTCCAGGCCGGTACCTTGACCAGGAAGGGTGACAAGAAGAAAATGGAGAAGTCTTCTACTGAAACAACCAAGGAAGACAAGCCTGAAACTTCCAGGAACCGGAAGAGGAAGGCTAACTCTCAAACTTTGCTGTAGTTACCCCTGCTGTTCCAATCAACCAAGTCGCACCGACCTATCACCAACCATGAATAATCAAGCCCCACAAAGAAACCATACACCGGGCCCTTTCCACAATCAACATCTGCAAGTATCATCCTACTGTGCTAAGTGTCGTCAGTGCACCAGTTGTGGTCGTTTTGGCCATACATTCAACATATGCAGGAATGCTGCTAAGGTATTGGTAAATGCGCCAGTCCAACAAAACCCTCCTGCAATTGCTCAAGTTCGTGCATGTTATCAATGCGTGATCCAGCTCATTTCCGTAACCGATGTCCCTCAGCTCGTTAATGCCGTACCCGCAGCACAAGGGCGTGCTTTTAACATCAGCACCCACAAGCTCAGGCTGCCAATGAGTGGTGAATGTACGTTCCTAATCGATCATCAATATGCTTCATTTTTATTTGATACCGGTGCCGATAAAGTTTTGTATCCTTAGAATTTGACCTTTGCTTGTTAATACCCGAACTAAGTTAGGGAAACCGTTTACAGTAGAAATAGCTGATGGAAAATCCGTCACAATTGATTCTGTCATCCAAAATTGTACCCTTAAACTTAGTGAACACGAATTCCCTGTCGATCTTTCCGATGCCACTTGGAAGTTTTGACGTCATTATAGGCATGGATTGGTTGTCAAGAACCATGCTGAGTCGTCTGTTTCGAGAAAATCATCCGGATCCCTCGCGCATCTGGAAGTGTCTTAAATATTTACGGGGAAAAGTCTTCCAAAGGACTTAAACTCATGACTTGCACTAAAGCCCAAAAGTACCTCCGCAAGCGTTACGTGGCTTTCTTAGCTCATATCGTGAAAACGGATAAGACCCTAAGAAGATTGAAAACATTCCGGTTATTCGAGAATTTCCCGAGTCTTTCCCGAGACCTAACCGGTCTTCCTCCCTTTCGTCAAGTTGAATTCAGGATCGACCTTGTGCCTGGTGAACTCCCGTGGCAAATCACCTTATCGTCTCGCGCCTTCCGAAATGCAAGAACTTGCTAGCCAATTGCAAGAACTGTCAGACAAAGGATTCATTCGCCCGAGCTCATCACCGTGGGAGCCCCAGTCTTATTCGTGAAGAAAAGGATGGTTCTTTTCGCCTGTGTATCGACTATCGAGAACTCAACAAACTCACAATCAAGAACCGTTACCCATTACCCAGAATCGACGACCTGTTTGATCAGCTTTCAAGGAGCCCTCATTTCTCAAAGATCGATCTTCGTTCTGGTTATCACCACTCCGTGTGCACGATGATGTATATCCCAAAACCCTCTTTCCGAACGAGATATGGCCATTACGAGTTTACAGTGATGCCCATTCGGGTAACCAACGCACCGGCAGTATTCATGGATTTAATGAATCGCGTGTGCCGACCATACCTAGAACAAAATTCGTGATCGTATCATCGCCGATATCTTGATATACTCCAAATCCAAATCCGATCACGAGAACCACCTTCGTCTATACTCGAACTTCTGAGGAAAGAGAAACTCTACGCCATTCTCAAAGTGTGAATTCTGGCTTAAAGAAGTCCAATTCCTTGGTCACATCGTAAACGACAAGGTATTCACGTGGATCCTGCAAGATTGAGGCGAGTGAAGAATTGGGTAGAACAAAACTCCCACCGAGATTCGTTATTCCTTGGCTTAGCCGGTTACTACCGTCGCTTTATTCCAAACTTCTCAAAGATCGCTGTGCCTCTCACCGCCTTGACACATAAGGACAAGAGTTTCGTGTGGGGACCAGATCAGGAGAAAGCTTTTCAAACCCTCAAGCAAAGTTGTGTGAGGCGCCAGTCTATGACTTCCTGATGGAACGACGATTTCGTTGTCTATTGTGATGCTTCAAAGCAAGGTCTTGGTGGTTCTCATGCAGACGAGGCAAAGTATAGCTTATGCCTCAAGACAATAAGATTCATCGAGGAAAAATTTACGAACGCAGATCTTGAAGGGTGCTGTCGATATTCGCGCTCAAAATTTGGAGAGCACTACCTTCGGCACAAGTGATTGTATTCTACCGATCATAAGAGTCCTCAGCACATATTCAACCAGAAGGAGCTTAACATGAGACAACGACGATGGGTGAACTTACTAATGACTACGACTGTGAATTCGTTACCACCCGGTAAAGCAATGTCGTAGCCGACGCATTAAGTCGAAAGGTCAAGTTATGCTTCAAAGTTTACCATCCAAACCGACCTCTTGACCCGTATACTCGAAGCTCAACACGAATCAATCACCGAGGGCAACATGTATGAGGAAATGTCATGCGGTGCTGAACTCCAATTGGAAATCAAGTCGGACGGACTATTGTACTTTCTAAATCGACTTTGGATTCCGAATCGACGATAATCTTCGAACAACCATTCTGGATGAGGCTCAAAGGCTCGCTATTCTATTCATCCGGGAGCAGATAAGATGTGTCATGAATCTTCGGAACCAATATTGGTGGCCCGGCATGAAGAAGATATAGCCTTGTATGTATCTAAATGCCTTACATGTTCCAAAGTCAAAGCCGAGCATCAACGTCCCTCTGGATTACTCGTACAACCCGAGGTTCCATTATGGAAATGGGAGGAGAGCATACCATGGATTTCATACAAGCTGCCTCGTACGCTAGTGGTCACGATAGTATCTGGGTTATCATGATCGATTGACTAAGTCGGCTCATTTCATTCCAATTCGGGAAGATTATCGAGTCGAGAAATTGGCTCGATCTACATCAATGAAATAGTCAGTCGGCATGGTGTCCTTTAGATATTATCTCTGATCGCGATGGTCGTTTCATCTCTCGTTTCTGGAAAAGTCTTCCAATCAGCCTTGGGACTCAACTAAATTAGCACAGCCTATCACCCGCAAACCGACTGGTCAGACTGAAAGAACGATACAGACCCTCGAGGATATGCTCCGGGCTTGTGTCATTGATTTCAGTGGATCGTGGGATTCTCATCTTCGTTGATCGAATTCTCTTACAATAACAGTTACATACAGCATCCAGATGGCACCATTTGAGGCCTTGTATGGTCGAAATGTCGATCTCCCATCTGCTGGTCTGAAGTTGGTGAATCACAGATTACTGGTCCGGAATTGATACAAGAAACAACGACAAATTCATAAGATCCGTGATAACTTGGTGCTGCTAGAATCGTCAAAAGCATTATGCTGATCAAAAGACGTAAGCCCATGGAATACAATGTCGGTGATCTCGTACTTCTTAAGGTATCACCTTGGAAGGGAGTGATTCGCTTTGGAAAGAAAGGGAAGCTAGCACCTCGTTACGTGGGTCCATTCAAAGTGCTCGAGCAGAATTGGGAAAGTGGCCTACAAGCTTGAACTACCCCAAGAATAGCAATATACATCCAGACGTTTCATGTTTCAAATCTCAAGAAATGTCTTGCCGATGAAAATCTCCACATTCCACTCGACGAAGTCCGATTGATGAATCTATGCACTTTATTGAGAACCTGTGGAAATTATGGATCGGGAAGTTAAACAACTCAAGCGTAGCCGGATACCTATTGTCAAAGTTCGTGGGAGTCTAAACGTGGACCAGAGTTACACCTGGGAACGTGAGAGACCAAATGAAATCCAAGTACCTCATCTTTTCGTTTCAGCCTCCTCTGTAATTAAAATTTCGGGACGAAATTTCCTAAAGCAGGGGAGACTGTAACATTGCTTATTTTGTATTTTAATAAAGTTGATTTGTAAGTTTCGATATATGCGCTAATAAATATAATAATAATAATAATAATAATAATAATAATAATACAATAATAATAATATAATAATAATAATAGATAATGGTAATAACAATAATGATAATAATAATGAATAATAATATACAATTGTTATAAATATATTATTATACAAAAAGTGCACAGTTTAATATATATAATACTGAAACAAAGTCTATCATTAAATAACAATTATATAATAACGCAGGGGGCTATGTGTACATTTCACCAAACGTTTCGAGTCGAACTCCGAAGCTGCACAGCCAAATACTATTACCACCAACGCAAGTCGAATTTTGACCCCCACCCTAACACGATAAAATGCGGTAAACAAATGTAACCGACAGCCAACAGTCGAATTCTACAAAACTATCCCCCGCGACTCCCCACCGCCGATCCGGTCAATTCGGACTCAATTGAACCACAAACACCGAAAGTTTTGATCCAATGATGAATCCCGACACATAATACGTGGATTCGAATCGTGCATAAACAATCGAGTTAACCATGATGAGTCCTTCCTGCGATTTCGGATTTTCTATCACAGTAATACCCACTAAACGACTTTATAATCAAATTCCGATATCAATAACTTACATGTTCTCATTCCTATGCTGACTCTCAATTCATTTACAAACAGCTGAAAACTCCCTTAATCGAGCAACCTCCTCACGGACCTGCAACTCATATTTGAACAATCTCCGCTCGAATTTTACGACAAATTGCTAAAGGGCTTTTATCTCGATCATCATCAAAGCTATCCACTTAAGTTAATTTGAAATAACATCAGGTTTGAGCACAATCAGTCGATGACCACGTGCGCGGGCTGTTCTCGTCATTCGTCAATCTCGACGATACATTCAAGGTAATTACACACACAACATCGTTTTCATGGGGAACAAAAGCCCCATGATTTCAGAGCAATAAAGAATCGAATTCGGGTTCATTTGGAATCAACTAGGGTTCATTCGGTTGAATGGGTTGCTGTTGGTGTTTAAAACAAATGAAACCGACATAACGCGGTGTGACCTTGGTTCACCGGTTCCTGCACCCTATGCAATCATGAGGTCCCGGGTTCGACCCCGGGCCACCTCATATATTTTTCTCTTTTTAAGCTCTAAAAATTTGAAAAATTGTAAAAATTATAAAAATTTTTACAAACATTAAAAATTTAAAACAATAATATTTACTGAAATTTATTTTATATTTTACTATTTTATATTGTTTTAAATAAATAAAATAACAATTATTTTTACAATTCTAATTATTATAATACATAAATTACACAATAAATAAAGTGAATCCAATATATATAATAGGTATATAATATTCATTATCAAAACAATTTTATTTGTCACTTATAATTATTATATATTTTAATAATCGTATAAAATTTATAATGGTATATACTAAAACATAAATAAAGTTAGTCATTATGTACTGTATTATTAATATAATCATTATCATTATACAATATAATTTTTAATTAATTATATATATAATATTAAATTATATATCTTTTTAATAAAATAAATGTATAACTTACGCATAAAATGTATTAATTTTACATAATCTTCAAAAATTTTTATTTCAGACATTCAAACAATAAATTAGTTATTTAAACTATCCATCAAAATCAATAGGAACCCTAATACATTCCCAATTCTCAAATCATTATTATTCTAATTCGAGACACCGTTCCTTAGGTTAATCTAAGGAAATCTTGGTGTTTAAATCTATCACTTCAGGTTCTAATTCAACAATCAGTGAGTATTCATATCCCTCTTTTATATCATTTCCTATTTGGGGGAAATCATGTGATACAATATATTCACATCATGATATTCTATTGTTTTTCATTCTAAATTCAATTCAAGACAGGTTATGTTATTACTTGCAATTACGTGAACATACTATGACTAACTGGACGACATAAAACCCTAATTCAATCAATCAATCAATCCTGGCAACAATGTAGATCTACTGGTTTGGATAACCCACCCCATATGAAAGTCGAGTGGTGATTGTGCCAGAGGCAGGAGTTAAACTATGGTGTATGTGAGTCTATTATTGCAAGTGCAAGTCAAGGGGTTGTTATTGTGTCGTTTTATCTATATGTTTACCTATTGCATATAAGTCTTAAAGTTACCTTGTGAATTGAGATTATCTCAATCAATCAATCAATCTATATGTATATTCAAAACTTGACTACTCACCAGCTAATTCATTAGCTGACTTTATTTTCTCACATGATTTCAGGTTAAGCAAGATAGTGGACTTCTACCTGCTCATTAAGACCGGACCTTAGTTAAAATAAAAGCAGTTATATTTGTGGTTTCATTGTTGTATTTGTGTATGTTGAACTTATATTATCATGTAATCTGATTTAATATTATTTCCACTATAGACAACCATGTGTTATGAACAATCAATCATTCCCTCGTCCGCTCCGATGATTCCGCCGTCGGTCGGGGTGTGACATTAGGATTTGGGGTGTTTGTTGTGTTTTACTTTGTGTATTTTACTGATTTGTGGTTTTGAATATTCATTTTAATTTTTGATTTAGGGTTACATTAAAACTCGCATACGCGCGACAACGTGCGCACTAGTTATGACTCACTTTATGAATTAGAGTTGTCATATCATATATTACTAAATGAAATTATCTCAACCACACAATAAATAAAATGATATATGATTTTGAAAGTATAATTTTTGCACCGATTATTTAAATCATATTAGACCCATATAGCATTTTCTAAATTCTAAATTCCAATATCTATAGCATTATATTAACATCAGTAGAGTCAAAAGCAAATGAGCTTGCTTTATTCCGTGTCAACTCATATATCTTTCTGATAGATATATTAGTATAACACACGTATTTTTAGTATATTAGATGATTAATTAGGAACCAATATAATTATAATATTCATCAAATTAATATGAGGTGAGGAGTGCACGTTAGTTTAAGTTTACTACGATTCCGGTATTCGAACTCATCGGTTCTTAGGGCACAAGTATTTAGTATTGGGGTTCCAAGGAAGCAACGCTTCTTAAGTGGTTTCTAGGGGACAGCAGCCTTAGCAGCGGGTCCAAGAACAAAAACATTTTTTTGAGGCGGTGAAAATTAACTTTTTGAAGCGATTATTGACCGGCCCATAAAACAATGCCGTAAAAATAGTTAATCTTTGGAGCGGTTTTCAAAACCGCCCTCAAAAAGATAGAAAGCCTCAAAAAACAAACTAAAACCCCCCACAAAAAACCGGTTGCCAGCTCCAGCAGAACTTCACGAAGGAATTATATTATAATCTATATTAATCTCATATGTCAGTTACTGCATTGGATTTTGCTGATTTGTATACTGACCACACTAATTTATAATACTAAGAGGTCCCTTACTGAGTCATCATCTTCAACAAGTTACATGTGTCGATACAAAGTTTAAAAATAAAAAAATTACTACCGGAAGAGGGTATGTAGTAGTGGCAGGGTTCTCATCCTACGAAGACGATGATGCTTTATGTTTTGATGGCGCCAGTGCCATCATAATAGATGGGTATAGAGGTAAACGTGAGCGTTAATCCGACGATTGAGGTGTTAAAGTGATTGACATAAAGGTTGCATGTCTCATCAGCGAGATGGTGGTCCGATCTTTGGGTTTTGACTGGCGAGACAGCGGGGAACCACCGGAGGTTGTGGTGGTTTGGCTTCGAGACTCTAGCTACGGTGACAATGTATGTAGGTTTTGTTAAATGATTTCTCGATATAAGGTTATTTGGATTATTGATTTCCTGTTATTGATTTGATCGACGATGAGTAAGGATTTATAAACGATTTCAGCTACGCTTTTTCCCCTTGTTCGAATGTTGCATTCGAGCCTGTATCTTTGATTGAAGGTAAATCATAATCAACATAATTTAGGTATTTATTTTTAGCTTCAGATTCTAGAACACAAACAGAAGATTCAACAGAGTATGAAAGCCTTTTTGGGAAGTCAGTTGGGTGAGTTGACTTAGGAAAGGAGTTTCATTCTTAGCAAGATCCCCAGCTATTGAATCTGTGTGTCGGCGGGGGGGCTACTTCTTATTCTTTCGAAATGAGAAGAATAGCGTAGTTCAAAGTAGGCCAAGTCGGTAGCCTTTTCTGAAACTCTTGGGAGAAGGGCTGTAGGATTAGAAAAAGGCCTAACTGCTGTTGAAGGAATAGAGGCTGTTTCGGCTCTTTGAATAAGGGGAGAAGGGCTGAGCGACGGTGAAATGCTTTTTGAGACTTACCCCACTCAATGGAAATTTCTTTAGGAAAGATCCCACGTCCAGAGTCTGATTCTGATTCTGCTTTCACTTCTCAAGGAAGGAGGCCACCAAACCAAAGGGGAGGTCTTTGCTTGCTGCTTTTCCGTTAGAGATGCTAGTCTTTTTGTAATAACTGCTTGAAGGTTTCAGGAAAAGAGAAGACGGTGCTCTTTCATCAGCTCTTGGCTATTTGCTTGCGTAAAGAAAGAGGAATTGATCCGAATTCGGCTAAGCCGGAGGAAAAGAAAGAGTTAGATCCTCTTTGAGATGAAATGCGGAGGATTTCGTTCTAAGATGTGTTACATCAGCCCTTAGCACATGACTAGTTTTTTGCTAATGTTATCTAGTCTAGACAGGGTCTTTGACACAACAGGCTTTGTACAACCCAGTAGTACTCCCCTTCATAGATTGATCCTCTTGGCTTTTGATTAAGCCAACCTTGACATTTTTATTCTTTCTTGAAGATGCCAATACAGCCCCCTATAGTTTTCGTTACCGAGATATCTTTTTGTTTTTCATTGTTCCCAGGTATTTTTGGGTAATTGCTCCCATGCTGCAAACAGTCAAATTGAATTTGGTAAGCGTAAGCATTTCGTAAGCAGGAAAAAAAACTAGATATGAAACTCCGGTATCAGGTACAATGCTCACTATACGGATCCCACGAGACAGCTCCCGCTGAAGCAATTGTTGTTGCGGCGGGGTAGCTAAATTACTATCCGCTATAACGGAAAAGGCATGCTGCGGCGGACTTAAATAAACTTAGTTGAAAAAATAATTTATTTGACTGGCGAGACAGCAGGGAACCACCGGAGGTTGTGGTGGTTTGGCTTCGAGACTCTAGCTACGTGACAATGTATGTAGGTTTGTTAAATGATTTCTCGATATAAGGTATTTGGATATTGATTTTCTGTATTGATTTTGATCGACGATGATAAGGTTTATAAACGATTTCAGCTACGCTTTTCCCCTTGTTCGAATGTTGCATTCGAGCCCTGTATCTTGATTGAAGGTACAATCATAATCAAATAATTTTAGGTATTATTTTTAGCTTCAGTTCTAGAGTTTATTAAAGATATGCAAACAAATGTGATAGCTGTTCTTGGTTTGCATTTACCTGCATTGTCATCGTATCGGATGAGTATTGCATGACTAAATCCCATTTTGTACACTTATTTAAATGTTTGCATTCATACGAGATAAGTTTGACACCTGAATGATTAAAACAAAAATTTAAATACGTACTATTGTAAATTTCTTACTATTTTGAGAGCATATTCATTGCAAATATTAAGTGCAGGATCGGATTTCGGGTGGTTTTTTCTCTCAACTCACTGTGAATCAACACTCAGCAAGCAGCAGTCTATGAAGAGTTGATCACATATATCAAGTAACAAGCAGTAAGAAATTAACACAGCAAGTAAATTTTCAAGGTACTTTTATATATTGCTTCTCAACTCAAAGGATTACAAGACACTTGGACTCAAATCACTTACATAAAGATTACAGGGAGAAGATATATAATACTACCTACAGCCGATATACTTTGATACCAGCTGGACACCTCTAACCTTACATCTATACTACAAGACTCTAGGTGAGGTCTTTCAGACATTTTTGCTGAGAGTTGGTAGTCAGGACATGTCCCTGACTTACCTTTTGTCACCAACTAAGTTGGTAACATGTACTATCATAAAAGGTGAACAGTAGAATAAAGTATGGTCATAACATGGCTCTTTAGGAAGATGCCATGCTGTATCAGAGGTCTGCAGCGGACTGTCAGGGACCATACTTTTATCTGCTGGACATAGCAGTGTCTTCCGAAGGATAAAGTACTTCGGAAGAATAACTTCTTCCGAAGCACTTATACTTCGAAGACTGTTCTTCCGAGCTTGGAGTCTTCTTTGTCTTCGGAAGCAGACTTTGTCTCACTCTTTCGTCAGACTTTGTCTTCGGAAGCTTTCAGACTTTGTCTTCAGCTCTTTCATCAGACTTTGTCTTCGGAAGCTTTCAGACTTTGTCTTCAGCTCTTTCATCAGACTTTGTCTTCGAGCTTTCGACTTTGTCTTCAGCTCTTTCATCAGACTTTGTCTTCAGTAGATATCTTCAACTGTTGGCTTCAGCTGTTGTCTTTAGCAGTTGACTTCAGCTTTTGCCTTCAGTAGATATCTTCACTGTTTTCCTCAGACTCTCGGAAGATCTCTTGCTTGGCTTCGGAAGCCCTTTGAATGTAGTACCAAAGTGACTATGAAGTGAATTTGGTTGCACCAGCCTTATCATGATCCAACAACTCCCCCTAGGCTGATGCTACCAAAACTTCACTTCTCTCTTCTTCTCAAAGCTCTCAGCACCAAGGAAGCAGGTGTTTATCGGTGTCTTCATTCTTTCCTGCTGTGGTGCTGAGAATCTTGTACAGATCCTTGGTGGACAGAACCTCCACTCTGTCACCTTGGATTATATGTACCCTCGTTGTGGCCCTCTGAAAAGAGTTAGTTGATGGGAAGTATAGTCATATTCCCATCGAACTATTGGTTCCAATTCAGGACCTTCCACCATCTGTAGAAAGGCTGTGCCTTTGGTGGTTGGTCTTTCCTTGTCTTCCACTCTTTTCAGCTTCAACTCTTCTTCAATCTTGGCTCTTCTATTCGTTCAGCCAGGTGGAGACCACTGATATGGTTTCTGATGTGTGCAGCAGTCTCAGAGTTGGAGGGATTGGAGAATGGCTTCTCTGCAAGCTCAGCAAGATCAATCTGCTGAGATGCAGTAGAGAGGTGGCATTGAGCCTGTTGGTTTCACCATTCTCCCTTTCCACAACAAAGTTGTGAGAAGGTTCATCGAACCTCCACTGGATTATTGCATTTCTAGGTCAGGAGATTGACCAAAATCCTGTCCTCTTTCCTGGTATCCAGAGAGTCCCAGTCTTCTTCTTAGTCCTCTTCTCCTCAGCATTGAGGGTATCGGAGTTGAGACCAAGAAGTCTTGCAGCCTGGCCCAAGGTATCTCTAGGCAATTCAAGAAATTGGCCTAGGGTGAGGGAGCTTGAAGAGTTATCACATAGGTGATGTTGATAACCTCTCCCTCATAGGAGATGCTGCTCAGGTAGTGCAGTTGATGAGCCTCGTCTTGAACTCCTTTATTTCCTCAAAGGAGAGATGTTTAGGAGGCTGAGGGATGTCTTGGTTGTTGTTGGGTAGGCTTAGGTTTAGTGGTTTTGGTTGAGTCTTGGGTTTTAGGATGGGTAGTTTGGGTGGTTGAGGTGATGTGGTAGGTTTGGGTAGAGTTGTGGGTTGAGGGGTGAAGGTTTCATCAGTGGGTTCGGGTTTAATGGAAAAAGGGGTTGGTTTCTGGTTGGGTTGTGGCTGTGGTTGAGTGGCTGGGGTGAGATATTTCCTTTCATCCTTCTGTACATCTCCTCCTTTTCCCCAAACGGATGTCAGCTTTTATTTCACTGACTATCCGCTGGAGTGTCCTTTCGGACATAGGTCCCACCTGCCTACCAGAGAAGCCATGAGCCGGAGGTAGTAGTTCCTTCATCCAGGCTTTGTCGTTGCTTCTTGGCAGCAGTGACCTCCTTCTCTTCCTCCCTCTTCCTCTTCACCTTCAACTTCTCCCTAGCAGCCTTCTTCCTTTCCTTCTCCATTTGATCCTGCTCTTTGTTGTGAGCAGCAGATCATGTCATCATCATGTGGAGACAGTTCAGAAGATTGAAGCCTCTTGAGAGGAGGAACTTGATCCTAGCCTCTCTCAGCTTCAGGGCTGCCTCCCTTTGCTCTTGTTCTTCCTTCTCCAAGGCCAACCTTCTTTTTCTTGTTGTAGCCTGGTTGACCTCTCCAAGGTCACCAACTCCTCTAATGGTAGCAGGAGTATCTCCTCATTGGCAGCTCCTAGATTGATGAGCTGGTCATGAGTGCTGTTCTTCTCCTCTGGTTGATTTCTTCCTGATTGGCTACAGCTGCCTTAGAACTAGCAGCTAACAGCTTCTCAGTAGGAAACCGACCTTTCTTTTTGGCCTTCTCAATCTTCTCCTCCTCCTGAAGCTCTTCCGCAGTCAATTTCTTTTGCCTTTGTCTTTGATTGTGCTTGACTGTGGTGGTTCTTGATGGAGGGTTATGATTGAGAGAGAAGTTCAGCTGGTGCTTGGGTTGGAGGTATTTCAAAATGTCCTCCCTGCTCACCTCAGATGCAATTCAGCAATGACATCTGTGATGGTCAGTTCCTCGGACATCTGAAATAAGCCTTCCGCAGCTTCTATTTCGGCCTCGGAAGACTTGTCTTGTTCTTCCGAGGCTTCTATGTAAGCTTCGGAAGCTTCAGCTAGAGCTTCGGAAGATGAGACTGCTGCAGATTCTGTCCCATCTGTTTCAGTTGCTGGGCCATCAGTCCCCATTTCCCCTTCGAAGCTAATCTCAGGTTCCATGAAGACTTAGGTTGACCAACTTCTTCCACAGTGGTAGAAGGTGCAGTCAGTCTTTGAAGCTCCTCAGCCCCAAAGTAGCAAGTGTGGTGTCGGGGCTGGGCTGTTCTAGGGATGATCTCAATACAAACTTTGTGAAAAGTCTGTAGAGATCTTGAAGCATCCTTGAGTCAATCTCCAGAAAGGATTGAGATGACTCAGGTAGTGTGATTAGTTGGGTGGAAATGAATTGGGTCTGTGGTTCATAGGTGTTTGTCTCTGAACTTTCTCCCCTTTTTTGGTAGCATCATCTTGAGAGCTAGATGAGCTAGAGGAAGAAGTCATTGAGACCTGGATTGGTACATGCCTAACAGACCTCTCCGTCTGTTTCTCAGCTAGTTTAGCCTTGAGAGTTAATCTCAAGTTGCTGAGTGGCAGTCCTTGATTCTAAGATCCTCACCTGTGATTCCAGGTTGGAGACCTTAGAAAGCAAGTACTGAAGTGTTAGTTGCATACTTCCCTCATCTTCATAAGAAGAATCATGGGAGATGAGATAACATACCTAGTATGCTCACTCTCACCACCAGATGTGGTTTCTTGCACCCTGGTTTCCTTTGCTCAGAGTCATCTCTTTCAGAGATGTCAATGGGCAAAGTTGCCGTAGACTCAGTCCTAATGATGTTACCACTGTCCTGAGAGCTCAATGAGAGACTCTGAGTAGTGGCAGCTGAGTCTACATGAGTCCCCTCCACATCAGTGGGACTCACCTCAGTAGCTGGCTTCTGATGGGGCTAGAGACAAGGATCCCTCTTGGCTCTGTTGATCTCTCAGTGGGTGTTGTAGATCAACTTCATGGCCATGGAGAGATGTAATCTCTTCATCAGTTCGGAGTAAAAGGTCAGTGAAAGAGAGGGTGGTTAGTCCTACTGACCCGGGACCTTGATCATGTCTACAGGCATTGAGCCTATGGTGGGGCTGTCCCTAGAAGGCTGCACAGGGGAGTGTAGAGACTCACCCTGTGGGCTAAAGGCTTGGGGTTCGGGCTCAGGGTTTGAGACTGAGGAGGCTCAAAACCCACATTGAGGTCAAATGTGAAGGATGGTGTGACCTCGGACTGAGTGGGAGCCCATGATTCCACTCTAGTCCTTCGGTGTGAACAGGGAGCTTGTTCAATCAGAGTAGATTGAACAAGGGTTCGTTTGGGGCGTCTCTGATATGTGGCTTTGATGGGTAAAGAAGGTTTTTGGTATTGTGGTGGATGTTGCTGGTGTGGGTTCATCACCTGTGGGGAGAACAGGGATGTCACCAGGAGCTATGCGCTCAGTCATCTCTGGAGGTAATGGAGTGTACCGTCCAGTGAAGTTGGTGGACATCTTCTTCAGTGTCTTGAAGATGGTAGGCCTCATGTGTGGAACAGGAAGAGCAGCTGCGCAGACAAGCTTGCTTGGTTCCATCTCACAGTTGATTATGTGTTGAAGAAATCGGGGATACATGAAGAATGTATCCCTGCTCAGATTGGCGATTAGGTTGTTCAACACAAATCGTGAGTAGTTGAATCTGAGGCCTCTCACCAACCCATGAACTAGGCATCCTAGTTCATATGGGATTTGATCCCAACCCCCTGATTTGTTGGAGAGGCAATGTAGACAATGTGCAGCAGGAACTTCCAATGGTAAGAGAAGTTGAACTTGTATACTGTAGACCTGCTGACATCGCCTCCATATCCCATGAGGATATAGGTGCCTTCCAAGTCTTCCTTGGGGAACTCAGTAGGAGCCCCATCATCGTGAAGCTCGAGATGCTCCCTGATGAGCTGTTCATTATGACCAACTCTTGGCCAAAAACTCGGTTCTCAGGACTCGAACCCCATTCAGTTGCAGTTTCACCGTTGCTCCAAAATTCTGACATATGGTTGGAGTATACGGTGGGGTTAACTGTTAGTGCAGTGAGATAGGTGGATTCGGTGAGAAAGGTGATGATTGGGTGAAGTCGGCATCCCTTGACGAGTCAAGTAATGCGACTTGGTTGTGCTGAGGGTTTAGCGCCATTGAAGAAAAGTAAGCTTGAAATTTGGTGAATTTGAGTTTGACAGTGAAGGAACAGTTAGGGCTGTAAAGTGGTAAAAGAAGATGATTGATGAGTCAAGATTATTTAAAAGGGTAAATAGTGGTAGGGTGGTAATAGGGTAACTGTTTGGGGGTTACTGTGGGTGGTATGGTGGTTTACGGCGGAGAAATGATGTTGGCGGCAAGGATAATTTTAAATAATCTGACATTATCAACAAAATCTTTACTTTTTACAGAGTGGGGCCCAAAGATATCCGTTACATATAAAACCTTTACTTCCGAGGGTAAAACATTTCCGAAGGTATTTTCTTCCGAGGGCAATTTCTCTTCCGAAGCATGATATTGCTTCCGAAGGTAAAATTGTCCTTTGAAGGCACTTTATCTTCCGAAGCAAGGCATTGCTTCCGAGGTAAAGCTGTCTTTCCGAATGGAGAGTTGTATAAGTTTCGGAAGTAGATCTGATATAAATCAATCGCTTCTTCCGAGACCAAAACTCTTCCGAGAAGAAAATTTCCATTGAGGAATTTAGCTTCGGAAGATATTCAAGAATATCTTCCGAGAGTTAAGTTCCTCTTCGGAAGGAATTTACACTTGGAATAGTTTAAAGATCTTTTGTAACAGGGCTTAAATTGTATTGACACACATTACTCATTTAAAAAGGTCTTCAAAAGAGGTAGTTATTCAATGTTTATCATCCCAATTGCTGATATGAGATACTTAAATCTTTTTCATCAAATGCCTTGTGAACAAATCAGCATATTGTTCATTTGAGTCAACTTTGATTAACTTTATCAGCTGTTTTTCATGAATATCTCTAATGAAATGATACCTGATATCAATGTGTTTTGTCTTGGAGTGCTTCACCGGATTCTCAGTAATGGAGATAGCACTGTTGTTGTCAATATGGATAGGAGTAGTCATGAAGTTGAACCCATAGTCTAACATCTGATTTTGAATCCATAGCAGTTGAGCACAGCAGCTAGCAGCAGCAATGTATTCAGCTTCAGCAGTTGATGTAGAGACACAGGATTGTTTCTTGCATTGCCATGAGATAATCCTTCCACCAAGAAATTGACATCCTCCTGATGTTGATTTCTTGTCAATGTTGCAGCCACCATAGTCACTGTCAGAGTATCCATAGAGATTGAAATCACTATTTCTTGGATACCAGAGACCTAGTTTAGGTGCTCCTTTGAGGTATCTGAGGATTCTCTTTGCAGCAGCTAGGTGAGACACCTTTGGAGCAGCCTGATATCTTGCACAAATGCATGTGGCAAACATGATATCTGGTCTACTTGCAGTGAGATACATCAGAGAACCAATAATTGCTCTATACTGATGTTGATCAGTATCCTCCCCCTCAAGGTCAGGGCAAAGATTATGGTTTCTGGGTATGGGTGTCTTGGCTGGTTTACAGTCCTTCATTTCAAATCTTTCTAAGATGTCTGAGACATACTTAGATTGACTTATGAAGAACCCTTCCTTCATCTGTTTCACCTGGATTCCAAGGAAAAAGTCCATTTTTCCCATGGAACTCATCTCAAACTTCTGCTTCATAATGCTTTCAAAGTCCTTGCACATTTGGTCGTTTGAAGAACCAAATATGATGTCATCAACATAGACTTGTACAACAAAATGTCTTTTCCACTCTTTCTGATGAAAAGAGTCTTGTCAATGGTACCTCTAGTGTATCCATTCTTCAGGAGAAACTGAGACAAGGTCTCATACCACAGCCTAGGTGCTTGGTGCAGCCCATATAGAGCTTTATCCAGTTTGCACACATAGTTGGGGTGCTGTGGGTCTTCAATCCTGGAGGTTGACACATAGATTTCCCTATCTATCCCCCATATAGAAAAGCACACTTGACATCAAGTTGGTAGACTGTGAAGTTCTTGGATGCAGCATAAGCAAGGAAGATCCTAACTGCCTCAAGTCTTGCAACAGGTGCAAAGACATCAGTATAATCATTCCTTCCTCTTGGGTGTACCCTTGAACTACTAGTCTTGCCTGTTCTTGATAATCAAGCCTCTATCATCTTTCTTGTTCCTGAATACCCATTTAGTGCCTATGGGTACTTGACCAGATGGTAGTGGGCATAGATTCCAGACCTTTTGTCTTCTGAATTGAAGCAGCTCCTCCTGCATCGATTCAACCCAACTACTATCCTTTAAGGCATCTTCTACCTTCTTTGGTTCCATCTGAGACAGGAAGCATGAGTACAAGCAGACATTCCCATGATGAGTTTGTCCTCTTGTTCTCACACCCAGAGACATTCCCTATGATGTTCTCAGTTGGATGAGTGTTGTGAATCCTAAGACGAGGAATCACTTCCAATTGCAGAGATAAGTCTAGGTTAGACATATTCTGATCAGGAACTGGATCACTCTGTCCAACTGCTGTTTCAGAGTCATTCAATGAGGACTGATTGAATGATTGAGAAACATCATCAATGGTTGGTTGTGAAGTAGTATTAACAGTTGCCTGTTCCTTCAGAATACCACTTCCCTCAACCTGGTGTTGTAGTGGATCACCTGAGGAACTTTGAGGTTGATCAAGTGATTCACTTGTTGAAGCTTCACTATTTCTGGAGATAGTTACACTGTCAGATCTGTGAATAGTTGAAGCTTGTTGCCTTCAGCTCTTGGAGAATTTGGAATAGGTCTGGGAAGCTCATATAGTTGACCTGCATCAGCATCAGCATCACTTTGAGCACCTGTTCCAGCTGAAACATTCTCACAAGATGGTTTAGAATAGTTTGGAAACAATTCTAAATCAAAGATATACTCAGGTCCATTCCCCCTAACACAAGGAGTGTGCTCATTAACAACTATGTTGGATGACTCCTCAAATTGTTGATTCTTAATATTGTATACTCTATAAGCTTTGGAGCTAGAAGAGTATCCAATAAAGATAGCATCATCCGACTTCTCAGCAAACTTTGCCAAGTTGTCCTTTGTGTTAAGTATGGTACACCTGCAGCCAAAGGACCTTAGAAAGCCAATGAACGGTGGCCTCTTGTTCCATAACTCATAGGGGTTTTTCCATGGGGCTTAACTACAAGAACCCTGTTCTGCACATAGCATGCAGTGCTGACTGCCTCTGCCCAGAATGTTAGAGGCAGCTTTGAATCAGCTAACATGGTCCGAGCAGCCTCAATAAGTGTCCTGTTCCTCCTCTCAGCAACACCGTTTTGTTGAGGAGTTCTGGGAGCACTATATTGTCTGGCAATCCCTTTTGAGTCACAGAATGAGTCAAGAACGAAGTTCTTAAACTCAGTCCCTTGATCACTTCTAATAATCTTAACCTTGTGATCAATTTGATTTTCTATTTTAAGAATAAAAGATTTTAAAGTTTCAGCAGTTTCATCTTTACTTCTTAAAAGAATACCCATGTAAATCTTGTAAAATCATCAACGATCACAAGGCAGTATGATTTCCTTCCAACTCATTATACTTGTGGTCCAAAGAGATCCATGTGCAATAAGTGTAATGGAGTAGTGATAGAGTTAACACATTTGGATTTATGAGATGATCTGTGTTGTTTCCCTTTCAGGCATGCAACACAGTTATCTTTGCAGAAAAATTCCTTTTTAGGCAAACCATGTACCAAGTTATTTTTAGCCAATTTATTCATTGTTTTAAAATTCACATGACACATGCGTTTATGCCATAGTGTGACTCATCACTATCAGCTTTGGAAAGAAAGCATGATACTTCACCCATAGGAGAAGCATTGTTCATATCTAGCTTGTACATATCCCCTTTCCTGGGAGATCTGAGAAGCACCAATTCCGGAGGAATTGTCATCCCTGGTCTGAGGATAATGCACTCATGTTCTGTGAAAAGCATCTGATGCTTCTGGTCACAGAATTGAGAAACACTTAACAGATTGTGTTCAAGCTGTTTGACAAAGTGAACTTTGTCAATGTTTATTCTGCCATTGGATATACTTCCTCTGCCAGAAATATATCCTCCGGCCTCACCTCCAAATTGGACAGGCCCTCCATCAAAGTTCTGGAATTGTTGAAGGAGAGATCTGTTCCCTGTCATGTGCCTGGAGCATCCACTATCTACAATCCAGATATTGTTGTTCTTGTCAAATGGATGTCCCTGCACATAAGATGAGATGGTTAGTTTTGTTTGGAAGCCCAAGCCTTGCAGGTCTCGGGCTCTTCCAAAGATAGTGACATAATCAAAAGATATGCAATGGGGTTCAATAGAGGTCATTGTTGAAGAAGAGGTTTGGGCTGCAGCATCTTCCTTGATCTTCCAATCCATCCTTTGGTTGATCTTTGAGGATGAGCTTGTTGAAGCTTTTGCAGCATGGTCTTCTTCCGAAGCTTCTCTCTTTTCGGAAGAAGCCTTCACCACCTTTTCTTCCGAAGTAGTCTTCTTCTGAGATGGTTTCAAGGGAGCCTTCTTGTTCTTCCGAACCTTAGAAGGTTTGGCTTCCGAAGCCATTTTCCCTTCGGAAGAAGTAGTTTCTTCCGAAAGCAACTTGGCTTCCGAGACCAACTTTCCCTTTTTCATCATTTGGACCTTTTGAAGTGGTCCAACTGAGAAACCTTCTCTGACTCCTTCTTTTCTAACATTATTTGCATAATGTGTGCTTGCTGGATTGTAGTAACAATCTTTAGCCATGTGGTTGTGCAGACCACACATTATGCATGCAATGTTAGTCTTCTGGGAACTTGCAGGTTGCTGTTTCTTGGGTTTCTTCTCTTCATCAGCAACTTTCCCTTTCAACTTCTGATCCTTCAGTAGGACAGGAGTGCTGGTACTACACTCCTTTCCTGAATCAGGAGTACCTACCACTTGAAATCCGGCAGAAATGAAGACACCCTTTTGCTTAGGGTCAAACTTAAGCTTGGACTCTGCAACCTTCTTGGCAGTCCTTCTAGCAGCTTTAGCTCTGCTCTTCTTGCCTTGGTGGTCAGGATTTGATCATCACAGGTGGAGAGGGTGTATCCTCCTGTTTCTCCCCTGTGGAGGCCACTATTTTCACTTCATCCTCTAGTTCCAATGGAGAAGGGTCAGCAGTTGGAACCTCTTGCTCTTCAGTACCACATCTAGGTAGTCTAATAGACTCATAAGAGTGTGGTGGAGCTATTTCACTGGTTCCCAACCCTTCTTTGTTTTGATAAAACATTTTGGAATGAGAGGTTGATGCAAGAATAGTTTGGAAGCTTTGCTCAGCAATAGCTTGCTTCCTGGCCTGAGCCTCAGCTGTGACTAACTGGGCTTGAACTTCAGAAGTTTGGAGATCAGATCTTTGATTTGAGTCTTGAGCCTCAGCTGTGACTAACTGGGCTTGAAATTCAGAAAGTTTGGAGATCAGATCTTTGATTTGAGTCTTATAGTTAGTCTTTCAGTGTGTTTAAGAGACACAGTTTTCTCTAATCATCAATTTCCTTTTGATAGTCAGTTCAGCTCTTTTAAAGTCAGATTTTAGCAATTAAAGACTCAACCTCAGATCTGATTCCGCAATGTAATCCTTATACAATTTAACTTTAGCAATACAGGCAGCAGTACAAAGATGTTCATATACCTGATCATCATATCTGTTCCGGCCATGAGTGCTTGAGCGGGAGTCACATCATGTACATGAAGTCCAGTCAACTTCCTGAGCAACAGCAGCTGTTTCAGTTGATTTTCTTCATGCTTGGAGCAGTGGGATGTGTGGAGCCCTGTGGGGTTCACGGGTTGTTCTTGGGAGCCTTGCATTCCCTAGCAAAGTGACCAAGTTGGTTGCATTTGTAACACTTGCTTTGCTTTATCAAACCCAAACTTGCTGTTGACTGGGTTTTGAGGGAATTGCCTTCAGTTCTCTGGAAGAACTTCTTCGCTCTGTAAGTTAAAAGAGCCATCGCTGGACAATGGCCAATGTACTCCACATCATCTGGACTGAAGCACTCAAGATCATCAAAGCAGTATTGAAAATCACCAGAGTGTCCACTTCCAGAGACAAAGGCACAACCGTCTGAAAGGAGTTGTGTTGAACTTTTGAGACTTTGGAGTCTCAGGTAGGTATGAAGGGTCAAGTATGTGAGGTTGTCAGGGTAGCATAGTAACTGATGCTGTGGTTCACGCTTTCCCTTCAACCACATGAAGGGCTGAACTCAGTTGGTTATTGGAGTGGTCAGAGGAGGTACATGTTCATCTCCATCTGAAATGCACTTAGGATACCATACAACTCTGTGAGAGAAGAGTCTTAAGGTCCGAAGTTCTCTTGATGACAATACAGTAGTGAGTCCATAGTTTAGAAAGCGAAGACATGAACTTCCTAACTATGTCTCTGTTCTCAAGAGCTACTCCAATGTCCGCTAGAGTATCTACTAGCTCAACATACCTGAAGTATTGTTGAGTCAAGGTCTCACCAGCCTGAAAGTAAAGTTTCAAACTGCTACTTCAAGAGATCTTTCTTGTTCTCCTGAGTTTCTTGGATCCCTCATACATCAGCTCAAAGCTTCCCATAAATCTTTAGCAGTCTTGCACTTCTTGAAGCATCTGTAGACGGAGTTGGGGAGAGCAGTTTGGAGACAAGTCATAGCCCTTGATCTAGCTCTATTCTCTTCCTATCTTCCTCTGAGTAATCATCAACATCTTTTGGGATGATCCGATACCAGTGGCAGATGTAGTGCTTGGTATGAAAGGACCATTGACAATGGAGTCCCACATCCTTGAATCTTGACACTGATGAAGCCTCCATCTGATACACCATGTGTCAAAATCTTCAGGGGTGATCATGGGGGACTTGGTCAAGGTACGGTTTCCATATAGCCTGGATAGAGCAGCCATTTGAGTGAGTGGATTGTGGTGAGGAGTGACAAAACAGGTTGATTAGGATGGTAAGATCTCACAATCAGAGCCTGGTGCTCTGATACCAATTGCAGGATCGGATTTCGGGTGGTTTTTCTCTCAACTCACTGTGAATCAACACCAGCAAGCAAGCAGTCTTATGAAGAGTTGATCACAATATATCAAGTAATAAGCAGAAAAAATTAACACAGCAAGTAAATTTCAGGTACTTTATATATTGCTTCTCAACTCAAAGGATTACAAGACATTGGACTCAAATCACTTACATAAAGAGTTACAGGGAGAAGATATATATAATACTACCTACAGCCGGATATATTTTGATACCAGCTGGACCTCTAACCTTCCATCTATACTACAAGACTCTAGGTGAGGTCTTTCAGACATTTTGCCTGAGAGTTAGTAGTCAGGACATGTCCCTGACTTACCTTTTGTCACCAAAAAGTTGGTAACATGTACTATCATAAAAGGTGAACAGTAGAATAAAGTATGGTCAACAACATGGCTCTTTAGGAAGATGCCATACTGTATCAGAGGTCTGCAGCGGACTGTCAGGGACCATACTTTTATCTACTGGACATAGCAGTGTCTTCCGAAGGATAAAGTACTTCGGAAGAAAACTTCTTCCGAAGGCACTTATACTTCGGAAGACTGTTCTTCCGAAGCTTGGAGTCTTCTTTGTCTTCGGAAGCAGACTTTGTCTTCAGCTCTTTAGTCAGACTTTGTCTTCGGAAGCTTTCAGACTTTGTCTTCAGCTCTTTCATCAGACTTTGTCTTCGGAAGCTTTCAGACTTTGTCTTCAGCTCTTTCATCAGACTTGGTCTTCGGAAGCTTTCAGACTTTGTCTTCAGCTCTTTCATCAGACTTTGTCTTCAGTAGATATCTTCAACTGTTGGCTTCAGCTGTTGTCTTTAGCAGTTGACTTCAGCTTTTGCCTTCAGTAGATATCTTCAGCTGTTGTTCCTCAGACTCTCGGAAGATCTCTTGCTTGGCTTCGGAAGCCCTTTAATGTAGTACCAAAAGTGACTATGAAGTGAATTGGTTGCACCAGCCTTATCATGATCAAACATTTACATACATGCGATCACACATCATGCTACACATAGATAATATCATTATTATCTTCATCATTCGTTCGTTAACTTTCGTTCGTTTAACTTACATCGTTAACATTCACATTCTTTACTTTCGTTCACATTCATTCATAAATTCTTACTTTCATTCGTACGTTCCTTACTTTCATTCGTACATTCATTACATTCGTTTGTACGTTCATTACATTCGTTCGTACGTTCATTACTTTCGATGACATGTATGGTACACCGAACATTGTGCACGAAGTTGGTCACTGGGCCTGAGGTCTTTCATAGACCTGAACATTATGCACGAAGCTGACTCCAGTACCTAGGGCAAGTACATTCACCACTTATCTTTTCTCTTTCATTCCAGATCAATGCCATGTGCTATACCCCGAACATTGTGCACAAAGTTAGTTACTAGGCCTGAGGTCTTTCATAGACCTCGAACATTATGCACTAAGCTGACTCCAGTACCTAAGGCAAACGGCAAGGATCCCATACATATGGTCAATCAAAAGGATTGGACCCCAGTGTACATCCTTCTGGGGTAGCTAACCCGCACACAGTTGAGCTAACACCCCTTCATTGGGTGTGAACCTCCATACATTTGCTTGCAAGCCTTTTTTACTTTCATTCATTCATTCGTTAATGCATGCATTCTTTCGTTTCGTTCCTCTTCTCATTATCTTCCACTTTACGTTACATAAATACTTCATTCATCATAACAAACGTAAAAGCCACGAGAAAGATAAACATACATCATAACGAGGAACATCACCATACACAAATAGCATCACCATACAGGGCACATCAATATACATAACATACATCATGCATAATCATGCATCATCATCATTATCATGTCCAACATAACTTCTAAGGCCTCCGCGGCATCTTACATGCACTTACGGGAACTTCCATGTCAAAACTTACATCTGCACTTTCCCCTGAAAGTCAGTAATCAAACTATGCTTCTCCTCGGGTGCAACAGCCCTAATTGGGCGTACGGACACCCTTTAGTCGCACGGCCTTCATGCGACTGAAATCATCCGATTGGACCTATGCAGATGAACACCAATGCGGATAAACACCTAATCGTGCGAATGGACTCTCAATCGTGCGAATGAACACTATGCGAATGGACCTCATGCGAATGGACCTCATGTGGATGAGCACCTATGCGACTGGGCTCTCAGTCGCATGACTCCCCATGCGACTGGACCCCAGTCGTGCGACTGAACCTCAATCGTGCGACTGAACCCCATCGCCTTCCAGTTGGCCGTATGGCCTCCAGTCGGTCGCCCAGCCTAACTGGTGCAGAATGCAGTCATCCCACCCAATCTGCCATTTTCGACCTCCAAGCTATCCAAACCCATTCTAAGCCCAAATCAACCATCCTAAACCTTAGGAATGCACACTATAACACCATTCAAGCACACACAAGCCCGAAATCAAACTCCAAACGCACCACACGCAATCACACCCAAATGGGTCAAACACACACACATACAAAAACGGGTTTACTATGTGTTCCAGCCCAAATCAGTTGAAAAAGAGTAAAACAGGGGTCCTAGAACTCACACAAATGACCACAACGAGAAGAGCTTCGATTTGACTCGCTTCTCAACGGTTTTGCTCACTCGAACCAACCCGAACCAACTTTTCTTCCTCTTTCTTTCTTTCTTTCTTCTCTTCTCTTGTTTGGCTGAAATATGTGGGTGTGGGGAGAGGGTAAGGGCTGCCCTCTCCCTTAAATACCCCCACTCACCTGGCTTCTTCGTTGACGAGTTTGGTCCCCCGACTTTGGACTTTATTTCTTTTCTTCTTTCGTCGTCTTCAAAATAGATAAATAACCGGGTGTTACAAGTACAAGTCCACCCCTTATATAGGTTTCATCCCCGAAACCTGTTATTCCTCGAACAAACGTGGGTAATGCTGTCTCATTTCCTCTTCAGTCTCCCACGTTGACTCGGATCCCTTCCTATGCTTCCACTGTACACGTAAAAGAGGAACCACTTTATTTCTCAGCCTCTTCTCTTTTTTATCGATAATTGCCACTGGTTGCTCCACATAATTGAGTCGTTCGTCTACTTGATATCCTCTAGTGGGACAATCATATCCTCATCTGCCAAACACTTCCTTAGATGAGATACGTGGAATGTCGGGTGAATTCCACTCAACTCATCTGGTAACTCCAATCTATAGGCCATCTCTCCTACTCGAGTAATGATTCGGAAAGGGCCTATGTATCTCAGGCTCAATTTGCCCCGCTTTCAGAACCGAATGATGCCCTTTCAAGGCGAGACCTTCAACATAACCCGATCACCCACCTGAAATTCAATCGGCCTGCGTCGTTTATCAGCATACGACTTCTGTCTATCTTTGGCTGCCTTCATGAAGGCCTTAATCCTTTCAAGCTTTTCAGTCGTATCCTCGATCACCTCGACGCTCCCTAACTCTTTATGATCAATATCACCCCAACAAACGGGTGTTCTGCATCTCCTACCGTATAGCAGCTCATAGGATGGCATACCAATGCTGGCATGATAGCTGTTATTGTATGAGAATTCAGCTAACGGTAAGTGGTCATCACAACTTCCCCAAAATCGATCACACATGCCCGCAGCATGTCCTCCAATGTTTGAATGGCCTTTCTGACTGACCATCAGTTTGGGGATGATAAGCCGTGCTGATATGTAACTTAGTCCCCATGGCATCGTGGAATTTCTTCCAAAATTTGGATGTAAACCGGTGTCACGATCAGACACAATAGACACCGGCACACCGTGTCGAGTCACAATCTCCTTAATGAAAAGATCCGCCAACCTCTCGGATGAATATGTCTCGCGCATCGGTAGGAAGTGAGCACTCTTCGTCAAGTGGTCACAATCACACATATAGTATCATACCCTTTCGAAGTACGCGGAAGCTTCGTAATGAAATCCATGGTGATGTGCTCCCACTTCCATTCCGGTATATCCAAAGGTTGGATCTTTCCATACTGTAACATCCCGTATCTTCGTATAATACTTTGTGTTCTTTTCTTGTCATTTATTAAAATGCGAGGACTCGTTCGTAAAATTCTAATTCATTAAGGATTAATAAGCAAATAATAATAATAATAATATAATAATAATAATAATAATAATAATAATAATAATAATAATAATAATATAATAATAATAATAATAATGATGATGATAAAATAATAATAATAGTAGTAGTAGTAATAATATTAATAATAAAAACATTAATAATAGTAATAATAACCATAATAAGCTTATATTAAATATTGATAATTGTAGTAGTATTAATGATAACAATAATAACAAGTAATACAATAAACAAATTAAATTGTTAAAAAAAATCTAAATACAAAGTTCAGGGGGTGTTTTGGTAAAACAAACTTTAAACTTCCGGGAAAACTTTGTTTTTAAATCTTTTTTCGAACTCGATTACCAACCCAATTTGAATTTCCCGCTCGTGCGAACCTTCCAAATCGAAACCGAAGCTGACCCTTAAAAATTCGAATCAAATCTTGTCCAAATTCACAAATTCGACCGAATCAATCACTCCTAAAGTTAATACGCGACTAACCAACTAATCAAGCAATCAGTATCGCAAATTAATAGCTCGAATCTCATAATTTTGGTAAATTCAAACACGGTTTCAAATTGAATGTGTTATGCACGAAACCATGAAATCAAGACTATAAATTGGGGGCTTCTGATTCATTTTGAAGTCCTAAACTCTCCTAACCCTCAATTTCACCAGAAACCCTTCCAATCAAAAAGCCCCAACTCAAGAACATCCGAGACTAAGTCGAACTCGAAATCACCCAAAACCTCATCAAATCGGGTAATTAAAACATGTTTTCTGCTCGTTTTTGTTCAAGGATCAAAAGCCCTATGATGATTTAGGTGATTAACACCGAATCGAGGGTCGATTTTCGATTCTATTGAAACTAGGGTTTATCGATTTGGGGGTAAACCAGGAAATTGGGGATAAATTTAAATCAAACCAATGTGAACCACGGCCACGGCCCTGCTTCACTGGTCCCTAGGCTCCATGTTTCAGGGGAGGTCCCGGGTTCGACCCTGGGCAACCCCCCCCTTTTCTTTTTTTGATTTTTTTTCTTTCTTTTCTTCATTTCTTTTATTTATTTAATCGTTTTAAATTCTGAAAATTTCTAAAATTATTTTATAAAATGCAGAATTATTTAAACTTTTGTTTAACTATTTTGTGACTAAATTAATTTTTATAAAAATACTTTTGTATTTATAAATACATTGTTGTATTTCTAAAAGTACAAAAGGAATGTATAAATATAATACTTATATATATATATATATAAAATATATATATATATATATACATATTTCGAACAATTAAATTGTTTAGTTACTTATACCTATATATATATATATTTATATATAGTTCTTTTTAATAGTTAAATCACTTATTGCAATTATTATATCTTTAAAAATCGGTTTAACGTACAATTAGATTAGGTCTTTCTTTATTTATTTCTTTCTCATACGCGTCAACAATTAATTATTTCGCGTACAAAAATCCATTCGTTCCATTAACCCGATCGTATTATTAACATGTAATACGAATAAATTATTAACTTCTAATTGATCTACAATTAAGAACCTTAAAACCTAATAATTAATCATCAAACCTATTATAACGCGTTACCTTATTTTATTTAGGTGCCTTGTGAGTTGTGTTGGAAATCTTATTCGTGATTATTATTATTTCATCTACGAGTCGCCTATTAATTAAACCTGTGAGTTCTTATGCCCCGCTTTACTTTTATTTCACACCTTTCGGGGTGAAACATGTTGCTTATACAAATTACTCATACACGCTTTGCTACTTATTACACACGTGCAATTCTTTACATAGTCGTGGTTGTTTGAATATGTTAAGTATTATATGAGATGTGACATACGTGTGCAATCATTAACTATTGCTAGCCTGGCGAAGTCTTAGATCTTTGGACCTGACAAGCCTATTTGGTGCTAAAGCCGAGGGATTGCCGGCTCCTAGAGCCGTATGCTTGTGCACTAGGGAACCAAATACACTTAGCTAATCATGCTTATTCATATTATTCAGTCAAGGTTTGATTGTAACTATGCATGTTCTATATACTTACTATCTTGTGACCATTGACTAGAATTGCCACATATATTTTTTTTATTGTATTTAAAACCATGAGAATTCACCAACTAGTTAGTTGACTTTATTTTCAACATGTTTCAGGTAATGTGCAAGCTTAATGATGATTGAACAAATGCTCAAACCTAGGACATGGACCTAGACTTAATAAAAAAATTGGATTTCCTATTTTGTTTGTTCTATTATTCATGAGACTTGATATATGTGATGTTGAAACAATTGATTAATGGCATTTTACATTTTAACATAGCGTTATTGGTTGTGAACAATCTTACCCTCACACTTCGACGTTTCCGCCGTCAAGGTTGGGGTGTGACACATACGGCTTTTGATGCTCGGCCTTCACTTGCAAGCAAGTAAGGCACTTACTCACATACTCCACCACGTCACGCTTCATACCCGGCCTCTAATAATCTTTCTTCATGTCTTTGTACATCTTGTAGCACCGGGATGAATAGAGTATCGAGTCTTATGAGCTCCATCCATAATCTTCACCCGTAGATCCCCAAGACGAGGAATCCACATTCGTCCGAATCGGGTTTAACACCAAGTGTGTTCTCATCCAATTCCGTAACCAGACCTCTCATCCTTCAGAGTTAAGATGAGCTTCTTTCAATGCCTCATCTTGATACTCTTTGACTGCTTCATCATATCAGAGGTCATATCAACTGGTACGCTTTCACCCGAATTGGCTCGGGCCTTTCCTTTCGGCTAAGGGCATCCGCCACCACGTTGGCTTTGCCCGGATGATAATGGATCTCACAATCATAATCCTTTATGAGCTCCAACCATCTTCTCTGCCTCATGTTCAAGTCCTTCTACTCGAAGAAGTACTTCAAGCTCTTGTGGTCAGTGAAAATGGTGCACATTGTCCCGTAGAGATAGTGCCTCCAAATCTTTAGTGCAAAGACCACAGCTGCTAGCTTCAAGTCGTGAGTAGGATAGTTAACCTCATGAACCTTCAACTGTCGGGATGCATAAGCTATAACCTTCCCTCTCTGTATTAACACGCACCCCAATCCCGAGTAGGAAGCATCAGAATAAACCACCAGATCTTCACTTCCATCGGGTAATGACAATACAGGAGCTTGGGTCAACCTCGTCTACAATTCCTCAAATGCCTTCCCCTGAGCTTGACCCCACACAAACTTTACATCTTTCCAGGTCAACTTGGTTAGTGGAGAGGCGATCTTGAAAAGTCTTGGATTAATCTTCTGTAGTAGCCCGCCAAACCCAGAGACTGCGAATCTCGGATGGCTTCTTTAGAGACTTCCTTTACATCACCGCTTCCACCTTTGCCGGATCCACCATAATCCCCTCCGGATTCACCACGTGACCCAAGAATTGAACTTCGGGCAACCAGAACGCGCATTTGGAGAACTTGGCATACAACTTCTCCCTCCTTAACGTCTCCAACACCTCTCGAATGTGACCGGCATGCTCTATCTCGCTCTTTGAATAAATCAGGATATCATCAATAAACATAATCACTGATTTATCCAACATCGGCCGACACACCCGATTCGTCAAATCCATAAAAGCAGCTGGCGCATTGGTCAAACCAAAAGACATAACAAGAAACTCGTAGTGACCGTAGCACGTACGAAAAGCTGTTTTAGGAATGTCCTGCTCTTTCACCTTTAGCTGATGGTAGCCAGATCAAAGGTCGATCCTTAAAAACCAACTAGCACCTTGAAGCTGATCGAACAAATCATCTATCCTGGTAACGGATACCGATTCTTCACCGTCAACTTGTTCAACTCACGGCAGTCTATACACATCCTCATGCTACCGTCTTTCTTCTTCACGAATAGGACCGGAGCACCCCAAGGAGAGATACTCGGTCTAATAAACCCCTTATTAAGCAGCTCTTGCAACTGCTCCATCAACTCTTTCATCTCCGTCAGAGCCAACTGATACGGTGCCTTGGCAACAGGTTAGGCACCTGGTATCAGATCAATCTGAAACTCAATCTCTCGGTCAGGTGGCACTCCTGTTAAGTCTTCTGGGAACACGTCTGGAAAGTCACACAACCGGAACATCTGATAGTTGTGGTATTGGCGTATCTACATCCTTCACATAAGCCAAGTAGGCGCTATATCCACGCCTCATACACCTTCCCGCCACCGCCATTGAGATCACCCTCAGGATCGTCGTGACCCGATCCCCGTAAACAGTTACCGAACTCCCGTCAGGCGCTATCAAACGAATCATCTTCTTGCGACACACTATATTCGCCTCAAAGTCCGCCAACCAATCCATCCTAAGAACCAAGTCGAAACCACCTAGGATCATCACAAACGGTCTAACAGGAACTTATGGACTTCTAATTCCACATCACAGTTCTCTATCATCTCGGAAATCTTGGTAGACTTACCTATGGTAGTTTCTACATCAAAGGGCGCGTCAACACGTCTACTACTAACAGGTAGTTTAGCACAGAAAGCAGCAGAAATAAAACTTCTACTGGCACCCGAATCAAACAACACAAAAGCTAAAGTTTGGTTCACCAGAAACGTATTGGACACAACATCAGGGTCCGTCCTAGCCTCCTCTTGTGTCATAGTGAATGCCCTAGCGCTCGCCCTCGGTCCTTCACTCCCCGTGTAAGGCCCCGTTCCCGGGCACCTCACAGCTGGTCATCGTCGCACTTAAAACACATCATTATATTATCTTTACAGAAATCATGCAGCGGAAACTGTGAAATAACTTTTCATTTTACTATAAATGCTTTTGCCAGTTAATACAACGTTAATCAATTACAAAATATCTATTGTTGTATTACATCACAAAAGCATTATACAAAAGAATGCCATCCTAAAAGAGCTGAGTAGCTGCCTCGTGCCATCCTCAGCAACCTCACCTGCCAACTGGAAACACATAAAAAGTCAGCGTTGCTGAGTGAGTTCTAGTTTTATAATAAAACATACTTTACTTTCATTAAACTGATTCTTTACTTTTATGCTATCACATCATACGTACACATAGATAATATCATTATTATCTTCATCATTCATTATCTTTGTTTCTGTATAGATCTTGTCACACTTTACCCTCTTCAATGCATGCAGCCATGATTACGAAGGTCGAGTGACAAGGATCCATTGCATACCTTATCATTATACTCTTCTGTTCATTACTTTCATTTGTTCGTTCATTAACTTTCATTCATTATTTGTACCTCTTTAACTTTCTTACTCTTTCATCTTTACTTCTTTCCTTTACTTCACCCATAAACTTACCTTTCTGTATCGTGGTACTGGACCTAGGCCTATCATAGACCTTCTATAACAGTGCATCGCACCTCTTGGCCACAACACCTAAGGTAGAGTTTAGGGATACCATTGCCACATGCATCATCCTTCTGTATCGTGGTACTGGGCCTAGGCCTATTATAGACCTTCTATATCGGCGCACCGCACCCTCCTGGCCACAGTACCTAGGATATGCAGCGATAATTCTATGCAATGGTTAATCCCAGTGTCAGGATTTTACCCTCTTCGCAGCACACATCCACGATTACTGAGGTCACAAGACAAGGATTCCATTTCGAGTCTGTTGCAACAACAAGGTCGCTCACCTCCTGTATTTGCTTGCAAGCCTTTATTACTCTCATTCATTATTAATGCATGCATTCTTTCATCATGTTTCTCTTTCATTATCTTTCACTTTACATTACATAATACTTTCGTTTCATTCATTAACATAACACGTAAAGCCATGGGGAAGATAAACATATATCATAATAAGGAACATCAACATACACTATAGCATTACTATACAGGGCATCATCATACATACATAACATACATCATGCATAAACATACAACATCATCATGCCCAACATGTCCTCTAAGACCCCAACTGTCATCTTACGTGTACTTACGGGAACTTTATCGTCAAAACTTACGTCTGCACTTTCCCCCAAAAGTCAGTACTATAACTATGTTCGTCCTCGGTACAACAACCCTACTTGGGTGAATGGGCACCCCTCAGACGCACGGCCTCCATGCGACTGAGCATCAATGCAATTGGACCTATGCGGATGAACACCTATGCGAATGAACACCCAATCATGCGAATGGACTCTCAATCGTGCGAATGAACACTATGCGAATGGACCTCTTGCGAATGAGCACCTATGCGACTGGGCTCTCAGTCGCATGACTCTCCATACGACTGGACCCCCAGTCGTGCGATTGAACCTTAATCATGCAACTGAACCCCAATCGCCCTCCAGTCGGCCGTATTGCCTCCAGTCGGTCGCCCAGCCCTAACTGGTGCAAAATGCAGTCCTCCTGAACCCAATCTGCCATTTTCGACCTCTAAGCTCATCCAAACTCATTCTAAGCCCAAATCAACCATCCTAAACCTTAGGAATGCATACTATGACACCATTCAAGCACACACAAGTCCAAGAACATACTCCAAATGCACCACACGCAATCACACCCAAATGGGTCAAACACACACATACAAAAACGGGTTTACTATGTGTTCCAGCCCCAAATCAGTTGAAAACCAATAAAAGAGGGGTCCTAGAACTCACACAAACAAGAAGAAGAAGAAGGGTTTCGTTTTGGCTCGCTACACGACGATTTCCAAGCCCGAATCAACCCGAATCAACCCGAATCAACCCTTTTCTCTCTTTTTCTCCCTTTCTCTCTTCTTTCTCTTCTTTTGGCTGACTTCTCACAAGAGTGGGGAGGATATGGCTGCCCTCCTCCTCTTAATCTCCCATATTACCACTTTTCCCCTGTTTTGACAAGTTTGGTCCCCCGACTTTAGACTTATTTCATTTTCTTTCCTTCGTCGGCTTTAAAGAAAATTTCTGGTCTTACACCCCGTCTTCTTCATCCCGGAAACCTCAGCCCTTGGCTTCTTGCAGTCTCTGCTCATATGGCCCTCCCCGCCACAGTTAAAACATTTCCCCTCCTTACACTACCGTGCTATATGACCTGGCTTCCCACATTTGAAGCACACATTCAACCCCCACCTACACTCGCCACTATGCTCCTTCCATATTTGCCACACTTTTTCAGTCCCGTACCCGGTGTGGCTACACGGCGATCATCCATCCATGCCTTCTTGTAACCTGTCGAGGCATCACACCGATACCAAACCTCTTTCCACTCCAGTTTCGATCACCACCACCCTTCTTACTACCTTCAGCCACCACCACTACCGTCCTCTCATCATATAACCTCCCTGCCAAGTCCACTGCCGACCTAAACGTGCTCGGTCGGGCAGCGATCATATGCCTGCGAATATCCGCTGGCAAACCTTGAATATACCTCTTGATCTTTCGCGACAGAGGTGTCACCTGATCCGGCACCAGCCGTCCCATTTCATTGAATTTGGTGGTGTACTGCTGATACGTCATCGTCCTCGCTTCCAACTGCAGGAACTCCCTTTCAACTTTATCCATTTCTCGGTGAGGACAGAACTCCTCAATAACCAACTTCTTCAGTTCAGGCCATCTCATCCTCCGCATAAACCTGCTACCCTCGGCTTGGACTATGTTGTCCCACCAGCATAAAGCCGAACCCACAAAAGAATGGGTAGCAAACTTTACTTTCTGATCCTCCCGACACTCGCTGATGTTCAAAACAGCCTCCATTTCTCTCACCCACCGGTGAGCAGCAGCAACAGTGTCGTTACCATCAAAAGTAGGGGGCTTGCACCTCTTAAATGCCCCGTAGTTACAGCCTCATGCTGGCTCCTGCACAGGCTCCTACTCATTATCGGAGGGAATCATCTCAGTCTCCGGTTGCTCCCGACCTCCCGAGGACCGGTTCCTCTCTTGTCTTTCCCCTTCCGGTACAACCATTATCACTTCGGTCACCACAGACGGTAAGATCGTCTGCATGACCTGATGCACCTCTTCAACCACCACCTCTTTCACCGAGGCCCTCAAATTTGCACTCTCATCACCACCCTCCGGATGAGGGGTCTCGGGTCCCTCAGGAACCACCTTCTCAACTCTAGGTCTGCCTCTTTTGGGGCGCGATGCAACACCCAGTCCACCACGCGAGGCTTTGGATGATCTACCACCAGCCATCCTCTAACACACACTGAAAGATTCAAGCACCAACACGGTCATTCAAGGAAATAGCTCAGCTTATGTCAAGTATAGTAAGTCCCTAATTACAGTGGCCAGATGTGATTAGCTACTTACTTTACTCTTCGTACCCCGAGCATTACCTGTCATGCCTACATCAACATCTAAATCTACCAGCAACACATAACCACATAACATTCGCACATAATAAACATACTTTTCTTTCGCTAAAACCGTTCTTTACATACATGCGATCACACATCATATGTACACATAGATAATATCATTATTATCTTCATCATTCGTTCGTTAACTTTAGTTTGTTTAACGTACATCATTAACATTCACATTCTTTACTTTCGTTCACATTCATTCATAAATTCTTACTTTCATTCGTACGTTCCTTACTTTCATTCGTACATTCATTACATTCGTTTGTACGTTCATTACATTCGTTCGTACGTTCATTACTTTCGATGACATGTACGTTACCCCGAACATTATGCACGAAGCTGGTTACTGGGCCTGAGGTCTTTCATAGACCTCGAACATTATGCACGAAGCTGACTCCAGTACCTAGGGCAAGTACATTCACCACTTATCTTTTCTCTTTCATTCCGGATCAATGCCATGTGCTATACCCCGAACATTATGCACGAAGCTGGTTACTGGGCCTGAGGTCTTTCATAAACCTCGAACATTGTGCATGAAGCTGACTCCAATACCTAGGGCAAGCGGCAAGGATCCCATACATATGGTCAATCACAAGGATTGGACCCCAGTGTGCATCCTTCTGGGGTAGCTAACCCGCACACAGTTGAGCTAACACCCTTCATTGGGTGTGAACCTCCATACATTTTCTTGCAAGCCTTTTCTTACTTTCATTCATTCATTCGTTAATGCATGGATTCTTTCGTTTCGTTCCTCTTTTCATTATCTTCCACTTTACGTTACATAATACTTTTCATTCATTTATAAACATAACACGTAAAGCCACAGGAAGATAAACATACATCATAACGAGGAACATCACCATACATAAATAGCATCACCATACAGGGCAACATCATACATACATAACATACATCATGCATAATCATGCATCATCATCATTATCATGTCCAACATAACTTCTAAGGCCTCCGCGGCCATCCTACATGCACTTACGGGAACTTCCATGTCAAAACTTACATCTGCACTTTCCCCCGAAAGTCAGTAATCAAACTATGCTTCTCCTCGGGTGCAACAGCCCTAATTGGGCGTATGGACACCCTTCAGTCACACGGCCTTCATGCGAATGAACGTCATGCGATTGACCTATGCGGATGAACACCAATGCGGATGAACACCCAATCATGCGAATGGACTCTCAATCGTGCGAATGAACACTATGCGAATGGACCTCATGTGGATGAGCACCTATGCGACTGGGCTCTCAGTCGCATGACTCCCCATGTGACTGGACCCCCAGTCGTACGACTGAACCTCAATCGTGCGACTAAACCCCAATCGCGCTCCAGTCGGCCATATGGCCTTCAGTCGGTCGCCCAACTCTAACTGGTGCAGAATGCAGTCATCCCGAACCCAATCTGCCATTTTCGACCTCTAAGCTTATCCAAGCCCATTCTAAGCCCAAATCAACCATCCTAAACCTTAGGAATGCACACTATAACACCATTCAAGCACACACAAGCCCAAAATCAAACTCCAAACGCACACACGCAATCACACCCAAATGGGTCAAACACACACACATACAAAATGGGTTTACTATGTGTTCCAGCCCCAAATCAGTTGAAAACAAGTAAAATAGGGGTCCTAGAACTCACACAAACGACCACAACGAGAAGAGCTTCGATTTGACTCGCTTCTCAACGGTTTTGCTCACTCTAACCAACCCGAACCAACTTTTCTTCCTCTTTTTTCCTTTCTCTCTTCTCTTCTCTTGTTTGGCTGAAATATGTGGGTGTGGGGAGATGGTAAGGGCTGCCCTCTCCCTTAAATACCCCCACTCACCCGGCTTTCTTTCGTTGGCGAGTTTGGTCCCCCGACTTTGGACTTTATTTCTTTTCTTCTTTCGTCGTCTTCAAAATAGATAAATAACCGGGTGTTACAGTAGCATTTTAGTAATTATATGGAAGATTATAAGTGTTTAAATAGGCGTTAAGGGTAAAACAGGAAGAACACAAAATAATTAACTTGGTAACTACTACATATAATTATAAAAATTCCTAAATTTACTCACATATTCCCTTTTTCTTTTACCTCTCACCTCTCTCTTATATTCAAATAATCAAATATATTATTTTTATATTTTGGATTGAAAAATTAGATAATCATTCTTTTTCTAAAATAAAAGACAACTAAACTAAAGAATATGACTGGTTATGCGTGCATCACACTGTGTTACGAACATTATGTGTTACGTATATGTAACATTGGCATACATATGTGTATAATCTTTAATGAATCCATATGAAAATCTTGAATGAGTTACATATATAACAGTGGTACATATACGTAACAGCTGAGTTACGTATATGTAGCAATAATGTTACATACATATGATTATGATAAAACTACTAATCTTCATGTTCTTCGTGTTCATCTTGTTCATCATGTTTTAGTGTTTGTTTGTTCGTCTTCCTTACATAGACATACCTCAAATGATTTCATAAAAGTTAATCCTTTAAATTAACCATTATCTTCCTCAATTTATCTTTTTTACCCCGCATACTTCTTTCACATCCAATTCATTGCTATATTGCATGATACGTATGTGTAATTAAGGAAATAAATAAATAATACATGTAAAAGCAAAGTTACATTCAACTACGTAACATAACCATTACATGTACGCAATCGTAGTGTTTATCTTCCACATTATGTTCTTTGTCATCATCATCTTCTTTGTATTTTCAATTTATTCTTCATTATCTTCATCTTCTTTTCCGATCAATCTAATTGTTACATTGTGTGATACGTATATGTAATCAAGGAAATAGAGAAAGAAAAGACGTAGAAGCAAAAGTTAACGTTGGTAGTGGTACGTAGTGTTCGTCTATTTACTGTGTTCTTCATCATCGTCTTTTGCCGATGATCGTAATCTTCTTTGATGCTTACTCATATCTGACACCCGTAATAAGCATCATTCATGAATATGAGCAATTGATGAAGATCATCACTATCTTCATTGTTGCGTGGTAGAAGTATTCATCTTCATCTTTGATTTTTAAAGAATCAAATCATGTTTCAAGAGAATCAAGCACCACCACCATTTATGATTATTTTAATTCAAAATCATAACCACCATTTGATTTTGAACGATGATTAAATCATGTTCAATGGATCATCAGAGCTAAGAAATTGAAAAAATGAATAACATATTAGAAAACATATACGATGAAGATCATCTTATAAATTAAATAAATATAGAATAGATTTAGTCAACACATAAACTAAATAAGGAGAAAAATTAGGAGTTAAAAAAACTACCAAAACTAAAAGGTGTTAAAATTACCATACTAACCTTTAAATAAAAAAATAAAAAGTAAAAGAAATTGTTTTGTTGGCTGTTGTGAAGAAAGTAATTTAGTAAAAACGACTTAAATTAACCCTATTCTAGACACTAAGTAATACTCTAGACTTACTAAAAGACACTAAACTACTAACCGGCAAGTGTACCGGTCGACTCTAGTATAGCTAAAGTAAGTCCGGATATCGAATCCACAAGACTCTAATGTATTACAATAATTAACTCGATCTAGTCTAAAAAGACACGGACTGTTTGTTTTGTTCTTGAGAAGGGGGGGTATTCTAACAATTCCTATAAAAGACAAGTAATTGAAAACTAGGAATAACTAAAGGCACGAATTTAAAACAACTTAACTTAGATGATAGAAAGGCACTACCTAGATCGGAATCCTAATTTTGTTTAGGGATGATTGGTTTGGGAAATTGTAAACTTTGGGGAACCGGGATCTTAAAGTTTTCACCTTTGGGGATGCCTAAAGCCTCCTAATCACTCTCAAGAGTACTAAAGCGACATCCTAAGATTAATGTAACTACCGGATGCTAGACTCACTCTCACGAGATGTCTAACGGGTCTATGAAAGTACCTATGTGATTCACTCCTTCACGGGATCTAAATCAAGGTAAGTGAAATCTATTAATTGAACTTGCTAGACATTAGTCAAAAGGCCACTCCCTCACAGAAGCTCCTGCCTTACAGCTTAATGACTTAGATCTACCAATAAACTCGCACCTCACAGATTATGAGATTAGCAAAACACTTGAATTAGTAAGATTACCGATTTATTATGTGACATAGACATTAAAGTCTATTGTACATTCAACATTAAAGATCCTAAATTTATTATGTGACATAGACAATCACCAAAACTCAAGACCTAACACAACTCTATTATATGATAAAGACCGTCACCAAGAGTTATGTAAAGCAAATAAACGACAACCAAACCCATTCAAATACTCATACGCATTCAATTAAAGAGCCAACTATTCTTACAATTCAAAGACTACCAAGGTTTTCATAAGAATCCATAAAAATCCTAACTTTAACAATCCATCATCCAATCTAGGTAGTAGCAAAGTGTCTAGCCGCTCATAATTGCGGTTTCGATCAAAAGTAAAGTTGAAACAATGAAATGAAACATCTAGGACGAAAAGAGAATGAAAATAAAGACACCCGAACGTCACGAGGGCGACCCGAATGCTTCCTTGCCTTCAATCTTCGAACCGGGTGCTCCAAATGCTTCAAAATAACTCAATTTTTGCTATCCCAATCGTCCAAGAACTGCCTCCTTCGTCCATTAGGGTTCATCCCCAAAAAGAGGGCTTAAGTACGTTAAAAACAAGAAAATTGTGACTTTTCTGCAGATACGGGCCTCTCGCGGGTAGCGCGAGGATTTGGAATTCCGGTCGCCACCAGCCACCTTGTTAAAGTAAACACCCATGTCTCGCACACCCTCTTGCGGGCCGCGAGAGGATCAGGAAAACGGGTCGTGCCCCGCCAGCTGCTCCTAGTTTCAGACATTGACTTCCTTTCAGCTTGTGATCTCGCGTATCGCTTCGGGACTCGTTTCTTCTTGTATTTCCGCTTATTTAGGCTCTTTTTAACAAACAAGGCCTGCAAAATAAAATATAAACAAAAGTTTATATATTCTAAAGGAAAACGACATTAAACAAATAAAAACTAAACAAAATATGCATGAATAACCGATGTATTTTGCAATACATCAAATATCCCCACACTTATCTTTTTTTTCGTCCCCGAAAAACAGCTAATTTGCAATGGAATCATAACCGGAAAGGCAAGTTCTCTATAAAGTCAAACATCAAACAATATAGATAAATAAACACATAAAGAACGTGACTACGATTGCTGGTATTATAATCCACCTAAACCCAACCACCGACTCATCAAACCCCCCTTCGTGTAAAGTTTTATGTTCAAGTTTGTTGATTTTAAAATCTATGGGTCTCACACTTGGACGGACACGGCTCAACCTAGTCCCACTTCAAGCTTATAAGGTACAGGGACTGCCCTACCATTTTTTGTACACACCCCTCCAGGTTTAAATACCAACCTGGAACGAATAATGGATTCTCATGAGCAATTTATTTTATTAGTTTTTTCATATCTCGTCCTAGAGGGCTGTTATCCGCTGAGTCACCATCCCCTTGAGCAACACCATAGGCTTTGTCATTCTTTTTTTTTTCGTGTAGCTTTCATGTTTCACTAATTGCACAATCCTAGGGTAGACTTTCAATGGCCCTTTTTCACTATATTAGCAGTTTTCAGCCTTACCGTATACTCCCAAGATGATAGCCCACGAGATTTCTAAGCGTTTCTTAATGTATGATTAATTAAACACTTAAGGGGATTTTTCAAAACCGGCTGGGCCTACTAACACATCCTAATCACATATCCCTTTTGTTTTTTTTTCAGAAAACAAGATTGTTTTAACTTTTTAGAGATCACGAAATCCGGTAATTATATCATCTTCCATTTAGATGCAAAAAGCTTCCTTCAAGAAACAATATATATTATTAATTTAATTTTTTTTTGTAAAACTATTAAACTAAAAACCAAAGCAAAAACTATGACTCATATTTCCCATCCCCACACTGAATCTTGCATCGTCCTCAATGCAAAGATGGAAAACAAAAACTGACAAACTACCTACTGAAGATAAAGAAAACTAAATCTTGTAAATATATTATGAATGCAAGTGGAAACGACTTAGCTGAATATGTGAGACTGTCAGTGTGCCAGTCAATTCCACATGTGCTCTCTACTCCAAACTGCTCAGCAAAACTGGTATCATCAAACAGCTAATACCAACAAGGATAAGAGTGTAATAGGTCAAAGTTCAACCAAACAACCAAACAACCAACCCAAATCCCAACCAACCATAGTTTAAAGTACAGACCATTAAGAAAGGATAAAAACAGCATAAAAGATAAAAAATACTAAGATGTGAAATAAACTTAAGCTGCATCCTCACGCTCTGTCTCTTTACTCCTCGTCTTCTTCTTCATCCTCTTCGTCTTCACCAAGAATTGGGAACTCTGGCTCCATGTCTGCATAGCCACCATGACCTGATCCTGAGGCCCCCCGATGCGAACTACCCTGACCAGTCGGATCATAAAATCCGGGCATCGGAAACTGACTCAGGATGGCAGCAGGCTGAAAGAAATCTGGAACGGGTATGTTCATCTGTCCCATCATATGTCGAATAGCATTATCCTGCATATCCTGCCTACGATCCTGGCGAACAAAACCCGCATCCATCCTGGCAAACCCAAGATCCATCTGAGCGAACCCAGTGTCCATCCGCTCATAAAGAGTCTCTAGTGTGATCTGATCGGGTGGTGGCTGTCTAGTAGGGTACTGGGGTGCTGGCCTATACTGGCGGGTCCTCTGTGGAACCTGATATCGTGGGGGTATAGAGCTCTGCATAGCTGCCTCTGCTGGCGTACCTGCCGGAGGCGGAATCTGTGGACCCTCACTAATACTCGCCCATGTTGGCGGGTCGGAATATGTCAGAATACCCAAAGCCTGCAAATCAGAAACTCTCATAAAACATGGCGCAGGCCCCTGCCTCATCCGCTCAGCCGGGTACCTGTCAAACACCCTTAAACTCTCGGCTAACCATGTCACATAAGGACCACAGTAGATCCTTGCTCCCCTACCGCCTCTCCATGGTCTCCTCATTGACAATGCAAAAACAGTCGCCAGGTTGGCGTTTCTTCCCTCTACCATACACATCAAACAAAATAAACTGATCTGGTTTACCTTGTTATCGCCCTGACCTCTACCTACAAGCGTGGCTGCGAGTATTTTGTGAATAAATCGAAGGATCGGATCAGTGATATCGCTCGCCACCATGTTGTTTGAATAGGGAACCCGAGAAATAGTGCCCCAGAATCTAGCCAGTTCTCTCACCGGGACAGCATGTGGGTGGGGTTTCTTGTACACTCCCTGCAGACTGATCCTGAACTCATCGGTTTCAACTTCTTCTTGAGTATAGAATTGTAAGGCTACTGCAAACTGGGGTATGGTCATCTCGTAAGATTTCCTGTCCAGGGCGAAGAAAACTGCCTCCTTCTCATCGAACTTCCCTTGTTTGAAATCAAACGTGGAGTGAAACTCCAAGGTGATCTCCTTATACTGCCTTGCATCGTAGTCTAATACCCTTCTGAACCTCGGTCCTAACAACCGCTCGATCCTTGCCCTTGCCCTAGGCGATCCATCAAATCCCAGTGATTTTTCTAAACGGCAATAGCTCCACCGTAATTAAATTGCCCAGTCTTTGGTATTCACCCGAGTCGGCCTCAAACTGCAATAATGGGCTATCCCTAATCCTAGTGCTCTGGCCATGTGGGATCCCTGGTCCAGCATACTCTACTACCCGATAGTACCCAGGTGCCGATGTTTGTGCTGGCGCTGTTGGAGCCTCTTGAGGACGAGCTGGTGGTTCTCTTCTCCTACTCCTCTTACTGGACGATCCTGCACCTAACATCTGCAAAACAGTTCAAGATAGACAAAGAAAAACCAACATAGCAGAAAGTTAGCGAGGGCTATGCGAGCACCATTTTTTTTATTTATATATAATTAAAAGAGACAGCCATATAGCATTTCATTCGTGGCTGAATCTGACAACAAAGTTGAGTAAAGAAAAAAAATTACCGTTTACAAAAGCGTGAGTTCTAACAATCTCGCCCGAATGGAGATTGAGTACGGGCGAGGCGTTTTATACTTATACGTGCACAAAATCTAAATAAATCCATGACACCAAAACAAATCTAACACTAAACGAATGAAACTAGCTAGACACAATGTACACTACCTTCTCCCGGTACTTTAATTGTCCTCAATTAAATCCGAATCAAAGTTTGGCTAACCTATGTTTTCACATTCAATGTTTACCATAACCAAGCAAAATGCAACCGCGAACAACGTAATCATCAACCCAAACCAGCTACCCGCAACCTGCATTATTGTTATCTAACCAAACCACACCACCCGCAACCTCAAACTTTCACTACAACTTAAAATACAAACTTAAATAAAGACTTAACACAAATTTAAGCACTAAACAAAGCACAACTGAAAGAACTAACTCATGGTACAAGAATGACAAGAAAGCATACCTCGGGGTGAACTAAATGAGAAGAAATTGAGCAAATCTTGTGCAAGAACTTTAAACTTTTGAGAACCCTCTAAAATCCCGCTTTTGTTGTGAAAGATGGAAGATTGATGGTGGAAAAAGATGGGAATAGTTATGGTTGAGGAATGGTGATGGATTTGTGTGAAAAGATGAAAAATGGATGAAAATGGTGGAAAAAGGATGGTGTTCATCGGAGTGAAGGAGAAGAAATGAGGTGAGAAAAGAGGGTTTTTGGGGATTAAGAGCTGCAGAAGAAATGCCCTCAGGTGACTCGCGGGTGGCGAGTCGTCTGAGAAATCCGCTCGCGCCCAGCGACCTTGTTTATGTGGGTCGCGGGTGGCGAGGGTTTGTGGACATGTCTCGCGCCCAGCGACCGAGCCAGGGTGGCGAGTCACTTGGGCATGCTTCTCGCTCCCCGCGAGTGGTCATTTTTCGGCAGAAGGTTTTGTTGTTTTGCCTTAGAAAATTTTTTGAAAATTACCAACTCCCAAAACCAAACCCAAAATTTGTCTAACACTTGAATGTACCAATAATTTCATATTCTTACCAACTCTCGAGCACCCTCGGTTATGAATTCCTGTAACTGACTCGAAAACACAAAATAAAGACCAACAAACTATGAAAAGCTACTATTAAATACTAAAATGAACGAAAACTAACGGAATTACCAATGGTACAAACTCTACAAAAGATGTTTCTTTTGACGCTAAACCTTGGTGGGAACATTTTCAAGAGGAACTTCCTCCACCTCGGTCGTGTCAGTCGGCCCTCCTAGGTAATGCTTAAGCCTATGACCATTCACTTTCCACGTGCACCCGTCAGATTCATTCATTAGCTCCACTGTACCATACGGGAACACCTCCTTCACCACGTACGGACCCGTCCATCTAGATTTCAACTTACCGGGAAACAACTTAAGACGTGAGTTGTATAAAAGAACTTTGTCCCTGGTTTTAAACTCCTTCAAACCTTTCAACTTCCTATCATGCACGGCTTTTGATTTCTCCTTAATACTCCAAGAACGCTCGTAAGCCGCATCTCGCAATGCTTCCAACTCGTGAATCTGGAAGAACCTCCTCCTAGCATCTTGGTTTAGATCTAAGTTCACTGTTTTAAGCGCCCACAACGCTCGATGCTCTAGCTCTACCGGGAGATGGCAAGCTTTGCCATACACAACCATAAATGGAGTGGTTCCTAAAGGTGTCTTGTAGGCGGTACGAAATGCCCACAACACATCATCAAGTTTTCGACCAATCCTTTCGGCTCTTACCTACAACCTTCTCTAGAATCCTTTTCACTCCCCTATTGGCGTTTTCAACTTGACCGCTTGTTTGTGGATGATACGCGGTTGAAATGCGGTGATTAACGCCATAACGCTCTAAAGCTCTCTCCATCACAGTATTGCAAAAATGGGTCCCTCGATCACTGATGAGGGCTTTTGGTGTACCGAAACGTGTGAACAACTTCTTCAGAAATTTCACTACCACTCGGGCATCGTTAGTAGGCAAAGCTTGAGCTTCCACCCACTTAGAAACGTAATCAATCGCCACGAGGATATACCTATTCCCTCTGGAGGAAGGAAAGGGTCCCATGAAATCGATACCCCACACATCAAAAACTTCAAGAACTTGAATCGGTTGTTGGGGCATCTCATCCTTGGATGAAATATTACCGGTTCGTTGGCAAGCATCACACTTCTTAACAAACTCTATTGCATCCGCAACCACCGAAGGCCAGTAAAAACCACAGTCAAAAACTTTTTGGGCGGTGGTGTTTGCACCATGATGGCCACCCGTCAATCCCTCATGAACATGCCTAAGAATATTTAAACCCTCTTCCTTAGGCACACATCTCCTAAGAATTCGATCTCCACCTATCCTAAACAGAAAAGGATCATCCCATATGTACTTCTTCGCATCCCTAAACAACTTCCTCTTCTGTTGAGGACTCATACTCTCCATCACATAACCGTTAGCTAAATAGTTAGCTATATCACTAAACCAAGGCAAACCCTCTCTCTCGGCCGCTACAAAATCTATGGATTCATGAGGAAATCTATCTTCTATCGCCTCCTCACGAATTTCCTCTCTACTCGGGTCCTCTAATCGCGAAAGATGATCGGCGGCTAAATTCTCGGCTCCTTCTTGTCCCTAATCTCTATATCAAACTCGGAAAGCAAAAGTATCCACCGAATGAGTCGTGGTTTCGCGTCTTTCTTTTGGAAAAGAAAACGCAAGGCGGAATGATCAGTGAAGACTACGGTCTTGGAAAGAACAAGGTAGGCCCGGAATTTATCGAATGCAAATACTACGGCTAAGAGCTCTTTTTCTGTGGTGGTATAGTTCTCTTGAGCATTATTTAGCGTTTTGCTCGCGTAGTAAATCGGGTGAAAGTGCTTGTCCTTTCTTTGTCCTAATACTGCACCAACGGCATAGTCACTCGCATCGCACATGAGTTCAAAATGCAAACTCCAATCGGGCGAGATAAGAATAGGTGCACTGACGAGCCTTTCCTTCAAAAAGGTGAAGGCTTTGAGACACTCCTCGTCGAAGACGAATGGAACGTCTTTCTCCAAAAGACGGGTTATGGGGCGAGTGATCTTAGAAAAATCCTTAATGAAACGCCTATAAAAACCCGCATGACCAAGAAAACTCCGGATTGATTTTACACTAGTGGGTGGGGGTAAGCGGGTGATGGTATCTATTTTGGCTCTATCCACCTCTATCCCTACACTTGAAATCTTATGTCCAGCACAATCCCTTCTGTCACCATGAAGTGACATTTTTCCCAATTCAACATCAACTTAGTGTCAACACACCTTTTCATCATCTTCTCTAAATTACCTAGACAATGGTCAAAAGAATCACCATAAACTGAGAAGTCATCCATGAAGACTTCCATAGAGTTTTCCACCATGTCTTGGAAAATCGCCACCATGCACCGCTGAAAAGTAGCCGGTGCATTACATAGTCCAAAAGGCATGCGTCGGTACGCAAATGTGCCGTAGGGACATGTAAAAGTGGTTTTCTCTTGGTCTTCTGGTGCGATTGGGATCTGAAAATACCCGGAGAAACCATCGAGAAAGCAATAAAATTGTCGCCCTGCGAGGCGTTCAAGCATCTGATCAATGAACGGGAGAGGAAAATGATCCTTCCGGGTGGCGTCGTTAAGCTTGCGGTAGTCAATGCATACACGCCAACCAGTGATCGTACGGGAGGGGATGAGTTCGTTTTTGGTATTCGTAACAACTGTCATCCCCCCCTTTTTGGGGACAACCTGGGTCGGGCTCACCCAGGGGGAATCAGAAATGGGATAGATCAAACCTGCATCCATGAGTTTAAGAACCTCCTTTTTCACCACCTCTTGCATGTTGGGGTTCAACCGCCTTTGAGGTTGCACCACGGGCTTGTAATCATCTTGCATGAGTATCCGGTGGGTGCAATAGGTGGGGCTTATGCCCTGAATATCAGAGAGTCTCCAAGCAATGGCTTTTTTGTGTGTTTTCAACACATCAATCAACCTAGACTTCTCTTCCTCCGTTAATTTAGATGAGATGATGATGGGCAAACTAGCATTCTCTCCTAGATAGGCATACTCTAAATGGGAGGGTAGGACCTTAAGCTCTAATGGTGGTGGTGTCTCTACTGATGGTGTCTTACTCTCCTTGCTAGTCTCACTACTCTCTAATACCTCCGGAATCAGAGGAGCCTCTTCCTCAACCACATCCGGCTCCTCCTTTCTATCCTCTCTCACTAAGTCGGCACCACAAATATACTCTAAACATTGATCCACACGTGAGATGAATGAATTTATGAAGTAAACGGAGTTTGAAGGACCGCTAAAGTCATCTTGAACTCCTGGGTGGTTCATAGACTTGGCGATCTCAAAGGTGATATTCTCGTTTCCAACGCGAAGAGTGATTTTCCCGTCAAATATATCAATGATTGCCTTGGCGGTACGCAAAAATGGACGCCCTAGAATAAGAGGTACTCTATGGTCGGCCTCCATATCTACTATCACAAAATCAGCGGGGAAGACGAATTTATCAACTTTGACTAACAGATTCTCTACAATGCCTCGCGGGTATTTCACGGATCGGTCTGCAAGGGATAACGTCATACGCGTTGGGATCAGCTCTCCCAGGTCTAGTTTCTCATAAAGTGAATAAGGCATCAAATTAATACTAGCACCTGAGTCTGCCAACGCGTGACTCTGCATGTTACTACCAAAAACACACGGGATAGTGAAGATTCCCGGGTCCGACAACTTCTCTGGCATTTTGTTCAGAACTACTGCAGAACACCCCGCTGATAAAGGAATATTTACGAGCTCTCCTAATTTGTCCTTGCTTTTCAGCAGGTCTTTCAGGAATTTAGCATATTTGGGCATATGCTGGAGAGCCTCAATGAATGGAAGATTAATCTTGAGCTGCTTGAACAGATCAAGAAAATGTCCATATTCCTTTTGGTTCTTTTGGTGTTTCAAACGCTCGGGGTATGGGACACGTGTGTGATCAATGACCGGGTAAGACCTAACCTCTACCGGTTTCTTTCTACACTCTTCTCAACCCTAGACTCACTCTTCGGTGCGGTACTTGCTGGGCTTAGCCTAAATTGCACCCTACTAGGTGGAGTCTCTAACTCTATCTCCTCATCCATAATCTCTTCTTCTTCCTCTCCTACCACTACGGGTTTCTCTACTTCTCCACCTCTACCGCTACGTATGGTAACAACATTAATCTGACCCTTTGGGTTTTGTTGAGTGTTACCCGGAAACTGACCCGGGGCGCGCTCATCCAACCGTCTAGCTATGTCACCTACAGAACGTTGAAGATCTAAAAATGCAGACTGTTGATTCTTAAGTAGGATGTCATGCTCTGTAAGGGTCTTTTGGGTGGTAGCATCCTTAGCAACTAATTGTGTCAACAAGTCTTTTATTTCACCCAAACCGTTCCCACCATCCCCACCTGAATTAGTTCCTGAATTCCTAGGAGCAAACTGACCCTGCCCGGAATTATAATGTTGATTCGAATGAAATCCTGGGGGGTTTCCTGAAGACCTAAAGTTATTGTTGAACCTAGAACCTGAATTAAAACGAGTACCAAAGGGGTTAGTGGGTCCTTGGTTCTGACCTCCTATGAAATCTACTTGCTCCTGGTTGAGCAAGGGGCACTCTAACGTACCATGACCTCCCCGACACATCTCACACTTATCAACCTTAGCCTTAAGCTCTTTCATTTCTCTTGTCAGGTTTTCTAAAGCAGCAGCCACCTGAGTATCCAAGGTGACTTGGTGAACACCTCGTGAAGACGAGGGTTGGCTCGAGGAAGGAGTGAAATTCCTAGTAATTGACCGCTGCTCATACTCAGACTGGGCAAAACTCTCAAAAAGGTCAAGGCACTTGTCTACAGTTTTCTTTCCCATCAGGTGCCCTCCTGCAGAAGTATCAAAACGGGCCTTTGTTTCATAAGTGAGACCATTGTAGAATTTCTCTACAAGGGCCCAATCAGATAAACCATGCTGGGAGCATTTGCTAAGTAGGTTTTGGAACCGCTCCCAAGCAAGATAGTAAGGCTCATCTGGCTCCATACGAAATGAGTGGATCTGGTCACGGAGCCTGGATGCTTTTGCAGGTGGGAAATACTTGTTCAGAAACCCTTGGCGAAGGGCTGCCCAAGTAGTAAAAGTCCCAGCAGGCTGCGAGTCAAGCCAAGTGGCGGCTCGTCCCGCTAGTGAGAAAGGAAACAACTGGAGAAAGATTGCATCATCATTGGCACCTTGAAGCTTGAAGGTACCACAGATGCAGGTCAGGCGGGCAATATGAGCAGGTGCATCCTCATCATCACGTCCATGGAATTGGCATGAATTGGTGATCGCAGTCATGATGTAGGATGGGATTTGCCAAGAGTTTTCATTGGCAATCTGGGGGCAAGTGATTGGAGAATTAACTCCGGTGAAACCCTGTGTGGATTGTTGGTGGATGGTCCTACGGTCTCCCATTGGTAAAGGATTGGCTTTAGGACTAGTAGGTGCGGAAGTGGGTTGTGTAGAGTTTGGTGTGGACTTGGGTGAGGTTTGTGGGGTGCTATCAAAGATGGATGGTTTCGAGGGCAGAATAGAAGTAGGAAAGTTTAAACTTGAAGTAGATGTACTTACCCCTGATCTGACGGAAGAGAGCGCGGAATCCGTTGTGTGTCTCGGTGGTGGTCCCTTCGATCGGGTATGTGGCATGTACTGCAACTCAAGAATAGCAAACAAAGTAATAAAAATTAATAAAAATTGCAAAGAAATATACCAAACAAAAAGGAAAAACAAACAAAGTAGACACAGAAGAGCAAAAAAAAAAGACTAGAACAAGCTAATTAACGCAATTGCTAAGAGTCCCCGGCAACGACGCCAAAAACTTGTCGTGAAGAAAGTAATTTAGTAAAAACGACTTAAATTAACCCTATTCTAGACACTAAGTAATACTCTAGACTTACTAAAAGACACTAAACTACTAACCGGCAAGTGTACCGGTCGACTCTAGTATAGCTAAAGTAAGTCCGGATATCGAATCCACAAGACTCTAATGTATTACAATAATTAACTCGATCTAGTCTAAAAAGACACGGACTGTTTGTTTTGTTCTTGAGAAGGGGGGTATTCTAACAATTCCTACAAAAGACAAGTAATTGAAAACTAGGAATAACTAAAGGCACGAATTTAAAACAACTTAACTTAGATGATAGAAAGGCACTACCTAGATTGGAATCCTGATTTTGTTTAGGGATGATTGGTTTGGGAAATTGTAAACTTTGGGGAACCGGGATCTTAAAGTTTTCACCTTTTGGGATGCCTAAAGCCTCCTAATCACTCTCAAGAGTACTAAAGAGACATCCTAAGATTAATGTAACTACCGGATGCTAGACTCACTCTCACGAGATGTCTAACGGGTCTATGAAAGTACCTATGTGATTCACTCCTTCACGGGATCTAAATCAAGGTAAGTGAACTCTATTAATTGAACTTGCTAGACATTAGTCAAAAGGCCACTCCCTCACAGAAGCTCCTGCCTTACAGCTTAATGACTTAGATCTACCAATAAACTCGCACCTCACAGATTATGAGATTAGCAAAACACTTGAATTAGTAAGATTACCGATTTATTATGTGACATAGACATTAAAGTCTATTGTACATTCAACATTAAAGATCCTAAATTTATTATGTGACATAGACAATCACCAAAACTCAAGACCTAACACAACTCTATTATATGATAAAGACCGTCACCAAGAGTTATGTAAAGCAAATAAACGACAACCAAACCCATTCAAATACTCATACACATTCAATTAAAGAGCCAACTATTCTTACAATTCAAAGACTACCAAGGTTTTCATAAGAATCCCATAAAAATCCTAACTTTAACAATCCATCATCCAATCTAGGTAGTAGCAAAGTGTCTAGCCGCTCATAATTGCGGTTTCGATCAAAAGTAAATTTGAAACAATGAAATGAAACATCTAGGATGAAAAGAGAATGAAAATAAAGACACCCGAACGTCACGAGGGCGACCTGAATGCTTCCTTGCCTTCAATCTTCGAACTGGGTGCTCCGAATGCTTCAAAATAACTCAATTTTTGCTCTCCCAATCGTCCAAGAACTGCCTCCTTCGTCCATTAGGGTTCATCCCCTAAAAAGAGGGCTTAAGTACGTTAAAAACAAGAAAATTGCGACTTTTCTGCAGATACAGGCCTCTCGCGGGTAGCGAGAGGATTTGGAATTCCGGTCGCCACCCGCCACCTTGTTAAAGTAAACACCCATGTCTCGCACACCCTCTTGCGGGCCGCGAGAGGATCAGGAAAACGGGTCGCGCGCCGCCAGCTGCTCCTAGTTTCAGACATTGACTTCCTTTCAGCTTGTGATCTCGCGTATCGCTTCGGAACTCGTTTCTTCTTGTATTTTCGCTTATTTAGGCTCTTTTTAACACACAAGGCCTGCAAAATAAAATATAAACAAAAGTTTATCTATTCTAAAGAAAAACGACACTAAACAAATAAAAACTAAACAAAATATGCATGAATAACCGATGTATTTTGCAATACATCATTGGCGGAGAGTGATTTTCATGGTTTTTAATTATAGGGGTAGTTTTCATATATATATACATATATATATATATATATATATATATATATATATATGTTGGGTATTCTTCCTTGGAAGAAATTGAAGATTTCAATATTATTAAAGTTGAAGACTTGAAGCACAAAATCAATAAAAATATTAGTCTAGGGTTTATTTTGTAATTATTGTAATCTCTAGATTAGTATATATTGTAACCTATGTCATCATTGTAACGTGTGCTTAATTCATCACATGTTAGGATGAATTAGGGTTTCTCACCAACAACAATAAATCATCATCCATCATGGATGATGAATTCAACATTATATCATCATTCTTTTGAATGATGATTTCTACAATATATCAATAACATCAAGCATTCATTATCATTGTATGTGTTCTTCACGTTCATCATCATCATGATTTATATATTTTAGCATCTAATCTTTGAATTCTTGTTATCATCAATATGAATCCTAAGATCCAAGCTCATGTTCATGTTCAAATCATGAACACACAATTGGTATCAGAGCCAGAGTTGTTGGATTCATATTGATTTTGATGAGATTTCACAATGTACAGTCAACCACCGCGCTTCAGCCGTCGCGACGGCGGCCGTGGCCAACAACCACCGCAACAACCACCACTCTTCAACCCTAACTACCTTCTCAACAACAGCAACAACTACTACCTCCAGTCTTCACCCTTTCCGATCACCTTCCCTAATTTCCCCATCGAAAACCCTAACTTCAACACCCCTAATTTCAACATACCAATCGGAAACCCTAACTTCCATGTGCAAAACGTTAACATCGACACACACAGCTAGTTGTCCTATAGCAGAGGGGTGCAGGTCAATGGAACTATCGAGAAGATCGATAAGGCCGTTGTGAAGGCACGCCGTGAGCTCGTTGCTGCCGGAGAGAATGTGTCGGCGTTGAAGGTGTCTCAGGCGGTACTCGTAGTGCTTCAAGCTGATTCGTGGGATTCGCTAGGGTTAAGATGCAGCAGGTGCCTTCTTTATACAGCCTTATGCTGATTGAAGGGAAGATAAATGGATTCATTAATTGTTTTGTTAGGGTATGGAAGATTACCACGTTATCTGATTTGGAGACAGCAATTTGCAAGAATGAGGGAGTTCAGCAATTTGAAGAACTTGAGTTGGGACCTCTCGTTCGACATCCTCTTGTAAATCATTATTTTTGTGTTAGTTCTGATTCAATTGGGGTGTTTAAAATATCCAGCCAAGACATTCTTACTTTTCTTGTAGAATTTATGGACACCCATAAAGGCAACGAAGTTAAGGGTGATAAATTATTAGATTTTATTGCTAAAAAGCGATCAGTTGATAGCAAGGAAAAGCTTCATGTTCGGGCTCAAGAGTTTAGGGTTTGCAAATTAGGGTTCATGGAAGATGAATTGTGAGGTTTCACATGACTCGGGCTCAAGGATTCATGGATTGGGCTGTGGTCATTAACAAAAAATATATATATATATATATATAGGTGGACTTGACTTAATTGTTTGGACCACAAACATAAAACAAGAAAAAGGTGGGCTCGGATTCATTTATTTGGGCTTATACGAAAAACAAGAAAAGGTGTGTCGGATTTAATTAATTGGGCCTCCTCCATCATTAAACAAAAACATTAGTTGGAATTGGGCTCAAGTGTTGAAGATTGGGCTTATGATCAACAAAACAAGATTGCGCCTCGTATTTGGGCTCTCAACAACAAAAACAATAGTGACATCAAGTTACAAATATAGTTGTTCTAAAGCTTTGAAGACATCGCTTCCGCATCAACAACAACATTCTTAGCATTGAACAACTATCCAACAAGAACAAGATCAAGCTTCAATTCATATTGGAAATCTACAATTTAGAGGGAGTATTGTTGGGTATTCTACCTTGGAAGAAATTGAAGATTTCAATATTATTAAAGTTGAAGACTTGAAGCACAAAATCAATAAAAATATTAGTCTAGGGTTTATTTTGTAATTATTGTAATCTCTAGATTAGTATATATTGTAACCTATGTCATCATTGTAACGTGTGCTTAATTCATCACATGTTAGGATGAATTAGGGTTTCTCACCAACAACAATAAATCATCATCCATCATGGATGATGAATTCAACATTATATCATCATTCTTTTGAATGATGATTTCTACAATATATCAATAACATCAAGCATTCATCATCATTGTATGTGTTCTTCACGTTCATCATCATCATGATTTATATATTTTAGCATCTAATCTTTGAATTCTTGTTATCATCAATATGAATCCTAAGATCCAAGCTCATGTTCATGTTCAAATCATGAACACACAATATATATATCTTTCTACTCTAATAAAAGAGTAAATGGGTGTGTCACGTGTTATTACCACATTCATTTTTATCAAACTTTTCCCGCTTTTCTCTCCTCTTAATAAACATATTAATTACTAATAATATTATCTATTTATTTTATATTATAATAAGTTGTTTAGTAGATTAAGAAAGATAATTTTTTATTAATATTATTTCTATAGAGATAGTTTTTTATAAAAAGAATTTTTTTCTAAAAAATAAAATTATATTTATGTAATATTTTAAAATTGGTTTTTTTAAAGTAAATTTTTTACAAAACAAAAATAATTAAAATAAGAAGTTATAGTAAGGAAGTTTTTAAAAATGAAATTTTTTTAAAAATATTATTTAAAACAAAATGTTTAACTTATCTTTGGAAAAAACAAAAAAAAATTAAAAATTTTTTTATTATTATTTTATTACTTATAGTTATTACTCATACATAATTTCAATCATATTATGTGGCTATCGTTTTATAATTAATAATTTTTATTCTATTTAATATTTTATTTATTTAACCCATGTAATACACAGGTTTACTAAAGCTAATATATATGTATATATATGCATATATATATGTATATATATGTATATATATGTATATATATGCATATATATATGTATATATATGTATATATATGTATATATATGTGTGTGTTTGTATATATATATATATATATATATATGTATATATATAGGGTAAGGTTTTAATAAAAACCCTTTGTTTTTGTGAGATCTTATTAACCTTATATAGTACATTGATTTATTTTACAAGAAATGAGATTATGACATGGACATGAATTTTTTAATAGAAAAAAATAATTTGGTCATTTCACTAACCCAAGGTTGAATATGGTGGTAACAAGTGTTATCACCTAACTTTTTTTTTCCTTCCATATTTTTTTTGTAAAAATAACTTTACCCCTAATTTTTTAAATTTTTTATACATTTATAACTTTTTTATACTATATTATTTTTTTTATAAAAATTATATCATTAAGCTCGTATCATTTTTCTCTTTAATTCCCTAATAGTCTCAATATTTTTTTTGTGATTTAGTTTAGACGTCTATAGCTATATTACTGTAATTAGTGTTTCCAACACTTAAGAACTATTTTACAACATGTAAAACCATATTACACAACTATAATAAGAATACACCACTGTAACCACACTAAAATAACAAAAATTCGCCATTTTATCATAATTGCATTAGACTCAAAGCTGTAAAATACGTCACTGCAAAAAACATATCCCACTACATAATCTATTACAGAAACATATTATATTCACTTATAATGATGAAACATAGCGTATTGAATTACATCTTGTTCATTTAAATGTAAAATCTAACACTTATAGTAAATTACATCAAATTGTAATTACTTACAGTGAATTACATCATCGAAGAAACGTTTATAAAACCAACAAAAATACATAATATTTTGACCGTAGAATTCAAGAAATTAACTTCAATATAATACTAACTGGTATATTAACAATAAAATCACCCATATTAGAACATAAAAACATACTAAAATCTAGAAACATTAGAAACATAATAGCTTCTCACAACAAAGTTGATGTAACGAAAATACTCAGTTACAATGAATTACATCATGCTTATTTGAATACAAATTATAGATACTTACAGAGAATTACATAATGTTATTTGAATGTAAATCATAAATGCTTACAATGAATTACATCATATTTGTAATTACGTACGATGAATTACATCATATTGAAAATTAGTTATAGTGAATTACATAGAAGAAATGTATATAAAAAACCAACGTAATAATATTATGCAAAAACATTAATAATATTACACTTATGTCAGACAAAAGTATATCTTGGAAGAACTTCTACTAAAGAACAATAACATCTCATGTGTATTATTATTTTAATTTTTATTCAACAATTTTACATCTAACCTTGTAAGTTGTAACCATCATCTGATCTTAAACTAAAAATACATGAATAAGCTTCCAAAAGAAAAAGAAAATAGTGTTGAAAAAACCCTACCCAGATTCGCAAACACGAGGAGGATTAGTCGTTGGTGGCGGTGTTGGTCGGCGGGAGGCGCCGGTGGAGGTGGACTGCTGGTAATTTGAAAGTGGGTTTTGAGCATCTTTAGTAGGAAGAGCAATGGAAGGGAGGTGTTGCGATGGTGGTGTGGAGGTGGTAGTGGAGATGGCGGCCGGTAGTGATATGAAAGTGGGTTTTGTGCATCTCCGGGACGAAGACAATGGATGGGAGGTGTTGTGGCGACGATGGTGGCGTGGTGGCGACAATGGTGGTGTGTTGGAGGAGGTCGATGGAAGTGTGCTGGTGGAGGTCTACCGTCGATGTGGAGGTGGGTTGGTGGTGGGTTGGTGGTGATGGTGATAAGTTATTTAGAATTCAAAAGAAATAAGAAAATAAGAATTTTAAAGCTTAATAGTCAAATCAAATGACCTATCACAGACAAGTACACATGTTAAAAAGACTAATATATCCTTTATCTCATCTGTACCACTAGAATCTTAATTATTTTATAATTAATGAATAATTAAGATTGAGTTCTGAGGTTAACATAATTTTTAGAGTTTTCATATGAACCATCTCTATCTATAATATAACTAGTATTATCTCCCGCGCTACGCGCGCGGGAGTTTGTTTGTTTCCCCTGTCTTACGCAACGTGACTATGTTCGTTGTCGGGTCGACTCATCGGAAATCACAGAAGCAAATACTGATACTGGTTTCGATAATACCTATGCCGGCAAAGATGATGTTCACTCACAATCGAGGCTTCGAAATATCAATATAAATAAACGTACCTCAACCGGAAAATTCCGGAAATATAATTTAAAATTGAGATAAAAGAAACCAATAAATAAAGATTTCTAAAAAAGTTAAAAAAGAATTAAAACATTTTAAAATATAATATATTAAACAAAATAGATTAAAGTGGTTCAACAAATTGTAAAGTCTAGTGCCAAATATGTGAAACTATAAAAGAAACCTGTAGCACCGACTCACATTTTAATATATAGTATAATATAAACTATGTGTGTGGTGTACGTGCAGGGAAACTTATACCTTTCGCAATATAATCTTCGACTTGATATGATGATCCATATATATATCCATCAATAAATGCAACCCATAATATAACATAACTCTTATGGGGTGGCCTGGGTAGGGGGTGGAGAGTTGAATGTCGCATTATATATCAACCCATAGAATGTATGTATGTGTAAAGGAACATATTAATGTTAACGCTGTGTTCCCGAGTCTCATTTAAGGAGAGAAAAGAAAGAAATGGAAGGAAAAAGAAATAGTTGTGTTCCAGAGTTTTTTTTAACGGAAGGAAATGAAAGGATTGTTAGAAATTCATGTTTCCGAGTTTACTTAAGGAGGAAAAAGAAATAAATTGAAGGAAATGGAAGGAAAAATAAGACTAAAAACATACTTCCAAAATGGAAGGAAACGGAGAGAAAGGAAAGAAGAGAAAAGAAGAGAAGAGAAGAGAAGAGAAAAAAAGAGAAAAGAAAAGAAAGAAAAGAAAAGAAAAGAAAATGTTTCATTTCTTTCTTTCGTTAAATAAACTCGGAAACACAGCGTAAGTGACGAGTCCCTTAATATAAGGATTTAAATTTTGTAAGGTATAGAAATCTAAAACTTACTGATAAAAAATGTGTGTAAATCATATATGATTCTGTTAAACATCTAATTGTATATTCTTATGTGTGAAGTCAACTAAAAGCATGTTGTGTTGATTAAATCCAATAAATTTACAGAAAGAAAATAGGAGTAAAGGAATAAATTAAATAAAATTTAAGTGAACTAGGTAATAGGATGTTACTTGCATTTTTTATTATATGTTGTGTACTTCTATCTTGTATATATAATGCTTGCCGTAAACGCTCGGCACCTTCCTAGCTCGTAAGTAGTTAGTGCTCTAATTGAGTGAGCCGTGACCATAAAATTAGCTTTATTGTAAGCTGCGATAGCTATATCTTACATACTTTATTGACCGATTACTGCCCAATAAAATCATAACATCAAATAATATCCATATTACACAAAACCAACACACAAAGTACTGGCGTACATTCATTTTTTAAGTTCATAATGTTATTCGGCGCACAAGTTTTAATGTAGTGGTGTAGTTAATATTCATTATTCATCTTCGTTGTGTTGGTGGGTCTAGTCGGCTAGTGGTAGAGGTTTAAAGATTTTAATTTTTACTCTCACAAAAGCAAACATATTCATCGTTCTAAATCAGTTTCTAAAGTTTGATGATGTCAAAAAATAATAGTTTTAAAATTTTAACTTAGTTACTTTTCTAATTAAAAGTTAAAAACAGTTATATTGTTACATTGGTTAGTCACTTTCTTTTTTTTACAGCTTCATGGATGGACAAAATAAGGTAATTTACAAAACAGAACACTGAAAGCTTGTAAACTGAAGGCTTGTAAAGTAGACAACAACCAAGAATTGACAAGCCTTTAGTTGTACAAGTTGTACGTTTTCTATTTCTTACATGACTTTGATGATGAAATACATTTTGGGACACGAATAAAAAGGTCTTCCTCATCATTGTAGTAGGCTTGTTAGCAAGAGAAGACGCAGCTTCAACGATGCAATCAGAGTGAGAGAGAGACCAATCCTAATTGCTCTTTAGGTTAGTGAATGACTTTCAAGGGACATTAGCCACTCTTCCCTCGCTAATTAACAATTGTCAACAACCAGTCTTGCAACAACTCCTAAATCAATAGGGCTATAAAGATTAGTCACAATTGCCCTAGAGAATAATTAATAGATTTAAAGATCAGCAAGAAGTAGCCCTTTGGGTGAATAGCAACATTCCTTGAAGGAAATGATCCCTTAAAGTCTAACCGACGTTCTTAGTCAACAGAGGAATTTGTTCATTTAGTAGCAAGTAGAGGTGCACAAACCGGGTTGAAACCAGAAATCGGCTCGGGTTTAACCCGGTTCAGGTTTTCGTATAAAAAATCCAAACCGGGTTTGACCGGGGTTTGGGTCGGGTCCAACCCGGTTTCAAGAGAGCAATATGGAAAAAAATTTGGGTTTATACCGGGTCAGGTTGGGAAAAAACCAGGTTGAACCCGGGTGGGTTGTGGAGGGGAGAAACCGGTTTAAACCCTACGGGTTGTATCGGGTTGGGTAGCTACTGGTTTGAACCCGGTTTGAGCCGCGTAACCGGGTTGGGTGTGCACCTCTAGTAGAAAGGTTTTCGGGATGGTTTTCTATAACATGGGCAAATGAAAATCTAAAATTGACAGATTTAGGCTCTTATGCTATTGTTTGTGTTAACAAAAATAAAAGGCAAGACAATGAGGAGTATTCGTTGAGGGAAAAAGAGTTCACTTTTAAATTTAAATTAAAACACTTCTATTTATATGTGTATGGGAGTCTTTAAAATTAAATTCCTTAAACTGTAAAATTATTTATGATAATTATATCTTTTACAAAAAGTAAGTTCACAACAAAAGGAAAAGAAAGTAATAGAACATGTTTAAACCATAGAAGCAGATAAATAAGAATTCGACATAACAAGTTTCTTAAAGTGTAAATGAGCCGATTCGATTCAAACTAAATTTATTTTAAAGATTGAACTTGGCTCTTTTCTTTTATTACTTATTAAGTATTTAGTTAATTTACACAATTGTATTGAATTATATATTATATATTATTTTTTATTTGTAATAGCATTTACTATATAATTATAATATACAAAAAATAAATATTAAATATTTTTTATATAGACTATAGGATCGTCTAGGTTCGGGCCGGAAGTTGTAAGGAGGGAAAAGATCAATCAACCCCGCAAAATCCTTTTTTTATATTTAACGAGTATTAAAGGTTTTCAATTGACCCATGTATTTTTATATGACGATTCCTATGAAAAACTTTACGACCAATTTTGCACTCAATCAAATCTTAATAAAGAAGACAAGCGTCAACTATTTAATATTCTTACACTTTGTAGCTTTTAAAGACCTTGTTTTGAAATCTTTTCCTATAAAAATGTATCTTATATGCATGCTAAAGTTATGATAACATTCTATGTTTTTAATATACTGATTAGGAAGGTAATTTTTAGCTTTTACCGGTTTGATTCATTTAAAAAAAACCAACATACATAAATGAGTTAAAATTACCAACTTTACGGAGTAGACTTGTATCAAGATAGTCTTATCACTATGACCTTAAACTATCTGATCACCAGATATGTAAAAAAACAAATATTATTAATAACTGAGAATGTTCATAGTAGCTTTTCTATTCTCATGCGGTGACATACACCATAATTAAACAAAACCATCATCCCTTAAAAATTAAATTCATTTTCTAAAATTCTTAATATCAGCTTCCTCGTATATATCCTTGTTTAAATTAAATAATACTTAATTATTATTTTTTATAACTTTTTTACTCACAACAACTCATAAAATTAAAATATAAATAATATACATGAGTAATGGATAATAACTCTTAAATATGAAGAATCTTTAAAAATATAAGAGACAGAGATAGGGATAGAAGACCTGATGTGTGAGTAAAACTACATTTTTTTTGTTTTGTAATTTAAAGATAAAATAAATATAAAAATGCTAATGTGCATATTCTATGTTCCACCCCTTTTTGAATAGTTGCACACAGTCAACGGTTGTCGTGTTAATCTATGTTCCATTCATTTTTTAAATAGTTGCATGTAATAATTTGACCGCAGTATTTATGTCGACAATAGATCCGCATTTATAAACCATTTGAGCTTCATCTGCTGTTTGATTAATTTCCTGCTGGCAACTAACTATATCTCTCTCTTTAAATACGCTTAATAATTAATAATAACCCAAGTGTCAAAAATATATATTATAAATAGACAATAGTTACGGTCCATTGTTCCCTATCTTCATTATACCAATTTTATTAAACGTAGAGAGCAAATATGGTGCAACATCAACGTAAACCCACATTAGAGATTATGGATGAACAACATGACATGCTGTTTGGTGATGTTATTATCGACTACTCGGGTGCACCAGAGACGGATACGAGTGTTGATACTAAACTCACGTGGCTGCGATCACAAATTATAGGCGAGTTTGCTGAGATTGAGACTCCGTTTGGGAGACGAAAGCTTAGTTATGCAGATCATACAGCCTCGGGGCGTTGTCTACGTTACATTGAAGATTACATCATACAAAATCTTCTTCCCTTTTACGGTAATATATCGATCATTCTTTCTTTGTTTGCATTTTATTTTAATTAATTGGTTTCTTCCAAGAATCTTTTTGTTTGTTGCAAGTCTTGTATGAATTTGGGTTACAAACATGGACGTCTCTACAGTATAAACATTAAATCAATCGCTTTAGGCCCTAATATTTAAGGGTCCCTAAATTCAAAATAAAAATATACAGTTTTTAGAGATAAATGAGAAGGATAAAAAAATTATCGAAGGATAACAAAATTATCGAAGGATAACAAAATTATCGAAGGAAACAAAATTATCGAAGGATAATAAAATTCTTGAAGGTTTATCGAGGCCGGTCAACATACAAACTTAGTTATCGAGGTTGACTTACGAAATTGTTCACCAAAAGTTCATTGAGTGTTCAATGTTAACGGTTCTTTTAAGTTCATCAATTAAATTCTCTTTTTGCAATTAATCATCTGATCTACTAATTATTATTGGTAATCTTAATTAATGCTCAATTGCTTTAATCTATCATTGTTCTTTTGCTTATGTAATCTATTGTTGTCTGTTTTGATTTTAATCTACATTTGCATTTGATTTTTCTTTTTATTTTAATCAATTATTACTTGTTTATCATTAATATGCTCTTTTTTTAGTTTATGATGTTTAAGTTGTTTTCTGTCCTAATTGTTTTCTGCCACACTATAAACAAATTTGTTTATGTCGTCGGTTTAAGGCAAATGTTTTTGAAGTAACATATAAGTGAGGGCCTCAAAATTATGTTTCACTTTAGGCCTCCAGAAGTTAAGCCGACCATGATTATAAAAGCCCTAATCCAAGTGTTGTATTTAAGTAGACATCCCTTTATCAACATGATATTGTTCGGTGAATTGAATATTATATAGTAATTTCCAACTTCAACAAGAACATTACATATTAGATAACAAATAACCACTCTATCAATTTTGACCATAGATTCTTTCCTCGTGTTTACTTTTTCTGGATTAAATATAACGAGGTGCGAAAGAAGAATCAAGCATTCGCTAATCGCTACTTGACCATGAAGCGACCAATTTGATTAGAAACAACAAATTAAAAGTAAAAAATAAAGACAATATATCAAGTTGGTACGCAAACACTATTCATTATAGCTCATAAATTATATAAAAAAATAATTGTTTATATATTGTTTTTCATTTAACCTTGTGTGTGGATGTATATATCCTTTTGGAAGAAAAATAGAAAATCAAAATTTATTTTATTATCCTTCAATTAAAACGTAACATTAATCAAGTGGTAGCTGCATTTCACAAAAGAAAAGAAAAAAAAAAAAACAAGTGGGTAGTTGTATTTTAATAATCACATTTTATGTTCATATATAAATTCGGCTTATAGTTCTATTCTTTTTTGAACCTTTAAAGTGTAACTCGTATATAAATATTTAAAATAATTAATCCAGTAAAAGTAACTCAAATTAAATGTAAGTTGGTTAAAAATTTGTATGAATTAAAAATGTAATTGCACGACCTTTAGCCCGCATTTGACAAAGTTATAAAGTTCGACGGCTAATACATAAAAATAAGTGTAACATATGTTAACGGAAAAGTTGAATTTGCTGTTAAGTTGCATATCAATCGGTTTAGGTTCACGTTATGAACACATATTGATGTTGAAAACATATATAATTTTCAGGTAACACTCATACATGTGACAGCTATGTCGGGCATCGGACCACGAAAATGGTCAAGCAGGCAACTGAGTTCGTGAAGAAATGCTTAGGCGGAACCCGACATGATGCGCTCCTCTTCTGTGGATCAGGCACGACCGCGGCTGTAAAACGACTTCAAGAAGTCTTGGGAATCGCGATCCCGTCCATTTTAAAAGAGAGAGTGTTGAGGTCATGTGTAGGAAGTGAAGAACGATGGGTGGTGTTTGTTGGTCCCTATGAACACCATTCCAACCTCCTCTCGTGGAGGCAAAGCCTAGCACAAGTAATAGAAATCGGCTTAGACCAACAGGGAATGATTGATATGGATGATTTGAAGCAGCATTTGGAGTTTTATCGAGGCACACGCCGCCCGATGCTCGGTTCTTTCTCTGCTTGTAGTAATGTTACTGGAGTTTGTTCTGACACTCGTTCTATAGCTCGTTTGCTTCACGAGTTTGGAGCCTTTGCATGCTTTGATTTTGCAGCAAGGTACATACTTGGATCTTCTTTTATGGCCAAAATGTATAAAGTAAATGTTTCTTGCCCTATAAAATTGACATATCCATTACAAGCCAATACGATTACGCCACATACCCTCGGGCTTTAGTCGCCAAAGCAATCATAGAAAAGTGCAGTTCCTAAGCCACTTAATTTTACCATGACAAGTTTTGGACTGACGACTAGCCGCAATCCGTTTCCGATATGACGGATACGACTTAACGGTCTTCCTTTGTAGTCTAAGAACATCACATATGTCCTTGGTGGCTAAGTAATTTAGCCGTCCAACGCAACCCTATTGTAGTCGGCGACTCATATTAGCCGGCTACATCACAAGCCTAATCCATAGCTTCACAAGAACTTGTTGTCAATAAAATACGCGTCATATATGTATTTAGGTGCGTGAACATGATGGTTTTTAGGTGCGTCTAACGGAGGGTTTTCTTGTTAGTCTTCAAGGCGGTTTTTCGATACGTTTACCGGAGGCGATTTCGGAACTAATAAATGTTGTTGCTAATAAATGTTGTTGCGTTTGCCAACTATAGGGTATTTAAGAAATTTATTGATTTGAATGAGATATCTAAATATATGATGATGGTATTATTGGTCTTAATAGATTACAACTTTTTAATTTTATATTTGTATATATATTTTAAATACTCATAATGTGATTTTATAAATTAAAATTAAAATTTAATTTTAATTATATATTTTAAATATTCAGAATGTGATTTTATAAATTAAAATTAAAATTTTATATTTGGTAGGTCCGATCCGATCCCAACAACAATGGGTATTGGCGAACCACCGAGTACGTGTGTTATGGTATGGTAAAAAATCTAGCTAGGCGGGTATGGTAGTCATTTTCTATATAACATCAGCCGCCTAGCCGTCAGTACGTGCTCATGTGGTGTGACATAAAGGGCTTTAGATGTGTTCCAAATAACCTTTATAGCGATTGGGTTGGCCGCTAAAACCCTACTGTGTTAGCCCTCACGGGGATACATGGCGTTTTATGATTGGCTCTTTAATATGTAAAAGGGATAGATTTTTTCCTAACTAAAACATACATTTTGGTGTTTTTCCCTATTGTTATAGATTATGACAACTTAATCTAATATTGAATGCTTGTATTAATTAATTACAGTGGTCCATACGTGGAGATTGACTTGAGATCAAGTGAAGCTGATGGTTATGATGCGATAACCTTAAGTCCACATAAGTTTCTTGGGGGGCCTGGATCACCTGGGATTCTTTTGATGAGCAAGGCCTTATACCAACTAAAAAACGCACCCCTTCGACATGTGGAGGTGGGACTGTTAACTATGTTAATTGCTTCAATGAAGAGGTACATTAGTGTATTCTAGTGTTATCAGTTAAACCCCTCAAGTTATGTTATACAGATATTAAAGTGATGGAATGCATTTAACCATTAGCTAGAATTTATAGGACACAATATACGTTAATGACATTGAAGAAAGGGAAGACGCTGGGACGCCACAAGTTATTCAACGAGTAAAAGCAGCTCTAGCCTTCGAGGTTAAAGAATACATCAAATGTGAAGTTATCAACAAGATTGAAGCTGACTATATTGGAAGGGCACTTGAGAGACTTGTCAAACATTCCAACATATGGGTGTTGGGAAATGACAATGTAGAGAGACACTCAATTCTATCCTTCCTCGTATACACAACTACAAGCTCTAATACAAGAGACAAGCCTCTTAATGGAGCCTTTGTTGCTAAGCTTCTCAATGACCTCTTTGGCATCCAAGCTCGAGGAGGGTGTGCTTGTGCAGGACCATATGGCCATTTTTTGCTTGGTATTGATGAATCACATTCACTTGCAATCAAGTCTGCAGTCAAAATGGTACGTCAGAGTATATTCTACAGTTCTCCATACCAAATATGACTCTAGTACCTGATAGGCTGATATATTAAAATTTTCTACTTTTGATATTCGATAACATTTTGGTCCATCTACCATCGTTCTAACTTGTTCATATGCTTTCCATACTAAAGGCGTTATCAACAATTGGTTGGGTGCTAATGTGGGGCTAGCCCACTTGGTAGAGGCTTTACCTATTAGAGGGAAGGTTTTGGATTCACATTCAAACATGGTGTAATTAGTTCGGAGTAATTTAGGAGTAGGAGCAATATATATTTGACGTTAAAAAAATTTGCTCAAGTGCATCTTTACATTCATCTTTACCTTTACATTTGGTTTGTGAGAACTTCTATCAAAACCCGAATCTATTTGAAGAACCATATGCCTAATTTGTTACACAACATATTTAACATGTTAAAAACTTCGTTACATAACAAAATTTAAAATGTGAAAAACTATGGCATGAGTTTGTGACACACATATTTATATTCTCTTTTCTTCTGCCTTCATTGATAGGGATATAATGGAGCAAAGATAGGGTGGACAAGAGTAAGCTTTCCTTATTACATGTCCAAAGAGGAATATGAATTCATTATAGCTGCAATCGAATTTATAGCTGTTTATGGACAAAGATTTCTTCCCCTCTACCACTTGAATTGGAACACAGGCAGTTGGACTTTCAAGACTAATAATACTTTGCAGGAGAGCATTATAAACATAACGATTGTAATCTTTGTGCTTCATTTGGTGGCGGTAGTCCTATACCAAAAGCAAATATTCAACAACAGACGATGAACATGGATGGTGTCGGCAAGTATGCATTTTATCTGCAGGTTGCAAAGCATATTGGGAACATACTTTCAGAGTTCCCATATCATCGTCCACTTCCAAAGTATATCAATTCCAAATATTTCTTTTTTCAAGTGTAGTTTCAAATCCACTAGTTGGGATGTATACACATGCTTAGATTTTGGTTCATATTATGCACATTACATTTATTTGATACTCTTGTGGAGTGTGTAATTTAAGCAAATACTTCATTGGTATAATATTATTGGAAGATTCAAATCAGGAATATGACATTATATAATTATTCCGAGTTAGCTTAAGAATCTAACTTTTAAAGGTTGTAAGTTTGAGATTTAACGAACACATCGTTATCACCTATCAACTAATTTTCCATGTCAAATTAACGAACACATCACCTAATTTTCCACCATTATCACCTATCAATTGTTAATATTCAACTTACCAAAACACAAAACTAATTACATTTGGTGTTACGTTCCTTAGGTTTGAAAAGTAACAAACAATATAATAGAACTTCAGTTTACTCTTTAGGTTTTTAATTATCTCATTGGTGTGTGTGAGTTTTGGAGGTAGGATCCGAATAGTGCAGGGAGGGATATGCGTGTGTGAGTTTTTCACTGGGAATATATATAGGAGATAGGATGAATCTGTAAAGAGTTCCATGAATCATTTCGTGTTAATTCAATTTGTGATGCATGAGTTTTTTCATGGGGAGATATTGTACGTCTTATTACAAAGTTGAAGGAAAAATATCACTGCTTCCTTTAGTTCAAGATTAGTGCACACCAAACACTTTATTGAAGAATATAACTGGGAGGAGGAACATGGGGTTAATCTAGTTTGGTGTGAGTGTGTTTTCGTGTAGGATTCATGTACCACATGGGGGGGGGGGGGGGGGGGGTGTTTGCGTGCATTTTGGTGTGAGTTTAAATTAGGAGAAAACAAGTGTAACAGGTGTGGCGGTTGATCCTTTGTTTCATGTTATTTGATTCGTGTGCTGTGGGTTTTTTTTTATTTTTTTATTTTTTATCTGTTATTCTATTCTAGTTACTTTCTTCAAAACTCTTATTCAAATGGCCGTAGACACAAAAACAATATGAAGATTACAAAATGGGTCAAACAAATGGCAAGGTGGTTTAACTTCATGTTCTATTTGTTTCTTAACGGATACATGACATACGGGGCATGTCGTTTGCTTTCTTAGCCACATATCTATGCAAGAAAGATGATAATTATCCCACATTTTGGCATGATTATTTTCACCTCTTTCTCTTGGTATTCACCTAAACATATTGTGCACCTGCCTTATAAATAAGAAGTTAACTAGACGTGAAATGTTGCTTTTGTGGGTTCTAACAGCTAAAGAATCTTTTAAAATACTTTTATAATTTATGAGTGATCTAATTAAAATAATTCTGAAACTTTAGTAACGTGATTGGGACAAAAAAAATTATAAGTAACCTGATTGAGACAAAATAAATTTACGGGTGACTTGTTGAGACAAATAAATATATGAGTAAACTGATTATAAAAATCTTAAAACTTATTATTATTTTATAAAGTTATCCCAACAAACTTTTAGTATTAAATAGCTTCTAGCCTGGGTGGAAAAAAATGTTCCTCGCCAATTGATTAGAGTTTTAAGGTTGGTTTATTTTTCTTTGTAGGCTAGTTAACAAGAATTCTTGCATAAAACTGAACATAGATCGTTAGACGTTAGTGTTAGCTCAACCTTGTAGTTGCCTAAAATACAATTGAAATTCAGGACTCTTTTAAACTCAATGTTATAATGTGTGATTATTTAGACAATATTACTTGTTAAGATCTTAATGGTTGCAAAATCATATTTGCCAAGCTTATATTCGAAATTGTTTCATGAAAATTGAAAATCTTTTATTCTTGAGTTTTTTTTTTATTTATTTTCTGGACAGCTATTGAAACTTATTGTTATAAATCTAGCAAGAGGCTAGGAAAGATACATTAACCAGTTTAAATTCAAAGCAGTTACACCTCCAAACTTATATTCAATGAAGAAAGAAAATATATGGAATATCGAATGAGAATTTCATCGTTGATCGCCCATCATTATTTCATCCACTCCTTCACCCATATCCACCTTCAATTTGCTCCTTTAACAGAGAAATAAAGGTGAGAGAAATCTGCCAGTAATTCTATTCCTCTGCTGCTATGTAATTATTAAAATCATTGGCAGATGATCTTCATAGCTATCCCATATTCATGTTATTAACAATATTTATAAAGAATCGAATCATTTTTAAAAAAGTGTGAATTATTTAAAAATTTTGAAAAAAATATGAGTGAGCTAATTGGAATACTGCTAAAACTTTAGTGACCTGATTGGAATAAATAAAATATCAGTGACATGATTAAAACAAATAAAAATATAAATGACCTAAATAAAACATGCTTACTATTGTATAAAGTTTTTTCATTGTTTGTTATACAACATGTCAGTTCAAGTATATATTCTTCTCCAACATAGAAACCTGCAAGTTAAGAAGTGAAAGTTTTGGTCAAAACTTGGTTATTTCAACATTTATTTCAAAACTTGGTTACATTGCAAATAACTTATGTTTCTATTTTAGCATACTAACAAAAGCAATGATAATTTATGTATGTTGTTTTGTATTATTTGCAATTAGCTTCTTTATAAAAAGTAATATTACATCTTAATACAATCATTTCAAACAGATTTCCTTAGGTTTTAAAATATCAAAACATAATATTTACAGATATCTCTTCTATTATGTGTGCATTTAAAAATTGTTAGGCATTCATTTTATAAAATATTAAAATTGGTATGACCATATATAGCATTGAGTGGTGGCATTTTTCATCTACGTAAATGATAATTAAACGAAGCACATTATTATAAATATACTTTAGATACTTGATCAAATATCACTATTATTTACTTTATTTAGGTAGAGAGATGAAGTAATTGGAAGTTAAATATGATTTTATTAACCAAGTTCCTTTTTCTTACCTGGTAACATCAATGAACCAAAGGTCTTCAATAAAAGGAACAACAATATACCAAAAGTCTTCAATAAAAGTAACAAAAATGAATAGAAGATGTTTTATAGAAGTAACAACAATGAACCAAAGATCTTCAATAGAAATGACAACAATGAACCAAAGATCTTCAATAGAAGTGACGGCAATGAACCAAAGATCTTCAATAGAAGTGGCATCAATGAACCAAAGATCTTCAATAGAAGTGACAATAATGAACCAAAGATCTTCAATAGAAGTGGCATCAATGAACCAAAGATCTTCAATAGAAGTGACGGCAATGAACCAAAGATCTCAACATGAACATCTACACACAAATCTAATTCATTAATTTGCGATTCATTTCCACACAACAAACTGTAATCACAAAATCAAATAGTATAATTACACAACACACAAAATCTTCAATTTGCTTAAAGTCAAAGGAATTCTAAATGAAATATTACCATTGACTAACCCTCAGTTGCTGGATCCGCCCCATTGAGCCACCATTGTTGTCTTTTAAGTGATAAATTAAGTTAATTAATTAATTGTTAGCTTGTGAACTCAAAGTTTCAATCACTTCCAAATCAAAGAAACACCCATTTGAATCTCAAAACACATAATTCAAATAATCTAAATAAAAGAAGAGGATTTACCTTGCTTTCGTTAGTACGATTTAGGAGAATCGTGGAATTAGGTAATGCTTCCTTCCTTTCATATTCTTGACCATGAGTAGAAAAGATCTTATCTTTCTCATAGAGTCAAGGTAAACAATTTAATATAAGCAACGTAGTTGAGAAAAAAGAACATCATGGTTCTCAATCTCGCAAGGACTCAAGGGAACTCCTCAAAATACAAGGTTATATGCATATACGATATGTACATAGACAATAACTAGCGACAAACTAACGCTATATCATAATATAATATCTATCATACAATTAACAAACTACTCACCGTACGTTATTTATTTATTACAAACAAGGATATGAACTGTATGCATGATCCTACTTATCCCACTCATTACCTTCTAAATCCATACATGGATCGACAGAAATTTCATTTCTTGATATTCCAACGGTACGAATTGATTGATACACTTCAAGCATACTTGTTACTCCGTCGTCATATGTTTGAATGCAATTTTCTGCTATTCTAAGTGTTTCATATATTTCCTCATTGAATCCTTGTCCCATTAAGCATTCATCAATCATATTAAATTCCTCGATACGTATACAATCCCTTGGGGAGTCGTTCACTGCAGATGGCCTTTCTCTACCAGAAATTAACTCGAGCAACAAAATCCCAAAGCTATAAATATCCTCCTTGTAAGGCCCAGGACTAGATTGTGGAACCATAAAAGTGCAACCTGTTGAAGGGTGCCACTTGTATTCATCAATATATTTGAGTTGCCTAAATTTGAGATCTTGGGCTCAAACTTATCATCTAGTAAGATACAATTAGAGCTGACTTTGAGATGGGCTACTCGAAGGACATTGTTATGATGCAGCCATGCAAGTCCTCGTGCTATCCCTACGGCAATCCTCAACCTTAAACTCCACCCCATCTTCTTACCTTCTACTTGTGGCCTAGAGTGTAGCCATTGATAGATGGTTCCATTAGACATGTATTTGTATACAAGAAACTTCTTCTCCATTTCAAAGCAAAATCCTAACAGCGGTACCAAATTTAGGTGTCGTAATCTTCCTAAAATTTCTATTTCTAGCAAAAACTCTTTTTCAAATCTCTCAAACTTATGGAGCCTCTTAACTGCAAGCATCAGACCGTTCAAAAGTATACCCTTGTACATGAGTCCCATGCTTCCATAACCAATTACATTTCTAGTGTCAAAATCATTAGTTGCGAACTTCAATTCCACCAAGTTCAATCGGCGGACATATTTTTCCATAGCAGTTATCTGTGTTAAACAAATAGTTAAATATAAGTATACATCTTTGTACTTTCTTGCATTGGTGTGTGCGAGTGTGCAAATGTATGTAAGTGTTTTTATACATATGTATGTACGCGCGCATATGTAATGTTTAGAGGTAGAAGATTTAACCTTGCTTTCTTCAGTGTTGTTCTCATTCTTGAGTGTGATTTGGGAGATTCGTGGAATCAGCTGATGCTTCCTTCCCTTTACATTCTTGATCATAAGAAGAAAATATTTCATGTTTGTCATAGACAGTCTAGGCAAACAGAAAATAAGCAGCATAGTTAAGGTAGTAGAAATAGGTAATCCAACAACAAACCCCGAGAAAAAATGATCATCATGGTCCTCACTCTCACAAGGACTCAAGGGAGCTCCGCAAAGCCCAAGGTTGTGTGCATAGCTTTCTGCATTGTAGCAGAATTTGGGTACTTGTCCACACAATCGATTGTTAGCGACACTAAATTCCTTGATGCGATCGAGTTTAGACAATTCTTGAGGAATTTGGCCTGTAAGTTGGTTATTATCAAGCCTCAGAACATTAAGGAAACTTAAATCGCCAAAGCTAGGTGGAATTGGACCCGAGAGATTGTTGTTTGAGAGATCCAGAGATGTGATGAATATTGGTATGACATCTGTAACATTAGAAGGAATGTGTATGAGGTTGTTTGAAGAAAGATCTAATCCGGTTAAGCTGGTACAGTTTTTTATGCCTAGTGGAAATGGTCCTTCAAGTCCCATGCCCGATAATCGAATATTCAAAACCTTGCTCTCATCAGGGTTCCAACATTCGACTCTAGCAAAGCGACACACGAAGCCTTCAGTATTGTTGCTAAAATCCCATGAAGATAAGAGATTCTCCGGGTCTTTGAGGGACTTTTTGATTGATCTTAGGCAATCAATGTCTGACTGAACCGCATTGCTTGTAGCAAAGCTAGCTAGTATGATTAACATCAAACCACGAATATTATTTATTTTCATTGTGAATCAATTGTTGTATCATGACATAGTGAGTTGGAAAATAAACAAACAAACAAACAAACCCAGTATATCCCACTCAAGAGCAGGGTCTGGGAGGGGTAGGTGGTGACAAGTCTTTCCTCTATCCAGATAGGTAGAGAGACCACTTCCAAAGAGACCCCTGGCTGAGTTGGAAAATATTTATATTAAATTATGTGAAGTGTGTTGCGTTGACCTAGCATCTCAAGTCTGTTGTGGGACTCACCTAAAAACAATAACGTCCATGATGGGTTAAAAAATTAAAGCTTGATGGTCCCAATTAAGAACCCAATTTTGACTTAAAGGCTCAATGTGCTAAATACTAATTCTACGTTCAAAGTTTATAATGTTGAAAATCCTAATAGTAATGACTGATTATAAGCGGTTTGTGTAGATAGCAAATTTGTATTTACTGCAAACTATTCAAACATAAAAGATCTCTTTTAATTGGATAAGACGTGGGTTTAGATGTCCAAACGAATTTGAATACTAAACCTTTTAATCTAATATACTAAACAAGTTTAGATCGGAGGCTCTTGTCTTTTAGTTTTTTGATGTGGGAATAGCTCATTTGATAGAGTTTTTTACTTTTTATATTGGAGGTTCTGGGTTTAAACCCAGACATGTAGTATATTGGTATAATATTGGCCGTTAAAAAAAAAACTAAACTAGTTTTAGTAGGACGTTTATTGTACGTTTTGTATAAATAATATATTAAATAATATATTAAATAATATAAAATTTTTATTAATTATAAAAAATATTCTAAGATATGATATTAACATTTTAAACTTTTATTTTAAACTTTCTTTTTAAAAAGAGTTAATAATTTTGTTTCAATACAAACCTTTTTAAAAAATGCAATTTTTAAATTTTCCTTACTAATAACACCTAATTTTAATTATTTTGATTTATAAAACTTTTACTTTATAAAAACACGAGTTTTAAAATATTTTGTATTTTAGAAAAAGTTTGATGTTTTAGAAAAATTTCTTATTTTATAAAAATTATTTATTTAGAAATAATATTAATAAAAATATTTTTTTAAATTTATTTATAAAATTATTATAGATTTAAATATAATTAAATAAAATTATTAACAATTAATGTAAAATAATTCAATAGGAGAAAGAAGCGTAGGAATTATAATGCAAATTAATGTGATACCGACACGTGTCGTCTAAAATTACCATTTTATTATAGTAGAAATATATGTTACAAAATAACAAGTAATACTCAAATTTATAAAAAATAATTTTATTATTACCTAAACATGTTAGTCTGTTTCAACCTTATGGACCGTATGTAATGAACTCTAAGAAATATGATTTAGCATATACTTTCCTTAATGCAAATTCTAAAATTAAATATTGTAATATTCTTTTTTCCTCAGTGTTCTAATTGATAAAAAGAGTACAATCTAACATAAGTTATTAATCCTAAACAAATGTATAGTAAAAAGTTAATTATATGGTTGGTCCATGTGATATGTCTATATTATCGGATTAGTCTCAACTTATAAGACATTACATTAGTAGTTCAAATTGTTTGTCAAATCATAACAAGGTTGGTAACTACAGTGGATGGCCGTTAGGTTTTAGGATTAACTTTTTTAAAATTATCATTCTACCCTTGTTAATTATTATTATTATTATTATTATTATTATTATTATTAATTAATTAATTAATTAATTAATTAATTAATTAATTAATTAATTAATTCTTCGTCATCGTCGTCGTCATCATCATCATCGTCGTCGTCGTCATCATCATCGTCGTCATCATCATCATCTAACACCATCATCACCATACATCATACACCATCACCATACACCGGCCATTGATATGTGAATAAATATACATGTTAATAATGAAAATCTTTTCTCATCTTAAGTGTTTTTTATTACAAATTTATCATTATCTATACTTAATTATGATTAATTTGAATTTTATAGTTTTGGATGGTTGCTTGATGATTTCAAAAGAAAAAGACAAGAAATGCATAAAGATTTGAGAAGTTTAGAGGCTATTATGGTCATAACTAATTTTGTCATGACCATAACATGTATCAGGTCCCTTTTTCCTACGCATTATGTTCATGACTAATTCTGTCATGACCATAACACGCATCAGACCCCTTTTAAGCCCTTTTTCTTCTTCATTTTGAAGAAGATGAATTTGAAAGTAAAACCCCTAGTTTTTCTCCATTCTTGTGGTGACTTTGAAGGAGTTCTTTCACGAGTTCAGGCTAGGTCGAAGATCAAGCATGTCAAAGGAAGATCCATCGGGACTTTCTTAATGATAAGGGAGATGAAGATTCGGATGAGGAGCCACTCACACGGACTGTGGGTAGTCATGTGGTGGCTACAGAGAGGGGCATGGAGGCGGTTGGAGGACGCCGGGCTGAGGGAGAGAGGACAGACACTGCTGACCCTACATATTCTCCTCCTTAGCCTAGCCTAGAAGAATCACAAAGCTCAAGGGGCTCTCGGCTTAAGAGGATGGCTCAGCCACATGGCAGGAGGGTCAAGAGATGACAAGTAATGCTGATGATGTCTCCGTCCACCTCAGCCACTACATCTACCACCCCTACCACACCTACCACCACCATAGCCACCCCATCTACTACACCCACTACACCAACCACCACCACCACACCAACCACCACCACTACACCAACCACCACCACTACACCTACCACCACTACAGCTACCATCCCTCCACCCATCTCATCCATCCCACCACAAACCACTACCACCACCACTTCCATATATACCACATCCATCACTCCACCCACCATATCCCAGGCCGGACCTTCCACCTCATCGTACTACTGAGATCCTCTCTGCCCAACGTTGGGCTAGAGGAACAGCTTGCCAGCCTCAACCGTCTGGTTCTCAAACTGCTTGCCACCGATGATATACAAGCGAACCAGATGAATCATTTGATGGCTGTCAACGCTACGCAGGGCAAACAGATTGCCCTGCTGACAGAGAAGATGATTGCTCAGAGTTAACAGATTACACCGTTGACTGAGAAGGAAGCTGGACTTGAGAGAGCTATGTCCCGAGCTCACTGTGCCTTGACCACACAGAGTGATCTTCTGAAGGCATCAGTGAAGTGTATTGAGGATGTTGAGTGGACAAACAAGAAACTACGCCTAAAGCTCAAGGGAACAAAGGGCGAACCTCTAAAGATCAAAGGTGATGGTGACGACGACGATGATGATGATGAGTCATCTGATGATGATGAGTCAGATGATGATGATGAGGTTGAAGGAGAAGGAAGTGGCAAAGATAGGGAAGGGGGAGGCGAGGATGAGCCCGAAGGTGATGCATCTGCATCAGCCTCAGATCCATCGGTTCAGGAGTGAAGGTCCAAAAGACGTCAAGAATCAGGACCGTCCACCTCTGCCCCTTAATCTGAAGAGCAAAGTGATCAAGACAAAAGTAATGCTTAGATGTTTTAATTTTGATTATCTCTTGTACTTTGAAATATGTATTACACTTATGTAATTAATGTTTATCAAAGTTTATTAATATAAATGTTTTGATTACTGATGTGCTTGTGTTGGTTTCTAATGTTTAATCAAACAGATGAAAAGCAACAGACCGATGAGTTTGATGTCCAACCCCTTCAGCAGGTTAAGACTCAATTAACAATGATTCTTGACTTGTAAGAGATAGTAAGACGGTCTGTTAGCTACACGCCATAGGAAGGAGAGATAATCCACGACCTGTCAGATGAGCAGCTGACTGAGATCTTCAAGCTGAATCTAGACGAGTTGGTCAAAGATGCTCCTACAGTTGATGTGGCAAGTGACGATGAGCTTCACGATGTTGATGAAATCGAGATAGAGGATGTCACTGCTGATCACTATCCTCAGTACACTGATCCAGAAGGACATGCTATCCCCAATTTGGGTGAAACCTTCGACAGTGGTACTTTTGATAAGTTGGATGAACTGGAGAAGGAAAAGGAGAAAGAAGAAAGTACTGCCCAAGCTATAGACGAAAGTGTTGAAGCTAAAAAGGCTGAATGGGCAGCTTGTTTTGCTGAAATAAAGCCCAGCGCGCGCCTCAAAAGCAGAATGCCTACACAAAGCTTTATAGAGTCAAAAGTCATCAGAAAGTTTCTGGTAAGATCATCGCGTGGGCGTATTTTGAAGATTTGGACGTATATGCCGTGAAAAGAGAGAAAAGGATAGAGTACTTCAAATACCTGCATGATCTGAAGACTCTTCCTGGTTTTGAGCTCAACCGACTGGCATGCTTAGATCTACTGTATGGCAATCCAAGAAAGTTGTCAGGTTGGTTTGAGGAGGCATTAAAGAGGGAATACCAAACTGGAAAGTCTAAGATCGTGCTGAAGTGGAGTCCTCCGCGCATAATGTTTAAGATTTCTATGCGGGAAATTCCTCAGGACTTCACTCCACACTTTAAGTGGTGGTATTATGATTTGAGGACGGGTGAAGCGGTCATAGTGCTGAATAGAGAAGGAAATATAGAGACTATCCGGGTATTCGACCCCATGTGGCTAACCAACTTATCAGCTAACGATGTGTATATATTATACAAGTGGTCACTGTTCTATGACTCGCAAGACATTATACAAGCTCTCCAGTTTCAACACGTCTTGACTCTGCTTTGCATTTGAAATACACGCAGGAGTTACAAAAGAGGAGAAGTACAAGAAATTTGAAGAACATATAAAGAGTGTTAGACAATAGAGGAAACTAGGTCCAAGGGGGAGTTTGTTGATACATGTTAATGTACCTAGTTTGTGAGCTTGAATGTAAAAGTCTTTCATGTCTTACATATGTGTAATTGATGTAATGGTTTGAATGAATGATATAAAGTGCATTGTGATGTTTGATTTATATTTTGATTATGTCATGATATCATTATATTAAATGTGTTGCATATGTATGAACTAACTATATAGGTTTGATGTTGTTTGATAGTTCATGCTAATGGCCCATGCTAATGGACCATACGCATGAATTCATCATGATTATGGACCAGTCACACGACTGAATCAGGAGACTGGATCAGTCGTACGATTGAAACATAAGACTGACTCAGTCGCACGACTGAACCTTCAGTCGTGCATATGACTCAATCGTATGATTCAGTCGCACGACTGAACCATGCTAATGGTTCAGTCGTACAAATGTAAACTACAAACCTATAAATACCACTTAATTCGTGGAAAAACAAAAGAATTGAAAACACTTCGAATACTTACGTACCCTAGACGTCTAGAGCGTCTCTGTTCATCATTCCAACTTCATAGTTCGTTCTTGATCGATTTCTACTCATTCTTAACGTATAGTCTATTCTAATATCGATCAAAGTAACGTTCTCAATGATTGGATCGCCAATCAAATAGGATTCCACACTATTTGATCTGGTTCACGCATTATCAGTTAGTACTTCGTATGTACATGGTCCTAACAGGCTGACACCCCTACCCTTGTTTGTTAGTATACTAGTTGGGACTGACAGTGGCCAGAAACGGGCACTAGGGTGAATATGTTCCGACAAGTTCTGTGTGTACGTTGTAGGTTTAGTTGTGATGCTCATGTTTATATATGATAGTACTTGCTTATAACTGTATGCACTCATGTCCTACCAAACTTTTACACAGCATCAAGTTTTTATTTACTATTTAAACCTGCGAACTCACCAACAATATGTTGACCTTTGAGCATATCTTTTTAGGTAACAATCATTAAGGATAGCTAGGGATGCTGCCTTAGTGACGACCTTAGGTTGCACTACTTAGACTCATTGGATGTCTTTGACAATTGCTTTGACTTTTATTATTCACTAATGTTCACTTGTTTCACGGGTTGTGGGATTTATACTTAATTGTATGTATGACTATGTTTGTCATGGAATTGACTAACTACGACACAAGTCTCCATTTATGTCGGGTGACGTCATGACACGTTGACTTACATCATTTATTGCATCTCTATTAATTAACAATATGTTATGACGATCCGATCCGTTACATCCTCGTGTTTCCGTTATAAACGGGGGTGTGACATCTTTGGTTTGAAAATATCTAGATATATAATGTTTTCTTCTATTGTTATGAGCTTGGTTATGGTTTTTCTAAGTGTCATGAGCTAAACACTCCTTAGCAGTTAGAGAAGATGAAGCTTAGCATGCTTTGACATTTTACATGTAACTTTTGGTGATGATTAGGTCAATGTTTATTACAAGGCTATGAATGTTCTTCAATGATTGTGTATGCTTGTTTAAATTGATGAAATGATGAATCTTGAGGGTGTTATAATCACATATTACTGAAAAACTTTGTGTTTTAGAACATCTATTGATGAAATGCATACATTAGTGTGTGGTTTATGGTATTTGACTAGGAATGGTAAATGATGGTTAATTATTTAGTTAAGTTAAACAAGTGTGCATCCGAATGCATATGTTTGTGAAAACCACTATTTTTGTTATGAATATCTCTTAACATCGTGTATGTATAACCATATATAATGCGTATATTTATGATTCGTGTTAGGACATTCATAAAATTGAAGGATATACATAGCTATTGTTACATTATACGAATTGAGGTGGTTACCATGTGTTTATCGTGTTAACTTTTCAAAGACTTGTGGGTTCGGTATCCTTGACGGGATTCCTAACCATCTTCAACTTTGGCTTAATAATATCATTGGGTCTTCATCGCATAACTTTAGGTGGCTATTATTTGTTTGTCGTTTTAGCTTTCAAACGAGTTATATTTTTAGATAACCTTGACTGGAGTCTAGTTTACATCCATGTTTCATGCGTAGAATATGATCTCACCATAGGTTCATGTATGTTTTCATTGTTTTGCTAAATGGATTCGAAGTCTAAGTGATATCTTCCTCTGATTGTTTATCATCATCTTCGTCTACTTTCTTCATTAGTTTAATTATTAGCTAAATTAGTTAATCTTATTATTCATAAAAAATATCTTTCATCAGCTAGATAATGATAAAGACTTAGTATCAGAAACTTTCATGTCCACGGATCGATACTAGGTTATTAACAAAAGCTATACTACCATCTGATAAGTACACTTGCCTTTGTGTATAGTTAGTCATAAGGTGAAAATCAGTTCTTAAATTATAAAACTTAATTGTGTCAAAACTATTAGTAAATTATATAGGTATCAAACACACATCAGCCATCGTCCCTATAACACCGACCACCATCACACGTCAGAACCATCACCTGACTTATCATCACCTTCGCAGCACTCTTGCACATATTGAATGTATGGACAAAATTACCATAGTTGGTGCACTAACGGCATTGTTTGTTTGCAGGATAATGATACTTACAGATATTGCATTGCAGAATTTTAGGTTTTTCATATAATATACATGAGAATGATTAAGTATCTGATTAATTGATAACAAGTTATGTTGTTATTACTAATGACAACATACACTCGTACAAAATTATATTATTTCAAATTACTAAATATATACTTTAGCAACCACTAAAACCTAAATTTTACATATAAGCCCCTATAAAACATAGGTTTAACCAAATTCATCAACCTACACAACATATACACGTACAAAAGCATGATATTCATATTATATACATAACTCACATTGAAAAGGAGTTGCATAATTACTCAAATATGAACTTATAAGAAAACTCAAATTTCAAAGTCAAATCGATCATATAGATTAAGACACGAAATGTTAGGAATCGTAACACGTAAATGTGTGCGCAAGGAAGAATCATGCACAAATATGGTAACTTGACCCTAGTATGAGGTCATCTTCTCGTATTAAAAGTCAAGGAACAATTGGCTTCTTGCATCAATTCCCAATTCTGTTTGGTGGAACATATTTGTCAAAGAAGGATTTTGTTTAGAGCTAGAATGATGCTAAAATCTCACGAAGATAAGAGATTCTCGAGGTCTTCGAGGGACTCTTTGATTGATTTTAGGCAACCAGTGTCTGACTGAACCGCATTGCTTATAGCAAGCAAGCTAGTGTGATCAAATCAAACCATCAATATTATTTTTTTTCATCATGAATCGATCTGTTGTTGCATGACAGGCATACTAAATTGAATACAATTATATTAAATTATACGAAGCTTGTTGCGTTGGCCTATCATCTCATGTCTTTATGGGTCGCACTCTAAAGAAAAATATTATATTTAAAGGGAGTAACCTCCATGAAAGATTAGAAAATTAAAGTTAATAGATGAACACAAACCTCCCATGCATTTTGACGTTTAAAGGATCTAACTGTTTAATGTATACTAATTCTACACTTAAAGCTTTCAATTGAAAAATCAATGATGGTGATAGAATAAATAGCTCTAGAGTAAATTATTATTTTAGTCGCTATGTTTTTACGAAAATCACGATTTCAATCTAATAATTTATTTATCTCACTGACAGTTCAATAGTTTCAAGGTTTGATTCAACTTTAGTACAAATCACTAACATCGTAAAAGTTTTCTGTTAAGTTAAGAGAAAATAACAAGTTTGCTCCTATGATTTAAATACAAATAATAATAAAATAAGATAAAACCCCCACCCCTTATTTTGTTCTCTCTATTTTATTCTCATTAAAAAAAACCAATCACCCTAAGTCCCCAACCCCAATCAAATCGTCAACTCCACCAGCCTCTCCGGTCGTCACCTCCACCATCCTCTCCGGACGCCACCTCCACCACCGAAGTAACACCTCCCTGTCTCCACCCCCAACCCATCTCTCTCTCTCATGTCTTATTCCACCAACATCACTCACCACCACCACCTGAAACCCGTCGGCCCCACTATTGTTCATCATCATCGACCACCGGTCATCTTGTTCATCTTGCACCACCGTCACACCTACAACACCACCACCACCACGTCATCTAATCTCTTTTTCTCTCTCATATCAGTATAATTATTTTTTATATAATTTTTTAATTATTTTTTGTTATATAATTATATTTTATATTATTAAACTTTATGATAAAAATTTATTAATTTGTATTTAATATCTATATTTAAATAATATAACATATACTAAAAAATTATACGTATAACAAGTTCAAAATTAAATGCTAATTACAAAAAAACGTCCTTTAACTTAGGTTTAGAATTTCAATAGGGTAAAAAAGACTAAAATGACTTTGACTTAACAGAGAAATCTAACGCCCGGTAGTGTAAAGGACGAAATATGTTATAAAAATTAAAAACAAATGATGGTTAGAGTATTTTTTTGAAAATAAAAGTTGATTCGTGTAATTTTCTATTAAACTAAGGGACGTGTTTTGTAATATTGTCCTATGTGAATAGGGAACGACAAAGAGTATTGTTGTTTGAATTATTCACAACCAAAATGAAAGCAATTAATCCTTTAATTGTATTGGATTTCAAAGGAATCTACTCATAGCCCTCTAACACTTTCAATTATTAAGTTTTATCATGAACATCAAATATAACAAAATCTATTTAATATTTTTAGTGGAATTTATTGTAATTTTCGACCTAATAAAAAAAGTAAAAGATTAATTTTCACCATGAATTACAAAAATTAAAACAAAAAATCACCTCTAATCTTAGTTAATAATTCACAATCATCTTCACAGCAAAGGCATCCCTTCATTATGTTAAGTAATATGAGTTATTTCCTTATTTTTGTTCGTCTTATCTTTCAACTCCGTACACTTGCATCTAAAGTGATCAAGTTCACCACATATAGTACCTGAAGTTACTTCTATCTCAGTTTCCCTAATCCCTTCCATGTTGTTTTTCTCTTCTATCAAACCCTCTTCCTTGGTCCCTACCATAACTTTGATTTCATCACCTCACCCCTTTTCATAGTGCCAACTTTTAGTATCATCAACCATTTGATTACTGGAACTTGCTAGTAGAAGTTTACCTTGATCATCTTTTGTTTATTCATCCTGACTTTTTAACCATTCTTCATAACCTTCTATTCTTCCCACTTAAAGGATTTGTTTTCAAGTTTTCAGAATTCCTCTATAGAGGCCATAATTGGTAGAATCTTCTTTGGAACTGAATTGAGTAACTTCATGTTAGTAACTTTATCCTCAAGGCTTAAACTAAGGATATTAAACTTCGCTGCTATGTGTGTTAACTTACTTGAAAAATCATCCATTTTCAGTTTATTTGATTTCTAGTATCTTCATCTTACTTCTTAGAGTTCATAGCAAGCCTTCTGTACTTTCTACTTTTAGATGCCAACCCTTGATTGAGACACAAACATCCTTTTCATCCTTGGCATTTGAAACCTAAATTAAATATCCTCGAGCAATGTTAGAAAAAGAAAAGCCTAATGTCAAGGACTAATGTGTTCAGTTCTCATGTGGCACTTAGATCCATTCTAAGTCAGCCTTCTTGATCTTGAATGGCTAGTTTTCTGTAGTGAAAGTCTTGTAAAGGAATGTTAGATTTATAGTACGCACATGGAACGTTTGTGTCATGTGATTACAACACAAGTATTAAGCTTGTATTACTATGAACACAAGTACAAGACTTTATGTTACAACGAACTTAGGTGTGTGCAAATGAAGCAGCACCTTCCTATTTATGCTATCCTCTATTACTCTAGATTCTTCTATATCTATATTTGGTTATAAAAATATCTAAGACTAGATATTTAAAGGATTTCTCTAGATTCCTCATTATCTTTCAAGGTAGCTCCATGACTGATTTTTATAGTCCTTTCTAAATTATGTTCAGATATTTTAGGGCTGCTCTAGTTTATTATTCTTATCAGCCCTTAAAGCATGGTTTCTAGCATATTATGGGGCGTTCTAGAGTCTTCCAAGGCTGCCATGTTGCTGCAGAATTGTGCGGGCTATTCCGGAGTCTTTCGGTCAGCCTTTTGTCTTCACAATTGATAAAAATAAGGGTGTTGCGATCTGCGTTTTGGCGGGTCGTGACATCTCCCCCACCTAATGCCATGACGTCCTCGTCGTGTTCCCTAGATGCCCCATGAGTTGACTTCATGAGTTGTATGATTGAGATGGTCTGTCTCGTCACCTTGTGTCCGACTCCAAGGTAGCAGTATGCACTTGATCTCCTTTGATGATGTACATGGTGTTTATGAATGTTACTGGGAAGGCTTTGGCTTTTCGAAAGAAGTCCATCCCTAGCACGATATCATAGTTGTCTGATAGAACAACTAAGAAGTGCAACTTTCCTGTCCACGTGTCGATCTTTATCTTTACGCCCCATGCTACTCCTTCTATTGGCTTGGTATTTCCTGAGGCGGCCTTGATCCTTCCTTCCTACGTGGTGATCCTTAAGCCAAGTCTTCGAGCCTCTTCTGATGAGATGAAGTTGTGGCTTGCTCCGGTATCAACCGACGATTTCACAAATTGCATTTTTGTCTCCATGTTTACAAACCAAATCCTCTTTGATTTTGTCTTTGTGTTGCCTTTAATAGTTGTGCGGTTCGATTGATTTACCATCATTAAGGGTTTGCCTTCAATTGTACTTTAAGTATTAAGCAATTGAAGTTGTCTTGCTCTTAGACGAACCTCCTCCGATTCTAGTGGTTTATCATTAGATCTAATCAAGGCTATTAGTCTAGCATTTTTCAGAAAATCCTGCGATTGTATGGTACATCACAAAGAAAACATCCTTTGATTCTTTGTACCTCCTTTCCATATCTTGGAGGTTGTTAATTATCTTCTCTTTGATTTTGATTTTGGTTACTATTATGGGGTCTCTCTCCCCTACCTTTTTTATTGTTATCATCCGTAATGATGGGTTTTTGTGATCGCCTTTCATTATGGTCAATCAAGCTTTCAGCAACAACGATGGTTGAAGACAAGTCTTGAACATTTCATCGTCCAAGCTCGGTTCTTGCCCATGTTTGTAAGCTATCGATGAAGTATATAAGAGAGTCCTTTGGTGACATGTCCGGAATTTCTAGCACAAGGGTAGTGAAATCTTTGACGTAGTCCTTGACGCTACCCTTTTGCTTTAGATTATGAAGTCGGATCTTTGCTTCATGTTTAATGTTTTCTAGATAAAATTGTTTGTTGATTTCTTTTATGAAATCAGTCCTAGTCGGTATGGTGCACGTACCTTTATCAATCTCCATGTGCTTTCGTCGCCACCATATCACTGGGGTCTCCTTCAAGTAAAAAGTCACCGTCTTGATCTTCTTAGCGTCATTGACAATATCGATGGCCTCGAACTATTGCTCCATCTCCCAAAGAAAGTCATCCACAACCCTCGCCTCTCTTTTTCCAACGAATGGTGATGGTTTGGGGATGTCTACCTTTGTAAAGGCATGAATTATGTTGTCACATCCGGTTGCTAGTGCGCTCTTGCAAACACTTAGTTTAGTTTGCAAGTCTTTGATTTCTCTCTTAATGTTAGCTTTGAGTTGACCCAACTCTATTGTGAATGCCTTTTCCATCTCCTTCTTTATCAAGGAGAAGGCAAGTTTGAGATCGCTTCTCATTTCATTGAAGTCATTGCCTAACTACTCAATATGTTGCAAAGAGTCATAGGTGTGTGTTTTGAAGATATATACTTCAGCCTTGAATTCATCCATTTCGTTTTTGAATTCAGACAATGCTACCTCAACATCTTCAACTCTTCTGTCCATGCTTGTAACCAAGTCTTTGGACATGCTTCGAGTTCTCTTGTCGCCTTTACGAGTATCCTCCCGTACACGGGTCTCGTCTCCGACAACACTTACGACTACAACCTTCTCTGGATTAGATGCAATCCCAATGAGTTGACGTGGCTCTGATACCACTTGTCATGGACTGATGTGTTCAGTTCTCATGCGGTACTTAGATCCGTTCTAAGTCACCCTTCTTGATCTTGAATGGATAGTTGTATGCAGCGGAGGTCTTGTAAGGGAACGTTAGATTTGTAGTATGTTAGTGGAATGTTTGTGATGTGTGATTACAACACAAGTATTAAGCTTGTATTACTATGAACACAAGTAGAAGGTTTTATGTTACAAGAAACTTATGTATGTGAAAATGAAGCACCACCTTTCTATTTATACTATCCTCTATTACACTAGATTCTTCTGTATCTATATTTGTTTATACAAAATATCTAAGACTAGACATTTGCAAGGATTTCTCTAGATTTCTCATAATCTTTCAAGGTAGCTCCAAGGTTGATTTTTATAGTCCTTTCTAGAGTATGTTAAGATATTTTAGTGCTGCTCTACTTTATTATTCTTAGCAGCCCTTAAGCATAATTTCTAGCATGTTGTGACGCGTTCTAAAGCCTTCCAAGGCTGCCATGTTGCTGTAAAATTGTGCATGTTGTTCTGGAGTCTTCCGGGCAGCATTGTTGTCTTCACAAGTACCCCTAATTAATAAATATTAAGGTGTTGCAATTTGCTTTTTGACGGGTCGTGACACTTAGCTATCTTGTTCTCTCTACTTTCAATTGTTGCCCTGTTACCTATTCAATTGTCTCCGATAACGTATATGCTTAAAAAATTGATTACATCATAACTGCTTAACTTGTATAATTTGTGGATGTTAATTTGGGACATTGCAATGAAATACTACCTTGCTCTCTTGCTAGTTCCACTCTTGCTTTGTCATTCCGACTAAAAGTTGTTTCTTTTTACTCACTTTTCCGTTGAATTTGCTTTGATCTTGCAACTTAATTATAACCTGGTTCGTTCCCTATGTATTCATTGTTTCTTGATGTGTTTTTCTTGCTTTATTCTTTCTATTCACTTTTTTGTCATTCTTTCCTTATTCTTATGTTGTTTTATTCTTGCTGATCTTCTTATCACAAACTTGTTGTCTCGGTCTTGCTCTAACCTGTTAAATTTCTTAATCTTGGTAATTTTCATGGACTCAACAAGATTGAACCTGACTTGCTTCCTTGCAGCTTTCGGCCAAACCTGTCATGCTAGATTAGCTTCTCACCCAAAAAAACAAACCTGTTCGATCACCTATTATTGCTTGCATACTCAATCTAGAATCCACGAGACAAACATGACGCTCTGATACTAATTATTGCTTAGAAAGCCACAATCGAACCATAAACAAAAAAAATAATAATGAAACAAAACAAAACAAAAGATGAAGCAAAGTTTGTTTCGATCAACAATGATCGACACTTTTATTAAATTCAAACCGAATGATCTACACCTTGATTACAACATGTGACCCCTTAAATAAACCCACAAAACCAATCATAAACTAACTTGAAGTACTCCTTACTAGATAAACCTCACAACTAATACAAGATAAACATACTTGACTTGATATTTCTAAACATTAAATAAACTATTGATAAATACTAATTAATTAAACTAGCAAACTAAGACTCACAATATAACACAAAAGGCCCCTAAAAATTTCAAATCTTGCAGCTGGACATATTAGAACTCTCGACCCAACAAAAAGTCTGTTTAATCTTCCACTATGTGTTACAAAGTTCAGGTCCAACATTATCTATTTAACTTTACCTTTCTAAAGTTCAAGAAAATATTCTAAGAAAACATGAATCATATGGTTTGTTGTTATCCCTTTTCTATCAGAAAATGCACCATTTTTGGTTTGATAATCTGAACCAACATCCCGTCTTCAAAGTCACTTCTGCATACCTGCACAACAAGCCCATAATCAAGCATCTAATTAAGAAAAACATGTAACCAAGTCAAGCTTAAGTAGCAACTGAGTTCCTACAGACGGATATTTGTAACTAAAATGTTTATTTGCCTTTTTTTTGGATTTTCTGCTATCCGTCACTGATATACCATAAATACTTGAGCAGTCGGTGAAAGTCAGCTTTCTAGTAGTGATAAAATGAAACCTGTTTTTATCGGCAATAGTACAACGTCTACTATCGTTGTATGATCTGCTACTGATGCTACTTCTGTCTTCGACAAAATACCTATTCTTACGTTGTTTCACATCAACATGATTTAAGCCATCGATTGAACTACTTCGAGTAACCGGATGTTTCTTGGAGCCAAAAGAACTCGGGACAAACATCTTGAGAAGAAAAACTCCGGTGTCAAGACTCACACTCCTTGAAATCGGGCCTGCTTTCGGGCTCTTCTTCTTTCCCTTCAACTCGGGCTTCATATCAACCTTGTCTTCCATCACCAATCCTGAATGATCATGGGGCTCTTTTGCGACTATATCTTTTAGCGACAACTCAAAGCATGATTCAGGCAAGTCGTTCATCATTTCCATTAGCTCTTTCCTTGCTTCAACCATTGTTTTATTGGGAGATGATGGTGAACTTGTGGCATTAGAATGAATGTTTTTGGACCAAAGGGGTGGTGAAAACTCTGAAGGGTCTTCATTTTCATCATGGTTTCGATGATATTTCCTTTTTGGGATGTCACAAAATGTGAAATCTGATGGTTTTTTGATGGAATTGTAATTTAGTTGAGATGACATGTTATGGTTAAAATGCACCTCATCAAAGGCAAGCATTGTTAATTAGGATGAATTGTGTTTTTGGAGATGGGTACTTATAGGAGGAAATATGTCAACTTTTTTAATTTCTAACCTACATATTTAAATAGATAAAGTTATCTCATCGTTTGTAATACATCATAGCAACCACTTATTTGTTTCTGTTTACCATGGAGATACTTTATAAAAAGTCATACATCTAATCATAGTGTGACGTACCCAAACATACTAACTATGAAGTTTTTTTCTTATTTATAATTAAAAGGCTTAAAACATTGATGGTATTTGAGTTTTGCTCATTATTATGAATCCAACATGTGTAGACGTTATATACTCACGGACTCGTCATCCTTAATAATATTTACCCCATCATCTTGATTAATTAATATGAGATCGACTAAGACGATAAAATAAATACAAGATATGAAAATTTGCCAAACGAGTAGTTCATATGTAGTTAAACAGTACTTAAGCTTATTTTTTTGGTATTTATATGACAACTTTATAATCATTATTCTTTATATTTGTACAAGAACAATAATCCTACCTAAAATATCCCTTAAGAAAACTTATATTTCTAACCACAAAAATTGTTTGTTGAATTTTGTTTAGTATAATGACTGCGAAGTATTGAAAATTAATAAGTTGTCGTTTTCAAAACGCAATTGGATTTGATAAATCAAAACTTTTAACATACTAATAATATTCAATACTAACAATTTAATCAACAATATATTTATGTCTGACTTTCACGCTATGTCATTTATAATGATGATTAATATAAGCGAAATGAAAAAACATACCTTCATCTATAAGTGTAAATCAAATGTAAATTTATGATGATTATAACATTAGTCTTATAAATGCGTTACTACCTGAAATACTCCTTTTAGTAAGATATTTTCTAAAATCGTTATTAAAAAAATATTTAAGGAACAATATAACATATTTTATAAATATAAGCTTACCCCAAAGGACACTCCAATATAAATAGGCTAGCCTTGACGTCTTTATCTTTGAAAGTGAGGTATGCCGTCTGGGAGGGGTTTGAAAACAAGAAGGCGTGACTCACTTTCTTCCATTTGGCAAAATTGATTAAAAAATATTTTACTGTGTGTATATAGATATTTAATTATGTTTTCAGGTATTATATCATATATGACATAAAACAAAAGCACAAAACCACAAAGTAAATGCACACCCTAATTTGAGAGAAGTTAGCATGATTACAAAGATTGTTCTAAATCTATACTATATAATAAAAGAGTAACTAGGATGTCACATGACACTCTCATATTACTCCTTAAAAATATTTTCCCGTCTAAATTAATATATTATTTTAGTCAACTTTTTATTTTAAGAAACTCAATTAATAATAATAATTTATTTGTTTTAAATTTAATTTTTTATATTATCAACTTAATTGTGTAATCATATTAAGATTCAATTTAAAAAAACTAAAAAGAATAAAATATTTATTGATATATTTATTTATTTTAGATTACTGTGATTTTAACATAACTGGTTTTAATTTTAAATGAGTCAATTATATATTATACTAGCTATAGTAACCCGTGTGTTACACGGGTTGAATAAATAAAAAATTAATATAATAAAATTTATTAATTATAAAATAATATTTTAAGATATAATATCATTGAAATTATGTATTAGAAATGACTGTAATTTATAAAATAGTGATATCAATTTTTTAAAACTTTATTTTTTTCAAAAAAAACGTTTTGTTCTAAAACAAACCGTATAAAAATGTCATTTTTAAATATTTTCTTATTATAACTCTTAAATTTAATTATTTTTTGTTTTAAAAAAACAAGTTTTTAAAAATACCAATTTTAAATATTTTATATTTTTAAAAAAGTCTTATGCTTTAAATAAATTTATTATTTTATAAAAAAATATTTATATAGAAATAACATTAATAAATAGATCTTCTTATTAATTTATTAAATCTAAAAAAGTGTTAAATAGTAGAGTAAATTACCATTTGCATACCTGAGGTTTGGTGATTTTGACCATTTGCATCCCTACAGTTTAAAAATTCTCATATACCCCCTAACGTTTCATTTTTATTCCCATTTGAATCCAAAACACTAACACCGTTAACTTATTCTGTTAACTTTTTGTAAAAAGACTAAATTGCCTTTCCTCTTTTTATCTATTTCTCTTTCTATCTCTTAACCCTTAACCATAACCCCTTTCTCTATCTCTCTCTATCATCTTCCGATCTTCTTCCCAAATAACCAGTAGGGTTTATCACTGCCCGAATCTAAACCCTAACACCCTCCGTTCATCCTTTATGACGCGGCTACTGTACAGTGTACACCCTCAGCTCATCTATCTATCCATCATCAAGATCACCGACGCCACCGTCACTGATCACCGCCCTTCTCCACCTCCACCGTCACTACTCCGCCGCACCATCTCTGAGAGCGAAGATAAGGAGCCTTGGTGGAAGGAGTCGATGGAAAGGGTGAGAAACATTGGGATATCAGCTCATATCGATTCGGGGAAGACGACGCTTACGGAGAGGGTTTTGTTTACACCGGAAGGATTCATGAGATTCATGAGGTTAGAGGGAAAGATGGCGTTGGGGCCAAGATGGATTCGATGGAATTGGAGCGAGAGAAGGGGATTACCGATTTGTTTTCGTCGAGTTGAGATAACCCGGTCTCGTCGGAGATACAGAAATCGCCGGACTTCTAACCCTAAATTTCGCCGGAGGAGATACTTTCTTAGGTGGTGACACTGCCTTCTTTGTCGAAGATACAGAAATCGTTGGACTAGTAATCTTCATCTGAAACTTAACCACCGAGGAGGAGGTTGATGCGGCTTTTCCGGCAGCCGCAGGCGGCGTCTTGATCAAGAACTTACGGGGTGTGGTCGGCCGGTGTTTTGGAATCACTGGCGAGTTTGTTCTGCAAAATTTTTGGGTCTGTGAAGAAGATGATGTGTGGAACAATGGTTTGGGGAAAATCACCGTTTTTCGAGCCCAAGGTCGATGCTTTGGGGACACCCTGTTCGCCGGAAACCTGCAACTATCTTTCTCGATGTCTAATTTCATCGGAGATTTAGAAACTTTGAAATTGATTCGTGATTTCGCTCTTTGGAGTAATGGGGATTGTTGATCTGAAAGTATTATTGTTTCTTCCCGTGGAATAAATCGTGCCCGGAGCTCGGTGGTTTCAGGGTTTAACCTCGAATTCCGGCGAGGTTCCGTCACCGGAGTTGTGGGGTCGCCGTCGAGATTGGCGAGTAGATTGGTGCGAGATGGGGTGATGGAGGTGTTGACTCCAGCGAGAGAGAAAAAAGGGGTAGTGGGTTAGGGGTTTTAAGGGCATTTTTATCATTTTATAAAAACTTAACAGAATAATTTAACGGTGTTAGTGTTTTGGATTCAAATGGGAACAAAAATGAAACGTTAGGGTGTATATGAGGATTTTTAAACTGTAGGGATGCAAATGGTCAAAATCACCAAACCTCAAGGATGCAAATGGTAATTTACTCTAAATAGTATTATTAGTAATTAAGGTAATTATTTAATAAGAGAGAGAGGCGAGAAAATTTTGGTGAGAATGATTGTGGTGTTGACACGTGTCATCTCAGATACCTTTTTATTAGAGTAGAAAGATTATTCAAAAAGTATTTGAATATTTATAATTTATAAATGTAACTTTTTTACTTTTGTTGTTATAGTAATACGTAACTTAATCATACGAAATATTTATACATTTTTGAATTATATTATTTTCATATTTTCAACCCGTGTATTACACGGGTTTACTAAAACTAGTTTGCCATATAAGGCTAATTCACAAAGCTCTAAAAGTGGCAAGAATAAAAAAATCAGAGTAAACAAATAAGATAATCTAATTATATTCATAATTTAAAATTTTTACAATAAATATATCATAAAAATAAGTAAAGTCCGAGAAAATAGTAAAGTCAAAATCAACACTGACGATAAAGAAATTTGAATACAAACTAATCAAAAGTTGTCTTTGTTTTAGGTTTGAAAATTTTATAAATCTTATCTTTCTCTGTGTATAACACTCGCTTGTAATTTCTTTCATAATGTCTTGGAGATATTCTTAGTATTTAGAAGTTAATGGTTAATGCACCATCATTGATATTTACAGGTTTTGTTGGAAACATCTTTCATTTGGCTCAATTTGACATAGGTTACCACTAGAAACGCGTAGTGTTTTAAAACGCTTACTCTTATTTGTTGTAATTTTAATTTCAATTATATTTTGTTTGATTATGCAAATCTTTACTTGATTTCTTCATGAGCATGTTCCATATCTTCTACCGACTAGTTTTGTACTGTGTCTATGTTTACAACATCTACTTATGCATGTTTGTAGGCTATCGGGAATGTTACCTGGGCACCTGTTGAGCTGTGTATTAAATCGTTCAAAACTAAACAAATGAGCATCATAGATTGAATATTATCGATAGATCGTGTATGTGGTGAATCACCAACAAAACTCCGATCGATCGTACTTTGCTAAAAAGTTTAAAAATGTAAATAAAATCATACGGTTGGTAATCACCGTTATATAAAAACATACTAGTGACGGAAAAGCTTCTTATTGTCATGGCAGCTGATACAAACAAATTATTAACAATAATGCTTCGAGGAAGGGTACAATTTTGTCATTTGGGATGGAACTCATTGTTGGCAGAAAATCTATTAGTACATTCTCGTTGATTTTAAGGATAAGACTTTTGTTTATCTATGAAGAGGATGAAGCTATCGAATACTCAAGAATTCAACATTGGCTGTCAACTGTCGTATTATGCCAAGTTCTGATCCACTGCCGATCAGCATATGCCAAGTGTTGAATCAATGCCGATTAGCAATGAAAGTGATGAAGTGTTGATTGACTGCATATCAGCACTCAAAGAATGCACTGTTGATTAATCACAACATTGGACAAGACTGTCTGTATCGAATTACTCTGGAGGCTGATGTGCTCTACGTTTTGAAGACAACATAGTACTAAAGCTGTAAACTTCTGATGTGTAGATTGTCTGTTTGTATTGTATGTACCTTTTGTAAACCAGGAATAGATGTAAAGTAAATTATTCTTAGTTTTTACTTTTTTATAATATATATACCTCTCACTTATATAGTTTAGAGCTAAGCTTGTAAGCCCACTTGTTTATATGCTGATTATATTATTTGCATTCAAAAAAGATTAATTCAGTGTATAATTTAAAAGAACATCTTGTGTTTATTTACTCAAAGTATATGAGTGTGCGATAAGTAAAACAGTTAACATAGATTCCGCATTCATTATCTGTTGATCAAATGGATAAGTTTTGTCAAGTCATCAACCCGATCCAACAACTTTGGATTGGATTCATGCCAAAGTTTTTAGTAGTTTTTTTAGTGTGGCCTCTATGACACACATATTCTATATGTAAAACATCCTATAATGTTTTCTTTTACTTGTCACAAATATCATGAGGTAAACCTCAAGTATTTCAATTCAAGTCTAAAAATGGTATCCCCCTAGACTTTAGATAAAGAATGGTAAGAATCAATATGCCAGATTATTGTTAGCGAGTTTGTTGAAAATTAATAGCATATTTGTATTTATGGATATAAATATTGATTGATGTAAATTACCTACTCTCCCTAAAATAGGGAGATTCTGTTGTAACCAATTGCTATATTATGATGTATCTTGTTAATGAGAATTAGAGGAAAGTAACCATTCTCACATGGTATCACAGACCTTCCGATCCTAAACCCTTCTGCCGCCGCCTCTTTCTTTGCGTCCGGCAGCCCTCCTACTCCCTCACCCATCTCTTCCGCACCTCTCACTCTTCTTCTTTCTCATGGCTGCATCTCTTCACCTGGCCCTAACGGTCTCGAATATCAAAACCCATGTCCCACTCCTCTTGGAGAAAGACTCCCCTCACTACTCTGCGTGGTCCACCCTATTTCAGGTTTATTGTCGTGCTTATGAAGTCCACGATCACCTGTTACCACAGACCACAGCCCATACGACAGACGTGGAAACAGCGGCTACATCATCTTCTACCGATGCACTTTGGTCGCGTCTTGACGCCATTGTCCTCCAGTGGATCTATGCCACTATATCTCTACCACTTCTTCACATCGTCATTCAACCCGGTCAATCCACCTTTGAAGCCTGGAAGTCGATTCAAAACGAATTCAATGACAACAAAACCACTAGCGCCATCATACTTGGGCAAGAATTTGCAAATCTAAATCTGGCCAATTTCTCCATGATGTCTGACTATTGTCAACACGCCAAGCATCTTGCGGATCAATTAGCAAGTGTTGGTGCCCCTGTCGAAGATCATATACTCGTCATCAAAGTTCTAACCGGGTTAACGGAGCAATATGATGGTATCTCCACGGTGCTTCGCAACAAGGACCCTCTCCCGACCTTTTCCGAGATCCGTTCTCGCCTCACCATGGAAGAAACAACCAAGAAATCTCAGCTTGCTCGAGCCTCGTAGACCGCTTCAACAGCATTGGCTGCCACTGTTGCAGAAAACCACTCTGCGCCGCCGTCACAGACCTTGTCTGCTTCCGCTTCGGGCCGGTCTCGTGGTCAGGGGCGGCGTGGCCAGGGCCGCCGTCGGAACTTCAATGGACAAGACAGAGGTACTCAACCATCCTCCTCTTCTCAGCCAAACCATCCCTATATTATTTTCCCTGCTAATTGGACCGCTAGCCAGTGGGCTAGGATGTTTCAGGGCCCAAATCAGCAACACAAACCTCCACAGGCCCAACCCCCATGCCCTTACCCCTCTAGGCCAGCTAATAACAGTGCTTGTATATTGGGCTCCAGACCAGACCAGGCCCACGTTATAGGATATTCGCCAATGGACATCGAGCAAGCATTGTACACCATGTCGTTGAATCCGCCAGATCACGGGGTCATGGACTCGGGAGCATCCTCTCATTCGGCCAACCAGCAAGGTATATATTCCCCGTCTAATTTTAATTCATGCACTAATAAAAATATAATTGTTGGTAATGGTATTTCCATCCCTGTTTTGGCTCAAGGCAACCAGACCCTCCCACCCCCATTTCCACCCCTAAAACTCAATAATGTACTTTATGCTCCTAATATTATTAAAACCTGATTTCAGTTTGCCGTCTTACGACTGATAATTTGGTTACTATTGAGTTTGAACCTTTTGGTTTTCTTGTGAAGGACCTCAAAACACGGGCTCCTATCCTTAGATGCAACAGCACCAGCGATCTTTACCCACTCACGCAACCACTTCCGCTACCCACCACTCAACCAACGGCCCTCACCGCCATCACTCAAGATCGCTGGCATCAAAGACTAGGACATCCTGGTAACAACCTTTTGCAATCTTTAAAATTATCTGCTTTTATTGATTATAGCAAATGTAATAAAACTTTATGTCAATCTTGCATTTTTGGTAAAAAGTGTACGATTACCGTTTTATGATTCCATTAATGCCACTAAATTACCTTTTGACATCTTGCATAGTGATCTTTGGACCTCACCTGTACTCAGTACAAGCGGCCACAAATATTACATATTATTTTTAGATGACTTCACAAATTTCCTGTGGACTTTTCCCCTTGCTAACAAATCCCAAGTCTTCCCCACCTTCACCAAAATTCACCAACTTATCCACACACAATTTGAGCGTACCGTAAAACAATTACAATGTGACAATGGTAAAGAATATGCAAATAATAACTTTTACAACTTTTGTCACGCAACTGGTATGCAATTTCGTTTTTCATGCCCCTACACATCTTCCCAAAATGGGAAAGCTGAGCGTAAAATCCGCACCATAAACAATATGATTCGCACTCTCCTAGCTCAAGCATCGTTGCCTTCATCCTTTTGGCATCATGCGCTTGAAACCGCCACCTATCTCCTCAACATCCTCCCAAACAAACATACAATTTTCGGTCACCCACATCCCTTCTATACGGAGTCATTCCCGAATACGATCATCTTCGTGTTTTTGGATGCCTCTGTTACCCTCTCACCCCCTCCACCATCATCCACAAACTAAATTACCGGTAAAATCCTTGTGTCTTCCTTGGTTATCCCCCCAATCATCGGGGATACAAATGTCTTGACCTCACCACTCACCAACTCATTATCTCCCGTCATGTTCACTTTGGGGAAACCATCTTTCCATACACCATCCAATCTCCCACCTCCCCTCCTTCTTACGACTTCCTTAACCCCACCATAAACCCCCTCGTGTGGGACCACCTTGCCTCCCAACATTCCACTACATCTCCATCTGACCAACCCACCAACTCGTCCCTAGGCCCACCAACTCGTCCCTAGGCCCACCTACACCCAACAACTTCCCAAGCCCACAACCACCTAGTCCCACCCCACCGCCTAGCCTATTTCCCAGTCCGCGTATAGCTGACTACTATGGCCCATCCCATTCTACGGGCCTAACTCCTCCTGCCCCAACCCCTTCACCTACCGCTACCGGCCAAGGTACTCTACCGACCGGCCTGCCCACCACAGCTGGACCAGGCCCAAACTTGCCTGTCTCCGCCACTCACTCTCCTATCCCACCTCTACCACCCCCACCACCCATGCGTACCATTCACACCCGCTCCATGAGCGGTATCACTAAACCCAAACAACCTTTTAGCCTTCACACTGCCAACTGCCAATGTCGTTCCAGTTCCCAAAACACCACAGTGGCATTACCCTCTAGAGTGGCTAACGTGGCATAACGCCCATGTTTAAGACTTGGGAAAAATACCTGGACGGACTTGTACCTCGCACACCTGATAGAATATAATACGATGCATGTGGCTCTTTAAACATAAGTACAGGTCGGATGGCAATCTTGAGCGTTATAAAGTGCGCTTAGTATGTGATGGTCGTAAACAGGAACAGGGGATAGATTGTGGAGAAACTTTTAGCCCAGTTGTTAAATCGGCCACTATTCGCATGGTTCTTTCTCTAGCACTGGCAAAATCATGGAAAATTCACCAATGGATGTCACCAATGCGTTTCTCCACGGCAACTTAGAAGAGACGGTGTACATGCATCAACCATTGGTTTTAGCCATCGTGACTACCGGATCATGTTTGTCTTCTCAAGAATCTCTTTATGGACTCAAACAGGCCCCTCGTGCCTGGCATCAGCGGTTCACAGACTTTGTTACATCTCAGGTATTTCGTCAGAGCAAGTCGGATAACTCATTGTTCATCTACCAACATGACCGCGACATCGCGTATCTTCTCATATATGTCGATGACATCATTCTCATGACCTCCACTGACAGCCTACGCCAACACATCATTCACTCTCTTGCAGGCGAATTTGCTATGAAGGATCTGGGCTCTCTCTCCTATTTTTGGGCATTTAGGTCACTCGCACCGGCGACTCGATGTTTTTGTCTCAGGAATCTTACGCGCGTGACATTATTCACCGGGCCGCTATGGATTCGTGCAAACCCGCGGCTACCCCAGTTGATACCTAGTCCAAACTTTTGTCAGACACTGGTCCTTTATATGAAGACCCCACCACTTATCGTAGCTTGGCAGGCGCTCTTCAGTACCTGACTTTCACCAGACCAGATATCTCCTATGCAGTCCAGTAGATTTGCATCCATATGCATGCTCTTCGTGTCGCCCACTGGAATGCTCTAAAGCGGATTATTCGCTACATTCAGGGCACGTCCGAGTTTGGTCTTCATCTTAGTCCGGCTCAGTCTCTGTCTCTTGTTGCTTATACGGATGCTGACTGGGCCGGCTACCCTGACACTCGCCGCTCTACTTCTGGGTACTGTGTTTATCTTGGTGATAGTCTGATCTCCTGGTCTTCGAAGCGTCAATCTACCATCTCCCGTTCCAGTGCTGAGGCAGAATACCGCGGCGTAGCAAATGTTGTTGCTGAACTATGCTGGCTTCGAAATCTTCTGCTTGAACTTCATCATCCCATTTTGCGGGCATCCTTAGTATACTGTGACAACATTAGTGCCATCTACCTCTCTAGCAATCCGGTGCAGCATCAACGCACCAAACACATCGAACTCGACATCCATTTCGTTCGTGAACAGGTTCAGAAAGGCTGCATTCGGGTCTTCATGTGCCATCTCGCCATCAGATTGCCGATATCTTCACCAAAGGACTTCCACACGTCCTCTTTGATGATTTCCGGACCAGTCTCAGCATTCGTCCACCCTTCGCTTCGACTGCGGGGTGTAATAGCATATTTGTATTTATGGATATAAATATTGATTGATGTAAATTACCTACTCTCCCTAAAATAGGGAGATTCTGTTGTAACCAATTGCTATATTATGATGTATCTTGTTAATGAGAATTAAAGGAAAGTAACCATTCTCACAAAAATGTTGATCTTGAAATTTAAGACTCATTCATATGTATTCTAACATGAGCATGATCTAGAAATAGAGGTAATCCCATATTAGGAGTATGTTCCCCATACATGCGCTAGGCATGTGATGGGCAAACATATAAAGACCATGCCATGTTTGATATTGATAAAATATAATGTAATTTGTTTGTAATATCTAAAATATAGTATGTAGCTGGTTTATATAGCCCGAACAACCAATAAACACATGGCATGGCTCATCAATTCATGACACTGTAGAGTATCCAAATACAAGGATCAATATAACTACATTGAATTCTTATGACTTGGTTTGGGTTTATGTAGTCAAAACAACCCACTATCACATGGTATGGTCTATTAAAGGCCAAAAGTGTAGAATAATTGTTAGATATTTTAGTGTAATTGGATTGACTAATGACCAATGTGATCATAATATCCATCAAACAAGTAGGAGGTGCGGAGTGCACGCTTGTTTGAGTGTATTATGATCTTTGATGTTAAAAACTTTCTTAGGGGCGAAGCCCCTAAGCAATGAGGGTTTCAAGGGGGCAACGCCCCTTGGCGGGGGTCCGGGGGCAGCGCTCCTGGTAGCGGGGTCCAAGGGGCGGCAGCCCTGGCGGGCGCCCGCCAGGGGCTGCCGCCCCTGGCTGGGGTCGAGCTGGTAGCATAGATGGATATTTAAAAAGAAAATGAGGGTGGATGGTAGCATAGATAAGTTTAAAGCTAGATTAGTTATCCAAGGCTTTAGACAGAAAGAAGGTATTGATTTCTTTGATACTTATGCTCATGTTGCTAGAATTTATACTATTAGATTGTTATTAGCCCTTGCAGCTATACACAATCTTGTGATTCACCAAATGGATGTGAAAACTGCATTTTTAAATGGTGAATTAGATGAGGAGATTTACATGAAGCAACATGAAGGCTTTGTTATGCCTGGTAATGAGAATAAAGTTTGTAAGTTGATAAAATCTTTATATGGTCTGAAGCAAGCACCAAAACAATGGCATAAAAAGTTTGATGATGTTGTGTTGTCTAATGGTTTTGTTCTAAACCAAGCAGACAAGTGTGTATATAGCAAGTTTGATACTTCTGGTAAAGGAGTTATAATTTGCTTATATGTAGATGACATGTTAATATTTGGTACTGACCAAAGTCAAGTTGATAAAACTAAAAATTCTTGTCATCTAAGTTTGCTATGAAAGACATGGGAGAGGCTGAAGTGATCCTTGGTATAAAGATCAAGCGTGGGAACAATGATATTTCAATTTCTCAATCTTATTATATTGAGAAGATTTTGAAGAAATTTAACTTTGAAGATTGTTCTCCTGTAAGCACTCCTATAGATCCTAATCTTAAGCTTCTACCTAATAAAGGTATTGCAGTATCTCAACTTGAATACTCAAAAGCTATTAGAAGTCTCATGTATGCGATGGTTAGCACTAGGCCTGATATAGCCTATGCTGTTGGAAAACTTAGTAGATTTATTAGTAACCCTAGTTCACATTACTGGCAAGCTATTAATCAAGTATTTAAGTACTTGAAAGGAACAATGAGTTATTGTTTAACATATTCTGGATTTCCTTCTGTTATTGAAGGTCATTCGGATGCAAGTTGGATTACAAATGTGGAAGATCATTCTTCCATAAGTGGATGGACATTCCTACTTGGAGGAGGTGCCATCTCTTGGGCATCAAAGAAACAAACTTGCATTACTAACTCAATAATGGAATCTGAGTTTGTTGCATTAGTAGCAGCTGGTAAAGAAGTTGAATGGCTAAGAAACTTGACTTATGAAATTCCATTGTGGCATAAACCGATATCACCTATATCTATTAGACGTGATAGTGAAGCCACTTTGGCTAAGGCTTATAGTCAAGTGTATAATGACAAGTCTAGACACTTAGGTGTTAGACATAGCATGATTCGTGAGCTCATCATGCATAGTGTGATATCTGTGGAGTTTATGAGAACTCAACATAATTTAGCCGATCATCTAACTAAAGGGTTAAATAGAGATCTTGTGCACAAGTCGGCTTTAGGGATGGGATTGAAGTCCACCTAAATTCTCTCATGTTAAGATACCCAATTCCCATCTAGTATAACACTAGATGTTGAATTCAATGCGGAAAGCTTAACATCTAGAGATTGGAACACATTAGTAGCAATATCCCAGGATGTGTTCAGACCTGCAAGTTGAGGAGGTTGAAATCTAACTTCTTAATAGTTGTTTTGAAAAATTGCATATGCATGTGCAAGAAAAAAAGAGCTACCTATATGAGCATGAAGTTTAGCTGCTTCAAGAAGTCTGGACTTGGCTTTGATATGCTTATGAAGGATAAGGACACAAGGCTAGTAAAATATAGTGTCAAGTAAGAATATATAAGTATGTAAACTTTTGTGTATATTATCTTCATGTATTCACTATGAATACCAAGGGTTCAATCCTAGTGACACCCTAATATTCGAATATTGGAATGTGTAATATACTAAGATGAAATTCAATGATCATGACATTTTATTTATGCATAAGTTTGTAGTTTGTGTGAGTTTGTTTTAGTTAATCAAGGATTACATTAAAATGGGGGAGGAATGTTAGATATTTTAGTGTAATTGGATTTACTAATGACCAATGTGATCATAATCTCCATCAAACAAGTTAGGAGGTGCGGAGTGCACGCTTGTTGAGTGTATTATGATCTTGATGTTAAAAACCTTCTTAGGGGCGAAGCCCCTAAGTAGGCCCGACAATCTTGGCCCAAGTGTGTAAAACTGGGTTAATTGGGTACTAAATATAACTAATTGGGTTGATATGGGCTAAGCTATATTCCTAAGGGGTCAAAATGGACGGATTTTAAAATTAATAATAAAAACTACGGGTCAGGATGGGTTCACCCTAGAAAATAAATGGGTCAGGATTGGATTCACCCTAAAACAAATGGGTCTTCTTCAACCTTCACATAGATTCCAACCACCACTCTCCCGACTGCCGAAACGGGGTCTTCTTCAACCTTCTCGATCGATCGACCGGTCTTGATCTTTGTAACATCCCGTATTTTTTATCAGTTAAAAGTTAATTTTATAAATAATCAAGTTTAATATGTTAAATAATTATAATAATAATAATAATAATAATAATAATAATAATAATAATAATAATAATAATAATATTAATAATAATGAAGATATTATTAATAAAATAATTTATAGAAATTATTAAACTTAATCTAATAAGTTCAGGTTAGTTTTGTAAATTTTGAAACTTGTTTTTAAAGATTAAAAACATGAAATAAAAATGTTTTGAAACCTCAGGGACCATTTGTGTAATTATCGAAAACCCAGCCCCCCACCCTTCGTTTTCCCGGCCGCCGGTCCGGCCAATCTCCGGCAAGCTCCGGCAAGGCCAAATCTATCCAAAATACCCGATTTTAAAACTCAAAACCAGTTTCGAACGATTCTAGAACATGACCGAACTAATACCCCACAAAATTAGGTTCAATGGAAGTGTGATCGGGTACCTAACCCACTTCGACCCACTCGACCGAAAGAAACCACCACAATCACCACTAACGCCAATAATTCGTTTAATTAATTGAACCTGAGCGACTATATAACTGATCCTAATCGTGTGCAACTTTCAATTCCATCTATAACACACAAAACAAACGAATTCAATCCCCATTTCACCCGCGACCTGCAAGTTGGTCGAACACACCCTTCTGGTCAATATAATCCGAAATTGTTAGAGGGCTCCTGCTCACTAATAACATTGGAAACTTCCTGTGTATTAATTTGATTAACATCAACAATTGCACATCAAGCTGATTCAAGCTTCGGTCGAAGCTGTTCTACATTTGTGCTTAACCCAATTCGAATCCAAACAGGTAATTGAACACATCCATATACTCGGTTTTACATGGGGATCAAAAGCCCCATGCATGTAATCGTTTACATAATCGAATTCTTGATCAATTTGGATCGAGTCGAATTAGGGCTCGTACGGGTTTGGGGGAAATGGGTGAAAGCTGTTTAAAACAAAAGGGAACTGGTTCATATCGCGGCTTAGAGCCTTGGTTCACTGGTTTGGGCGGTGTGTGTGTGGGTGTGAGGTCCCGGGTTCGAACCCGGCAACCTCCTTTTTATTGTATTATTTTTTTTAAAGCTTTATAAATACTTTAAAAATATGGAAAAAATTTCTAAAAATTATAAAAATAAATTTTATTAATTTTCCTTATTTTAAATCTTACAAAATAATTTTCTGTAAATTTATTTTATTTAAGAACTTTAATAGATTTTTATAAAATATTATTTAAAAATATTAAAAATACTTATTTTTACAAAATAAATTCTAAATCAAGTTTAACTATGAAATAATCATGAAAATTATATAAATATTATTTATAAATATTAGAAATAATTATTTCTATAAGATAAACGCTATATTATCTTTAAATATATTTTATAAATTCACAAACTATTTATAAATAAAATTGTGGGTTATTTCTTGTAAAATATATTTTAACTAAGGGTATAGATTAATACCTTATTATTAATCAAAATACTATAATTGTGATTATCCTTATTTGTAATTATCTTTGGATAATTATAAATTATATAGTTAAACCACATCATTATTATAATTAATTCTAAAAAAATATTTAAATACAAATATGAAAACCCTTTTTAATGGAATCGAAATATATAAATAATTGTTTAATAAGTTTAATACTTATTGATATTATTTATTAATACAAATAGAAATCTTGTAAACATATATACATCCATTTGTGTACGTGTCACGTGTTAAACCAAACCAACCCGAATCTTACAAATATATTTATTCGCAATAAACACATTTTAAAGACTTAGTTACAATTAATAATAGGTATTGATCGTGCTTGATCGTGCATTGCTTAATTCTTTGAAGTTCTTATTCATATACATTACATCAATCCAAGGTGAGTTCCGTGGCCCCTTTTTATGCTTTTGTAATTGTTTCAATGTTTTTCAAACTTGGGGGAAAAGTATGCTCACCCGTTTTCGATGCTGTAAAATCTTACATACAATTTTCATACTTGGAATCAATGTGATACTATTCTTATATTCTAATACATACATGGTGTTATTCTATGATTCTTACAACCATTAATTCCCGGGTTTGGGAACCAACGGATAGGTATTGGTAGTACTACTGGGTTGACACCCCCACCCTCGACAGATCGGTTTAACTTGTGAGTTACCGACTACAGCTGCCAGCAATCAGCCATGGGTGAATATATTCCGTCGAACTTATATGCATAAACGTCATAGGGTTTGGTTGTCTTTAAAACACATGTTATGTGGTTTTTGCTTACAGTATGATTCCATATCAAATTCTATACAGCATCAACAACATGTTTTCAATATAAACCTGCGGAACTCACCAACAATTATGTTGACCATTTTTGAGCATATCTTTTCAGGTAATCATAAACAAAGAGGATAGCTAGAGCTGATGCCTTAGCAGAGACCCCCAGGATTTCAATAGACTACATTTGTATTGTATATCATTTACTGTTATATCTGAACACTGTGTATATGGATTTTTAGAATTATTAAGACTATGATAGTCGTGGAACTGACTAACCACGACACAAGTCACCATTGTGTCGGGCGACGTCATGACACGAGGATTTTGCATGTAATATGTCTCTGTAATTATACCAAGTGTTATGACGATCCCGTCCGTCGCATCCTCGTGTTTCCGCTACAAGCGGGGTGTGACAGATTGGTATCAGAGCCTTGGTTATAGAGAATTAGGTGGAGAATTCGACCTAGACTATAACCTAAGAACCTTCATATAGAGTGCATGCTAGGGATTGTGTGCATTTGATTTTACCTAAATGTCTTTCATGATTGGTGTGACACATAGACACCTGTATTCTGGATTTCCTGGCAAAAGGCCCTCGGGCTAAGGCAAGCATATCGCATATATCTCATTGCGAGACCTGGTATGCTTACCTGGGGATTTCTGGGATGAGTGATAAACTATGGTCAATACACAAATCTAGAAGGCAAATGGGTCAAGTATATTGAGTCTATGAATTTAATATACAGGTGTATTCCTATATACCTAATAGTATGTTCCTACATACTTGATTTTATACATGTACACGTGTTATCTGAACATCCCGGGAAAGACATTATTACTCTTAGTCTTTCTCCATGGGATACTTTTATACTAAAAACTTTACGCTTGTATGCGCACAACATTAGGGAACTTCGGTGATCACACGTAGCGTTGATCTCGGATATTGAATCCGACCCTATCATGGTTATGACTGAAATCCTGAAAGTATGACGGATATGCAGTTATCATTAGACATAATGTGCTTATATGCTTACTTGCTATTACATGCAAATATTGGAATACTATTGGCTCATGGACATAAGGACATTACATGATTTGTGCTTGATGAATCTAGATAATACTATGATGTTAACTTGGGGTAAGTGGAGCTAGGGTGACCATGCAAGGTAAATTACCATTACGGTGCACACGTAATTGCAATTCACCATGCATGAGAAGTCTGGTTAATCTTACCATGAGGTAACGATCATGGGTATCACACGTTTCTATTCTATACCCTACGGTGCTAGGGTCATAATTCTAGTAAGTCCTTGTTGAAGGCAATCAAACATTGTAAGTCCTTGTTGAAGGCAATCAAACATTGTAAGTCCTTGTTGAAGGCAATCAAACATTATAAGTCCTTGTTGAAGGCAATCAAACATTATCTCAAGTCCTGTCCTACTTAAAGCCTTCATGGTATTTCCAATCATATTAACCTTATGCTAAGGATAAACGGATGTCACGTAACTGGTTTAGGCATCGTTCTAAGTATACCACGGATGTGGTGGGAACGCTGCGGGGAACCCTATATATAAGCATCCTTGGTATACCAAGAATGTGTTTAAACTGGGCTACGTGATGATCCTGATTATCTGAGGCATGATGTTATTATGACTCTTAACTCTATGCTATGTTGCTACCTTATATGTTACTTGGTGGCTATACTCTATTATGTGCTAATACTTGATGCTAAGTGTTGTATGATGATTACTTGTGAATGCTATTGATCTTGGATGCTTTCGGCGGTGTGGTTCTTCTTTGTGGGTCTACTTTGTGGTTCTTCTTTGCCGAGCATCCATTACAACCATTAGTTCCAGTAATGGGACCTAAGGATTGGTTTGGTTGTAATCTATACGTATGCGCTTTGTGGATCTTGCTACGTCATATAAACTTATACGTATGCGCTTTGTGGATCTTGCTACGTCATATAAACTATACGTATGCGCTTTGTGGATCTTGCTACGTCACATTAAACTATTTACACTTTGGGAATGTTTTCTTTACAGCCATCAATTCCCGTGTGGAACCGATGTATAGGTTTGACTGTAGCCATTCATAACTGGTAAAACCGCCTATACATCAGTGTAGTTGCGGTGGCTCTTATTAAACTTATATTACGTTATTCCTTAGGATGATGCTAAGGAAAATTAAGATGTTATGTAACTAGTTTAAGTATATTTCAAAGTATATCGTGGATGTGTGGGAACGCTGCGGGGAACCCTATATATAAACATCACCGGTATACTAAGAATGTGCTTAAACTAGGCTACATAATGATCTTAATGGACCGAAGCATAGGTTATTGGAACTTGATAAGTAGAACCATATGTGATTTTTCTTTTATACTTTGATTCCTATCAAAGCACACACAATCTTAAATCATAGTCAATGCATTGTGTGTCTAAATCAAATAATTTTCAATATGAGCTTTGACTCGTTATTCGTGGTTTTCAAAATCTCATCAAAGTCTGTGTCACACCACCCAGAACATGCAATGCTGTAGGTGGAATCCCTACATCTCGGGATACTTTGTTAATTGAATATTTTATATTATAGGTAGTCACTCACCTCAATAATCGAATAAACTAATCATAACCTTGTTACCACTTATAAGTACGCATGTCTTCAATAAGGTTATGGCTGATCTCATATCTTGAGAAGTCCACGTATTCCCTTCGATTGTGAATCGAATGTTCACATCTCATTATAAAGGCGAATCATTCTTGTCCTTGATTTCGTCTTCCTGATTTAAATTATTCAAGATTTGAACATCATCCTAACAAACTCTACTATCTCAAACCTTGATCTTAAGCTTGTTAGCATGATCTTTTCTTTGTTACGCTGATGTAACTTGAAATTTTCCTAATTCCTAATTGATATTAATTTCCTTTCATCGTAAAGTCAAACTTTATACTGCTTGTACCGTGGGAAATGCAAGAGTTTGCAAGTCAACCTATGACTAAGAACACTCGTATCTCCTAAATGATTCTATTTCATCAAAGCAGGGAGATTCCCTTACTTTGATGATTCTCTATTTCGATAAAAGGTTTCCCATTTGTTAGTTCTATGAAATTTCATCCTCTGGATTGGGGGTGATTTCCTTATCTTGAGGATTGACTTCAATTATTCTCATTGGAAATTACATTTCATAAATGACATGATCTCACCAAAATAAGATTGAAATCCGTATTTTGGTGGCAAATGTCAACCTTAGATTGTTTTCTTGTTATTATCAAGATAGGCATGAAACATTACCTCAAAGCCTTTTGTAACATCCCGTATTTTTTTATTATTAGTTAAAGTTAAATTTTAAAAATAATCAAGTTTAATATGTTGATAATAATAATAATAATAAAATAAAAACAATAATAAAAATATTAATAATGATAATAAGGAAAACAATAATAATAATAATAGTAATAATATTACTAATAATAATAATTTATAAAAATTTATTAAAATGGATTTATAAGTCCAGGGGGGATTTTGTAATTCCCAAAACTTGGTTTAAAAAAAAACTTAAAACAGAAAACAAACAATTAAGTAAACCTCAGGGACTATTCTGTAAATCCCAAACCACCCACCCCATCCCGTCGACCATCCCCTCCGGCCAAAATTCCGGCGGTCTCCGGCGATAACCAAACGACTAAAACACACGATTTCAGTCCAATCAAAAGCCACCAACACTTTCACGATGATGATTCGAACCGGGACCGTTGTTTAATTAAGAATTCATAGTGCAGAACATACCTAACCCACTCTCGACCGAAAGTCGGCCGACCACCCACCCAAATCGACCACTAAAACGCCACTATGATTAAATTAAAGGAGCACTTACGATCATTTGATCGTTTATAAATTGATAGTGAACTCAATTCGATCTGAAAAACATTGAAACATCCATTTCGATTAACACCTTTGGTCGCGATCTGCAACCTACTCGAACTCCCACTTAAACACGTTACAAACCCAAATTAACAGAGGGCTTTCAACCCTTAACATAATTCGAAGCTTCCTGTGTAATCAATTTGGTTTTCATCAGTAATTCATCGACATTCGAACTCAAGCTAAGCCGCGACCTGTTCATCATAGCAATCACTTCAAATTCGAACATAATCAGGTAATTAATTGTGTCCATAGACTCGAAATCACATAGGGATCAAAAGCCCTATGTTTAATTTCATTATTAAGATCATATCGGGGTCCAATTTGATCGATTGATGAAACTAGGGTTCTTGGGGAAAATTTGGGGAAATTAGGAAATTGTGGTTAAAAGAACTACAAACCAATTATTACCGCGGCTGCGGCCTTTGGTTCACTGGTTTGGGCTATGTGTTTGTGGGTGTGAGGTCCCGGGTTCGACCCGGGCAACCTCCTTTTTATTGTTTTATTTTTTTAAAGCTTTATAATTACTTTAAAAATATGGAAAAATTTCTAAAAATTATAAAAATAAATTTTATTAATTTCCTTATTTTAAATCTTACAAAATAATTTTCTGTAAATTTATTTTATTTAAAAACTTTAATAGATGTTTATAAAATATTATTTAAAAATATTAAAAATACTTATTTTTATAAAATAAATTCTAAATCAAGTTTAACTATGAAATAATCATGAAAATCATGAAAATTATATAAATATTATTTATAAATATTATAAATAATTATTTCTATAAGATAAACGCTATATTATCTTTAAATATATTTTATAAATTCACAAATTATTTACAAATAAAATTGTGGGTTATTTCTTGTAAAATATATTTTAACCAAAGATATAGATTAATACCTTATTATTAATCAAAATACTATAATTGTAATTATCCTTATTTGTAATTATCTTTGGATAATTATAAATTATATAATTAAACCACATCATTTTTATATTTAATTCCAAAATATATAAATACACTTATGAAATCCTCCTAATGGAATCAAAATGCAAATAAATACTTTGTAAACTTAATACCTATTAAAAACCCCATAATTCTAATCCTTGATTTAACGTTAATTTCAAACTTAATCTTGTAATATATATACATCTATTTGTGTGCGTGTTGCACGTCAAATCGAACCAACCCGAATCCGACTAGATATATCTATTCGTGTGGAATACATATTAAAGACTTAATTACAATTAATACATAGGTATTGATCGTGTTTGAGTCGTGCATTGCAATATTCTGTGAAGTTTGTGATTAATTACATCAATCCAAGGTGAGTTCCGTGGCCCCTTTTTATGCTTTTATAATTGTTTCAATGTTTTACAAACTTGGGGGAAAAGTATGCTCACCCGTTTTCGATGCTGTACAATCTTACATACAATTTTCATACTTGGAATCAATGTGATACTATTCTTATATTCTAATACATACATGGTGTTATTCTATGATTCTTACAACCATTAATTCCCGGGTTTGGGAACCAACGGATAGGTATTGGTAGTACTACTGGGTTGACACCCCCACCCTCGACAGATCGGTTTAACTTGTGAGTTACCGACTACAGCTGCCAGCAATCAGGCCATGGGTGAATATATTCCGACAAACTTATATGCATAACGTCATTAGGTTTGGTTGTCTTAAACACATGTTATGTGGGTTTTGCTTACAGTATGATTCCATATCAAATTCTATACAGCATCAACTACATGTTTTCAATTTAAACCTGCGGAACTCACCAACATTATGTGTTGACATTTTTGAGCATATCTTTTCAGGTGAACATAATCAAAGAGGGTAGCTAGTGCAGATGCCTTAGCAGAGACCTCAGGATTTCAATAGTATTGCATATGTAATATTTGTCATTTGTTTTCATATTTGAACATTGTGTGATTTGTATTGGATCAATAAGACTATGATAGTCGTGGAACTGACTAACCACGACACAAGTCACCATTGTGTCGGGGGACGTCATGACACGAGAAGTTTGCATGTATTATATCTCTGTATTTATACCAAGTGTTATGACGATCCCGTCAGTCGCATCCTCGTGTTTCCGCTATAAGCGGGGGTGTGACAGATTGGTATCAGAGCCTTGGTTATAGAGATTTAGGTGGAGAATTCGACCTAGACTATAACCTAAGAACCTTCATATAGAATGCATGCTAGGGGTTGTGTGCATTTGATTTTACCTAAATGTCTTTCATGATTTGTGTGACACATAGACACCTGTATTCTGGATTTCCTGGCAAAAGGCCCTCGGGCTAAGGCAAGCATATCGCATATATCTCATTACGAGACCTGGTATGCTTACCTGGGATTTCTGGGATGAGTGATAAACTATGGTCAATACACAAAACTACAAGGCAAATGGGTCAAATATATTAAGTCTATGAACTTAATATACAGGTATATTCCTATATACCTAATAATCAACAAGTATGTTCCTACATACCTGATTTTATACATGTACACGTGTTATCTGAACACCCCGGGAAAGACATTATTACACTTAGTCTTTCTTCATGGGATACTTTTATACTAAGAACTTTACGCTTGTAGGCGCACAACATCATATTATTAGGGAACTTCGGTGATCACGCGTAGCGTCGATCTCGGATATTGAATCCGACCCTATCATAGTTATGACTGAAATCCTGAAAGTATGACGGATATGCAGTTATCATTAGACTTAATGTGCTTATATGCTTATTTGCTATTACATGCTATTATTGGAATACTGGCTCATGGACATAAGGACATTACATTATTTGTGCTTGATGAATCTAAATAATACTATGATGTTAACTTGGGGTAAGTGGAGCTAGGGTGACCATGCAAGGTAAATTACCATTACGGGTGCACACATAATTGCAATTCACCATGCATGAGAAGTCTGGTTAATCTTACCATGAGGTAACGATCATGAGTATCACACGTTTCTATTCTATACCCTAGGGTGCTAGGGTCATAATTCTAGTAAGTCCTTGTTGAAGGCAATCAAACATTGTAAGTCCTTGTTGAAGGCAAACAAACATTATAAGTCCTTGTTGAAGGCAATCAAACATTGTCAACATTTACTTAAGTCCTGTCCTACTTAGAGCCTTCATAGTATTTCCAATTATAATATTGACCTTATGAGAAATATCTCCACTTAGCGTTTCAGTAACCACTGATTAATGTTTAAGAATGAAAGTGGAATACATAAATGTAGAGGAGTAATGATACTCTCTACACATACAAAACGTTATTCTTTAAAATTATGCTAAGGATAAACGGATGTCACGTAACTGGTTTAGGCATCGTTCTAGGTATGCCACGGATGTGGTGGGAACGCTGCGGGGAACCCTATATATAAGCATCCTTGGTATACCAAGAATGTGTTTAAACTGGGCTACGTGATGATCCTGATTGTCTGAGGCATGATGCTATTATGACTCTTAACTCTATGCTATGTTGCTACCTTATATGTTACTTGGTGGCTATACTCTATTATGTGCTAATACTTGATGCTAAGTGTTGTATGATGATTACTTGTGAATGCTATTGATCTTGGATGCTTTCGGCGGTGTGGTTCTTCTTTGTGGGTCTACTTTGTGGTTCTTCTTTGCCGAGCATCCATTACAACCATTAGTTCCAGTAATGGGACCTAAGGATTGGTTTGGTTGTAATCTATACGTATGCGCCTTGTGGATCTTGCTACGTCATATAAACTTATACGTATGCGCTTTGTGGATCTTGCTACGTCATATAAACTATACGTATGCGCTTTGTGGATCTTGCTACGTCACATTAAACTATTTACACTTTGGGGACGTTTTCTTTACAGCCATCAATTCCCGTGTGGAACCGATGTATAGGTTTGACTGTAGCCATTCATAACTGGTAAAACCGCCTGTACATCAGTGTAGTTGCGGTGGCTCTTATTAAACTTATATTACGTTATTCTTTAGGATGATGCTAAGGAAAATTAAGATGTTATGTAACTAGTTTAAGTATATTTCAAAGTATATCGTGGATGTGGTGGGAACGCTGCGGGGAACCCTATATATAAACATCACCGGTATACTAAGAATGTGCTTAAACTAGGCTACATAATGATCTTAATGGACCGAAGCATGGGTTATTGGAACTTGATAAGTAAAACCATATGTGATTTTTTTATACTTTGATTCCTATCAAAGCACACACAAATCTTAAATCATAGTCAAGGCATTGCGTGCCTAAATCAAATAATTTTCAAAATGAGCTTTGACTCGTTATTCGTGGTTTTCAAAATCTCGTCAAAGTCTGTGTCACACCACCCAGAACATGCAATGCTGTAGGTGGAATTCCTACATCTCGGGATACTTTGTTAATTGAATATTTATATTATAGGTGATCACTCACCTCAATAATCGAATAAACTAATCATAACCTTGTTACCACTTATAAGTACGCATGTCTTCAATAAGGTTATGGCTGATCTCATATCTTGAGAAGTCCACGTATTCCCTTCGATTGTGAATCGAATGTTCACATCACATTATAATGTCAAATCATTCTTGTCCTTGATTTCGTATTCCTGAGTTAAATTATTCAAGATTTGAACATCATCCTAACAAACTCTACTATCTCAAACCTTGATCTTAAGCTTGTTAACATGATCTTTTCTTTATTACACTGATGTAACTTGAAATTTTCTTAATTCCTAATTGATATTAATTTCCTTTCATCGTAAAGTCAAACTTTATACTGCTTGTACCGTGGGAAATGCAAGAGTTTGCAAGTCAACCTATGACTAAGAACACTCGTATCTCCTAAATGATTCTATTTCATCAAAGCAGGGGAGATTCCCTTACTTTGATGATTCTCTATTTCGATAAATGGTTTCCCATTTGTTAGTTCTATGAAATTTCATCCTCTGGATTGGGGTGACTTCCTTATCTTGAGGATTGACTTCAATTATTCTCATTGGAAATTACATTTCATAAATGACATGATCTCACCAAAATAGGATTGAAACCCGTATTTTGGTGGCAAATGTCAACCTTAGATTGTTTTCTAGTTATTATCAAGATAGGCATGAATCATTACCTCAAATCCTTTAAGGAATATTTTTAATATAACTCCGATTGTGATTGATAACCACCTTCCTTAAAACTACGCTCGTGAAATCTTTCAACATCTTCAACCGTTAGACACCTAATGACAATCTTCACACGAAACTTAGGTTGAACTATTTTGACCCTGCTTTTAATTAACCGTGCTGTAAGTAAAGTTCTGAGCACCAGAATATATAGGAAATGAAACATTTATAACACTTACCCTTATATAAGTTCTAATATACCTAGAGTCTATATGGGAATCACATGGTGACACTAGTCTTATCTCTAGTGAGACGTCACTCCTTTTACATTTCAGAAATTATGCAAATTGAATGGTTGCTTAGAATATACATGGCCTTTGAAGAATGATGCTTGTCCACTAGTGGGTACCGCACTGAAATGGTAGAATGCCTAAACTCAAGTATAAGGTAGTGAGGCTGCAATAGTCATAACTTGAGATAAGTTTAAAATCTTTGGCGAGTGAGTACTATTACCCAAGGAATGAAATGCAAAAGTTAAAATTGTAATACTGGAATCATGCTCTTTATACTGATAGAATCCATAAGTTGACAAAGCTAATGTCATACCTTGTAACATTTAGATCAAATAGAATTAAGTAGGACATTGGGAAGATCTGTGAATAGTAGGACAAAGTTGGAGATTAGAGCAAGCGAACTAGTGGTGAAATAGACAAGAAGACTCAGATGTTATTATAGGCACATATCTTATCATCAATCAATACATATCTGTTGGATACTGGTAGAGGATAGCATTGATTCCTTCAAATTCACTCCTTCATTTGTCATGAACCCCAGTTGCTTAGAAATTAGTTAGTCGGTGGAGATAGGAAAACTCTCGACATGCGTAAGTTAAGATGTATAGAACTACTCAAAGACTGAGATTATTGTATACAGTATTGTTCTTAGAATAGGAAGGTTGGAAAGGAAATGACTGTTGTGTGTGACCTATTTTCTTCATTCCTACCGGTCATGGAAACTTTTTAGTTTTAACTTGGCCAGAATAAGTGCCTCTTATCTTAACTGTATTGGTGCATTATAAAAATTCAATTCGACACATTACCTCACAACGTCGAGAAATTAACCTGCATCTGTTTCAAATATTCGTATACCGTGGTATGATGTTACATCAATCGTTATTCTAAATGATTGATTCATTTTCTGTTTTAACAATATTCTTAACCATCCTTGTGAACCCATTTCAAGATCTTCACATAGCGTATTATTCTTAGACCGATGGTTGGTCAAAGGAGAAATACATATTCACAAGATATGCGTTAAGGTCATTTCATATGGTGACGTTTGTGATTCTTAAAATCCAACGGATAACTTTTCTTATCATTGCTGATCTTTCAATGATTTCTAGACTTCACCTTTCACGAAATTATGTTCTGGAAATTATGATTATAAGTCTAACATACCATGGTAACTCGTCATCGTGATCTAACATTCCATATGCCAAATCTCAAAGAGAATCCCGCGATTCTCTGGAAGAGTTCGAATTGGCATACATTACGTCAAGAATCTTGTAAAAGATTCTATACAAATGAAATAAAGCCGGATACCTATTGTCAAAGTCCGTTGGAAATCTAAACGTGGCCCAGAGTTCACCTGGGAACGTGAGGACCAAGTGAAATCCAAGTACCCATATCTTTTCGTTTCAGTCTCCTCGTGATTAAAATTTCGGGACGAAATTTCCTAAAGCAGGAGAGACTGTAACATCCCGTATTTTTTTATTATTAGTTAAAAGTTAAATTTTAAAATAATCAAGTTTAATATGTTGATAATAATAATAATAAAATAAAAACAATAATAAAATATTAATAATGATAATAAGGAAAACAATAATAATAATAATAGTATAATATTACTAATAATAATAATTTATAAAAATTTATTAAATGGATTTATAAGTCCAGGGGGGGATTTTGTAATTCCCAAAACTTGGTTTAAAAAAAAACTTAAAACAGAAAACAAACAATTAAGTAAACCTCAGGGACTATTCTGTAAATCCCAAACCACCCACCCCATCCCGTCGACCATCCCCTCCGGCCAAAATTCCGGCGGTCTCCGGCGATAACCAAACGACTAAAACACACGATTTCAGTCCAATCAAAAGCCACCAACACTTTCACGATGATGATTCGAACCGGGACCGTTGTTTAATTAAGAATTCATAGTGCAGAACATACCTAACCCACTCTCGACCGAAAGTCGGCCGACCACCCACCCAAATCGACCACTAAAACGCCACTATGATTAAATTAAAGGAGCACTTACGATCATTTGATCGTTTATAAATTGATAGTGAACTCAATTCGATCTGAAAAACATTGAAACATCCATTTCGATTAACACCTTTGGTCGCGATCTGCAACCTACTCGAACTCCCACTTAAACACGTTACAAACCCAAATTAACAGAGGGCTTTCAACCCTTAACATAATTCGAAGCTTCCTGTGTAATCAATTTGGTTTCATCAGTAATTCATCGACATTCGAACTCAAGCTAAGCCGCGACCTGTTCATCATAGCAATCACTTCAAATTCGAACATAATCAGGTAATTAATTGTGTCCATAGACTCGAAATCACATAGGGATCAAAAGCCCTATGTTTAATTTCATTATTAAGATCATATCGGGGTCCAATTTGATCGATTGATGAAACTAGGGTTCTTGGGGAAAATTTGGGGAATTTAGGAAATTGTGGTTAAAAGAACTACAAACCAATTATTACCGCGGCTGCGGCCTTTGGTTCACTGGTTTGGGCTATGTGTTTGTGGGTGTGAGGTCCCGGGTTCGACCCGGGCAACCTCCTTTTTATTGTTTTATTTTTTTAAAGCTTTATAATTACTTTAAAAATATGGAAAAATTTCTAAAAATTATAAAAATAAATTTATTAATTTTCCTTATTTTAAATCTTACAAAATAATTTTCTGTAAATTTATTTTATTTAAAAACTTTATTAGATGTTTATAAAATATTATTTAAAAATATTAAAAATACTTATTTTTATAAAATAAATTCTAAATCAAGTTTAACTATGAAATAATCATGAAAATCATGAAAATTATATAAATATTATTTATAAATATTATAAATAATTATTTCTATAAGATAAACGCTATATTATCTTTAAATATATTTTATAAATTCACAAATTATTTACAAATAAAATTGTGGGTTATTTCTTGTAAAATATATTTTAACCAAAGATATAGATTAATACCTTATTATTAATCAAAATACTATAATTGTAATTATCCTTATTTGTAATTATCTTTGGATAATTATAAATTATATAATTAAACCACATCATTTTTATATTTAATTCCAAAAATATATAAATACACTTATGAAATCCTCCTAATGGAATCAAAATGCAAATAAATACTTTGTAAACTTAATACCTATTAAAAACCCCATAATTCTAATCCTTGATTTAACGTTAATTTCAAACTTAATCTTGTAATATATATACATCTATTTGTGTGCGTGTTGCACGTCAAATCGAACCAACCCGAATCCGACTAGATATATCTATTCGTGTGGAATACATATTAAAGACTTAATTACAATTAATACATAGGTATTGATCGTGTTTGAGTCGTGCATTGCAATATTCTGTGAAGTTTGTGATTAATTACATCAATCCAAGGTGAGTTCCGTGGCCCCTTTTTATGCTTTTATAATTGTTTCAATGTTTTACAAACTTGGGGGAAAAGTATGCTCACCCGTTTTCGATGCTGTACAATCTTACATACAATTTTCATACTTGGAATCAATGTGATACTATTCTTATATTCTAATACATACATGGTGTTATTCTATGATTCTTACAACCATTAATTCCCGGGTTTGGGAACCAACGGATAGGTATTGGTAGTACTACTGGGTTGACACCCCCACCCTCGACAGATCGGTTTAACTTGTGAGTTACCGACTACAGCTGCCAGCAATCAGGCCATGGGTGAATATATTCCGACAAACTTATATGCATAACGTCATTAGGTTTGGTTGTCTTAAACACATGTTATGTGGGTTTTGCTTACAGTATGATTCCATATCAAATTCTATACAGCATCAACTACATGTTTTCAATTTAAACCTGCGGAACTCACCAACATTATGTGTTGACATTTTTGAGCATATCTTTTCAGGTGAACATAATCAAAGAGGGTAGCTAGTGCAGATGCCTTAGCAGAGACCTCAGGATTTCAATAGTATTGCATATGTAATATTTGTCATTTGTTTTCATATTTGAACATTGTGTGATTTGTATTGGATCAATAAGACTATGATAGTCGTGGAACTGACTAACCACGACACAAGTCACCATTGTGTCGGGGGACGTCATGACACGAGAAGTTTGCATGTATTATATCTCTGTATTTATACCAAGTGTTATGACGATCCCGTCCGTCGCATCCTCGTGTTTCCGCTATAAGCGGGGGTGTGACACCTTTAAGGAATATTTTTAATATCAACTCCGATTGTGATTGATAACCACCTTCCTTAAAACTACGCTCGTGAAATCTTTCAACATCTTCAACCGTTAGACACCTAATGACAATCTTCACTTAGGTTGAACTATTTTGACCCTGCTTTTTAACTAACCGTGCTGTAGATAAAGTTCTGAGCGCCAGAATATATAGGAAATGAAACATCTATAACACTTACCCTTATATAAGTTCTAATCTACCTAGAGTCTATATGGGAATCACATGGTGACCCTAGTCTTATCTCTAGTGAGACGTCACTCCTTTTACATTTCAGAAATTATGCAAATTGAATGGTTGCTTAGAATATACATGGCCTTTGAAGAATGATGCTTGTCCACTAGTGGGTACCGTAATGAAATGGTAGGATGCCTAAACTCAAGTATAAGGTAGTGAGGCTGCAATAGTCATGACTTGAGATAAGTTTAAAATCTTTGGCGAGTGAGTACTATTACCCAAGGAATGAAATGCAAAAGTTAAAATTGTAATACTGGAATCATGCTCTTTATACTGATAGAATCCATAAGTTGACAAAGCTAATGTCATACCTTGTAACATTTAGATCAAATAGAATTAAGTAGGACATTGGGAAGATCTGTGAATAGTAGGACAGAGTTGGAGATTAGAGCAAGCAAACTAGTGGTGAAATAGACAAGAAGACTCAGATGTTATTATAGGCACATATCTTATCATCAATCAATACATATCTGTTGGATACTGGTAGAGGATAACATTGATTCCTTCAAATTCACTCCTTCATTTGTCATGAAACCCAGTTGCTTAGAAATTAGTTAGTCGGTGGAGATAGGAAAACTCTTGACATGCGTAAGTTAAGATGTATAGAACTACTCGAAGACTGAGATTATTGTATACAGTATTGTTCTTAGAATAGGAAGGTTGGAAAGGAAATGATTGTTGTGTGTGACCTATCTTCTTCATGCCTACCGGTCATGGAAACTGTTTAGTTTTAACTTGGCCAGAATAAGTGCCTCTTATCTTAACTGTATGATGACAATTGGTGCATTATAGAAATTCAATTCGACACATTATCTCACAACGTCGAGAAATTAACCTGCACCTGTTTCAAATATTCGTATACCGTGGTATGATATTACATCAATCGTTATTCTAAATGATTGATTCATTTTTCTGTTTTAACAATATTCTTAACCATCATTGTGAACCCTTTTCAAGACCTTCGCATAGCGTATTATTCCTAGACCGATGGTTGGTCAAAGGAGAAATACATATCCACAAGATATGCGTTAAGGTCGTTTCATATGGTGACGTTTGGGATTCTTAAATTCCGACGGATAACCTTTCTTATCATTGTTGGTCTTATCTTGATTTCTACACATCGCCTTACCACGAAATTACATTCTGGAAGCTGTGACTATAAGTCTAACATACCATGATAACTCGTCATTGTGTTCTAACATTCCATATGCCATATCTCAAAGAGAATCCCGCGATTCTCTGGAAGAGTTCGAATTGGCATACATTACGTCAAGAATCTTGTAAAAGATTCTATAAAAATGAAATAAAGCCGGATACCTATTGTCAAGTCCGTTGGGAATCTAAACATGGCCCAGAGTTCACTTGGTGACGCGAGGACCAAATAAAATCTCAGTAACCTAATCTTTTTGTTTCAGTCTCCTCATAATTAAAATTTCGGGACGAAATTTCCTAAAGCAGGGGAGACTGTAACATCCCGTATTTTTATCAGTTAAAAGTTAATTTTATAAATAATCAAGTTTAATATGTTAAATAATTATAATAATAATAATAATAATAATAATAATAATAATAATGATAATATTAATAATAATGAAGATATTATTAATAAAAATAATTTATAGAAATTATTAAACTTAATCTAATAAGTTCAGGGTTAGTTTTGTAAATTTTGAAACTTGTTTTTAAAGATTAAAAACATGAAATAAAAATGTTTTGAAACCTCAGGGACCATTTGTGTAATTATCGAAAACCCAGCCCCCCACCCTTCGTTTTCCCGGCCGCCGGTCCGGCCAATCTCCGGCAAGCTCCGGCAAGGCCAAATCTATCCAAAATACCCGATTTTAAAACTCAAAACCAGTTTCGAACGATTCTAGAACATGACCGAACTAATACCCCACAAAAATTAGGTTCAATGGAAGTGTGATCGGGTACCTAACCCACTTCGACCCACTCGACCGAAAGAAACCACCACAATCACCACTAACGCCAATAATTCGTTTAATTAATTGAACCTGAGCGACTATATAACTGATCCTAATCGTGTGCAACTTTCAATTCCATCTATAACACACAAAACAAACGAATTCAATCCCCATTTCACCCGCGACCTGCAAGTTGGTCGAACACACCCTTCTGGTCAATATAATCCGAAATTGTTAGAGGGCTTCTGCTCACTAATAACATTGGAAACTTCCTGTGTAATTAATTTGATTAACATCAACAATTGCACATCAAGCTGATTCAAGCTTCGGTCGAAGCTGTTCTACATTTGTGCTTAACCCAATTCGAATCCAAACAGGTAATTGAACACATCCATATACTCGGTTTTACATGGGGATCAAAAGCCCCATGCATGTAATCGTTTACATAATCGAATTCTTGATCAATTTGGATCGAGTCGAATTAGGGCTCGTACGGGTTTGGGGGAAATGGGTGAAAGCTGTTTAAAACAAAAGGGAACTGGTTCATATCGCGGCTTAGAGCCTTGGTTCACTGGTTTGGGCGGTGTGTGTGTGGGTGTGAGGTCCCGGGTTCGAACCCGGCAACCTCCTTTTTATTGTATTATTTTTTTTAAAGCTTTATAAATACTTTAAAAATATGGAAAAAATTTCTAAAAATTATAAAAATAAATTTTATTAATTTTCCTTATTTTAAATCTTACAAAATAATTTTCTGTAAATTTATTTTATTTAAGAACTTTAATAGATTTTTATAAAATATTATTTAAAAATATTAAAAATACTTATTTTTACAAAATAAATTCTAAATCAAGTTTAACTATGAAATAATCATGAAAATTATATAAATATTATTTATAAATATTAGAAATAATTATTTCTATAAGATAAATGCTATATTATCTTTAAATATTTTATAAATTCACAAACTATTTATAAATAAAATTGTGGGTTATTTCTTGTAAAATATATTTTAACTAAGGGTATAGATTAATACCTTATTATTAATCAAAATACTATAATTGTGATTATCCTTATTTGTAATTATCTTTGGATAATTATAAATTATATAGTTAAACCACGTCATTATTATAATTAATTCTAAAAAAATATTTAAATACAAATATGAAAACCCTTTTAATGGAATCAAAATATATAAATAATTGTTTAATAAGTTTAATACTTATTGATAATTATTTATTAATACAAATAGAAATCTTGTAAACATATATACATCCATTTGTGTACGTGTCACGTGTTAAACCAAACCAACCCGAATCTTACAAATATATTTATTCGCAATAAACACATTTTAAAGACTTAGTTACAATTAATAATAGGTATTGATCGTGCTTGATCGTGCATTGCTTAATTCTTTGAAGTTCTTATTCATATACATTACATCAATCCAAGGTGAGTTCCGTGGCCCCTTTTTATGCTTTTGTAATTGTTTCAATGTTTTTCAAACTTGGGGGAAAAGTATGCTCACCCGTTTTCGATGCTGTAAAATCTTACATACAATTTTCATACTTGGAATCAATGTGATACTATTCTTATATTCTAATACATACATGGTGTTATTCTATGATTCTTACAACCATTAATTCCCGGGTTTGGGAACCAACGGATAGGTATTGGTAGTACTACTGGGTTGACACCCCCACCCTCGACAGATCGGTTTAACTTGTGAGTTACCGACTACAGCTGCCAGCAATCAGGCCATGGGTGAATATATTCCGTCGAACTTATATGCATAAACGTCATAGGGTTTGGTTGTCTTTAAAACACATGTTATGTGGTTTTTGCTTACAGTATGATTCCATATCAAATTCTATACAGCATCAACAACATGTTTTCAATATAAACCTGCGGAACTCACCAACAATTATGTTGACCATTTTTGAGCATATCTTTTCAGGTAATCATAAACAAAGAGGATAGCTAGAGCTGATGCCTTAGCAGAGACCCCCAGGATTTCAATAGACTACATTTGTATTGTATATCATTTACTGTTATATCTGAACACTGTGTATATGGATTTTTAGAATTATTAAGACTATGATAGTCGTGGAACTGACTAACCACGACACAAGTCATCATTGTGTCGGGCGACGTCATGACACGAGGATTTTGCATGTAATATGTCTCTGTAATTATACCAAGTGTTATGACGATCCCGTCCGTCGCATCCTCGTGTTTCCGCTACAAGCGGGGGTGTGACAATCTTGAATCTCGCATATTCGACCCTACCAAAACAACTCTCTGTTGAGCTTGAAATCACTGGTTCTTCTCCATACTTTCACAACTCTCTTGACCCTTTCGAATATACGAGCCTAACTCGGTATTTTTTTCATCTTTAATTATTTCTTGATATGTTTTGAGCAGATGATTCAAAGCTTGAGTTGTTTAAGCTTCAGATTTTGATCTCGTATAACAAGTACTGATTTGTATTATTGTATGATAATATTGATTGAAAACAGGGGTTGATCAATTTTAAAGACCAATTTTGTTTTGTGTTAAACTAAACGAAAACAAAGGGCCAATATTGATTTTAGTCAAAACAATTTTGATTTGGTCTGATATGGACTTATGTTAAGTTTTACTGTTTTAGAACATTATTGGTTTATGAAAAACTTTTAAAGATTTGAGGTATATTTGTATGAATTCAAACGGTGCTATTTATACATTTTGAATGTTAATGTAGTATTTTCTCGATTGTTGTTAAATATGATTAATTAAGAGTTCATGTTTCGAGTTATTTGCGGACGAAGTTCCCCATAAAGTTCACAATATGATTAATTAAGAGTTCATGTTTTGATTGTTGTTAAATATGAAACTAACTTTTATTTATGGTTTTATTTGACCCATCCTGACCCGGTCTATCCTAACCCGAACTCATTCCGACCCGAACCCATTCTGACCCGTTTCTAACCCAAACTCGTTCTGACCCGAACCCTCGCTAACCCGAACCCGTCCTGACCTAGCACCAGACCCGACCCAACCCGCCCATTTTGCCAGGTATAATACATACTGCATGCATACAACATATAATTTATCTTGAAAAATTGGGTGTTATCCATTTGAGGAAGTGTCATAAAAATTGAGAATTTTGATATTTTTGGATTTGGCCCATCCTGACCCGACCCATCCTGACCCGAACCCATTCTAATCTGAACCCATCCTGACCCGCTTTTGACTTGAACCCGTTCTGACCCGAACCCGTTCTGACCCGAACCCGTCCCGACCCGACATCTAACCCGACCCAACCCGCCCATTTTGCCAGGCCTACCCCTAAGCAATGGGGGTTTCAAGGGGGCAACGCCCCTTGGCGGGGGTCCGGGGGCAGCGCCCTGGTAGCGGAGTCCAAGGGGCGGCAGCCCCTGGCGGGGTTCAAGGGGCAGAGCCCCTGGCTGTGAAATTCGAGTGGAAATTCGAGTGAAAAATACGTATTTTTTAATAATTATTTAAAATAAAAAATAATATGATTAAACTGTCAAATGACAGTTTTTCCCGGTTTTTTCCCTCAAAATCGAATTAGTTTATAAAGTTGGTTACTTTTCTCTTGATTTCTTCTTCTGGTTTCACGAAATTCACACAATACAACATACTAATTCTTGATCTCGTTTGAGTTGTATCCGATTGATCATTCGAGTGAACCATCGAATAATTTCGATCTGAAAGTGATCTTCACGACTCTCAGATTATCCAAGTTTATTTCAAGTTTTCTACAATAACCACATACAATGATTAGCGGGAGTAAATCCACGTCATGACTCGGTGTGGGTTTGTGTAGCCAAACCAATCCACCAGCATATAGCAAGACCCATTAAATCATACCATTATAGAGTATCCACATACAATGATTAATAGGACTAAATTGACTTGTTTCATGGGTTTGTGTAGCTTAAATAAGCCACCAACACGTGGGCGAGCACATCAAAGGCCAACAGTTATAAATATTCACATACAACGATCAGTAGGACTGAATTAACTTCTTACGATCAAGGGTGGGTTTGTAGCTAGCCAAAAGGCCCAAAACAATTCACTAACTAACATGAAGGGCCTAACTTTGCGAAGTACCCATATACCAGGTTTAGTAGGACTAAACTGTCTAAGTTTGAACAAATATATCTAGTTGTAACCTAAAGTAACGTATTAAGATCATTTAATACTTAAAATATAAAATAAAAGTCCCTTCTCGTTGTTATTCCGTTGGTAATAATGATCAATTTACTAGAGAAATATCTTGGTGTCTCTAATTAATGTGTGAAAATATGTGTGTAAAATAAATTATGAACATGATTTTCAAAAATTAGTTTTAGAAGGGAATTACCAACTAAATTCAAACAATCAACAACTCGACCAGTCGTGAATAGTAAAGTTTAGACAAGTCTGAATATCAAATCTCTGGGCACTATGGACAAATATCGATAATAAGTCGTTATCATGTTCAAACCTGTTAAGAAGAATGATTTTAACTAAGAATCTAACATGAACTAACTAACAAAGACTAAACTAACGAAAGACTAAGGAACTAAACTGTAGGCAAACCAACACGAAGGAAACCAAGGATGAAAATACAACTACCTAGGCTAGGCATCCTATTGATGAAGCGACTGCCCTCGAAATTAATTAATCATATGACTTTGGATCTAATGATACAACTGACTAGGCAAACAATCAGGTTTGTTAAATCTCCTTTCGGACTCACTAACTCATCTAAACGAATCCTAAACGTTGTGAAAAGCTCACCATGATAACTAATTGGATCTCCTTCCAGACTCACTAATCTAAAAATGCTAAGGTATCTAAATATTATCTCACCTACGGTCTCAACAATACTATATCCTAGAACTGGAAGTTGGAACTCACAACTCTTAAGATAAAGGGTAAATCTATTTATGCGACCTAAGTCATGGAATCATAAGAATTCTAAGGTGAAAAGGTAGAACTCACTTTTGTGCAATCCTATCCTAACCAAACAAAGAACCAAGATGACTTGACACCCTATCACCTCCATGTCTCAAGATTGGTAGACTACTAGTTTAAATTCACACACAAGCCTCTCTATGATTGACTATTCCTAGCTCAACCACCAAAACAATTCAAACACAAAGTAAGTAATCTAACTGTTAACCAATAATATTGTTTCCAATATTAGTGGTAATTTTGTGTATATGTTTATATTTAGATGAGTTGATTTTATCAATCAATCTCCTAATTAGTTTCCTGTAATTACTCTTGTATTGCCCTACTTATAGGGATGTTTTCCATTGTAAAGAATTCAAGTGAATATTGTGAATATTGGAGTCTTTCATGGTATCACCCCTTTCCTCTTGATCTCGATCAAGTTTTCTGCCATCCCTCCTTTCTTCGACCCTCCCTCTTCCCATCATGGGCGATAAACCAGCCGAACCACACAACCCCAACCAACCCGAAAACAAACCAATGCAACCCTTACACCCCGTCTATACCGTGTCAAATATCTAGCATAAGATACGCATCTTATATGTCGTCAAAGTTTCATACTCTACTTGGGTCAAGCTCTTCTTGCTTCACGTCAAAGGGTATGATGTTCTTAACCACATTGACAAAACTCCGGCTCCGGCTAAAGACACTCCAGAATTTGTTGCTTGGGAGAAAATTGACGACGTGGTCCTTCAGTGGATCTACGGTACACTCTCCGATGATCTCCTCGTTCGTGTTCTCACTGACGAATCCACGGTTCACGCTGCATGGCTACATGTTCAACACTTATTCATCAACAACAAAGGCCCTCGGATCCAGGCTCTTCAGCACGAACTCTCCAACTTCACCCTTGCATCTGCAACCAACCTTGAAACGTACTGCCAGAAAATACGTGATCTTACAGATCAGCTCGCTGCCCTCGGTTGCCCCATGGACAATCAACTTTGGGTCTTCATCTCGTACATGGCTTGCGACACGAATACGAGATCATTGCAGTCATCTTGAATCAATCGCTTCCCACATGGGAAGATGCGGTTGATCAACTTCAGTCCGATGCCAGTCGCATTGCTGCTTGGGATAAAACCGCACCCACCCCTCTTGTTACGGCTGCTCTCACTCAAACCAACCCCACATCCGAGTGGCCCAACAACTCAAATTCCAACCATAATAGGCGGTCTGATAATAACAGGAACAACAGCCCCAATCGTAACACTAATCGGCCCAACAACAATAGAAACCCAAATAATGGGTACTCCAACCAGCCGTAAACCCAACATCAGCCTCCTCCATACTACCCTCCCCTTTATTAGGCTCCTACCTACAAGACTCTCCCTTGCCCTTATCTGATTATCGGCTGGGCCCAACCTCCTCGGCCCAACAGGAGCTACACTCCAAACAACAACTAGCCAGCCCATGCCAACTACACCGCTGTGGACCCTCTTCAACCAACACAACTGGTTAATGCGGTCCAGGCCCTGTCCATTGACTCAGGCGGCGGACAGTGGAACTTTGATACAGGGGCATCTTCCCACGTGACATACGACGCAAGTATACTTACAAACTTCTCTAATTATTCGCCAATAGATTCAATAATTGTCGGTAATGGTCAAAAAGTTCCAGTTTTGGGTTCCGGGTCTCACACCTTACAAATTTCATCCAAACCATTACACCTTAAATCAATTCTTTTCAATCCTAACATTGTTAAAAATCTTATAAGTCGCGTCAATTCAATATTGATAACCATACATCAATAGAATTTGACCCCTTTGGTTTTTCTGTGAAGGATTTCAAGGATGGCACGATCCTGAGTCGTCATAATAGTTTCAGTGAAATCTATTCACTCACACCTAATGCTTCTGCCATAACATATAACAATTTTGTCTCCCCCACACCATCACCTTTTTGGCATTCAAGACTTGGACATCTGGGTCAACCCGTTATGGATTTTCTTCGTAGTAGTAATTTTATTTCTTGTAATAAAATTAGAATGCCTTCTCTTTGTCATTCATGTCAATTGTCTAAACATAAGAGATTACCTTTTTTGGATTCTATTTCATGTACTTTAATACCATTTGCATTGTTGTACTGTGATTTATGGACTTTACCAATTACAAGTCACGCAGGTTATAAATATCATATGGTACTAACAGACGACTACACACAATATACTTGGGTGTACCCCCTAAAATTCAAATCCGAAACATTTTCTAAGTTTGAACATTTTCATAAATTCGTTACTACCCAATTTCGGTTGCCTATTCAATCTTTTCAATGTGACATGGGGGGTGAATTTGATAACCATATATTTAAAAATTTTAACACCCAACATGGAATTGAATTTCGTTTCTCTTGCCCACACACATCCCAACAAAATGGGAAATCTGAACGCATAATCCGTCATCTCAACGAGATCATGTTCACCCTCCTTACCCATGCTTCTTTAGCTTTGAATTTTTAGGTTGAGGCTCTCCATACTGCCTCTTACTTACACAACATTCTTCCTACCAAACTTCATGCCAACTGCACCCCTTTATCTCTTCTTTACATTCGTCAACCATCCTACACTCACCTTCGAGTATTCGGTTGTTTATTTTACCCCAACACCTCGGCCACCCGCTCTCACATATTAAACGTTCGATCTATGGCATGTGTTTTCCTCGGATACCCGGATAATTATCGCGGGTACCGGTGCCTTGATGTTTCCACCGGGAAAACCGTCTTCTCCCGCCATGTCACTTTTGACGAAAATCAATTTCCATTTGCCACTCCAAACCAAACCGCACAATATCACACTTTTCTAGACCCTACACCTATTTTACTAACTCACCCATCTACCTTCTGTGCACCATCTTACACTACCCATCCCCATGGCCCAACAGCACCTGGCCCAAACCCCACCTCAAATCCACCCGTCCCCACCAGCCCACCCACACCTACTGTCCATGGCCCACATCCCTTACCTCAAACTCCTCCTAATATTAACCATCACAACCCTTCTATCTTAGGCCCACATCCTTCCACCCTTACCCCTCAGCCGAACACCCAGCCCATACCACAACCGTCTCCATAACCGGACCCATAACCGGACCCATAACCGGACCCACCCCCACCTCCACCGGTTCATCACATGCAAACTCGCTCATGGTCGGGTGTGTTTAAACCACGTGTTCCTTTTTCCCTTCATACTAAAGCTACCCGTCCATGTCCCCTCTTCCTAAATCTCATCTTTTTGCTCTAAAGGACCCAAACTGGAAAAAGGCTATGCTCGATGAGTATGAAGCTCTATTAGCAAATAATACATGGGAACTTGTCCCACGTCCTGTAAATGCTCATGTAATTCGTTGCATGTGGCTCTACCGACATAAATTTCATGCCGATGGATCTTTAGAACGACACAAATCTCGTCTCGTGGTAAATGGCAAAAGCCAAACTGTTGGAATTGACTGTGACGAGACCTTTAGTCCGGTTGTTAAACTGACTACCATTCGTACTGTTCTCAGTTTAGTAGTTTCTAGAAACTGGTCCATCCATCAATTGATGTGAAAAATGCTTTTTTGCATGGCACTTTAAAGTAGACTGTATACGTGTTTCAACCTCCCGGTTTCACCTCTCCAACTCACCCCAAACATGTTTGTAAACTCACCAAGTCACTTTATGGCTAAAAACAAGCCCCTCGAACTTGGTATCAAATTTTTGCAGGTTACTTAGCTAAGTGTGGATTTCGAAGCAATATTTATGACACGTCACTCTTCATTTACCAGCGTGGATCTCATATGGCTTACCTCCTTCTATACTTTGACGACATCATTCTCACAGCTTCTAGTGACACCCTTCTCCATGACATCATCAAAACCCTCATGCCAGAGTTCAAGATGACAGACCTCTGGAATCTGCATCACTTCCTTGGCATTGCGGTTCAGAAGCAAGGTAATGGTCTTTTCTTGTCACAATCCACGTATGTTGCGGATATCTTGTCTCGCGTAAATATGACTAACTGTAATCTAGTTAGCACTCCAGTGGAAGCCGACCCTAAACTTAGTGCCACGGCTGGCTCTATTTTCACTGATGGTTTGTTATGCCGTAGCTTGGCAGGGGCGCTACAGTATCTTACCATCACTCCGCCCTGATATCTCGTATGTAGTACAACAGGTCTGTCTTTTCATGCATGCTCCCCGCGAACCACACTTTCAGTTTCTGAAACGTATACTTCACTACTTAAAAGGCACCCTGTCACACGGTTTACTTATCTCTCCTCCCTCATCTATGAAGCTCACCGCTTATTCAGACGTGGATTGGGGTGGGTGTCCGGACACTCGCCGTTCTACTTCAGGTTACTGCATCTACTTGGGAGGTAACCTCGTCTCTTGGTCATCTAAACGTCAACCAACAATCTCGCGATCTAGCACTGAAGCCAAATACAGTGGAGTTGCAAACACGGTTGCTGAAATTAGCTGGGTTCGAAATTTGCTTCTAGAGTTGAAAGTTCCGATTCGTCAAGCCACTATTGTTTACTGTGACAACATCTCCACTGTTTACCTTGCTGAAAACCCGGTTCAACATCAAAGGACGAAACACATAGAATTGGACATCCACTTTGTTTGGGAACAGGTATGGCTCGGCTTGGTTAAAGTCCTTCATGTTCCAGCTGACTATCAGTATGCCGACTTCTTCACAAAGGGACTTCCTAAGCATCTTTTTCAAAAGTTTAGTTCCAGTTTATGCCTCCGCTCATCTACGGCTCAAAATGCGGGGGCGTGTTAACCAATAATATTGTTTCCAATATTAGTGGTGATTTTGTGTATATGTTTATATTTAGATGAGTTGATTTTATCAATCAATCTCCTAATTAGTTTCCTGTAATTACTCTTGTATTGCCCTACTTATAGGGATGTTTTCCATTGTAAAGAATTCAAGTAAATATTGTGAATATTGGAGTCTTTCACTAACATGTGATTTTAACAATTTAAACACAAAACTCAATAAAAAACCACAAAAGAGAGAAAAGCAAGCATGAATGCTTATAATTAGTACGCATAAAACATGTTAATCTAACAATAAACATATCTTTTCAATAGCATTATACCTTTTGATTAAACAAAATAGAAAATGCAACCACTAGGCTAGCCTAGAAGAAAAGATGGTTCAGGCTTCACATGAGGTATGGAATAGATATAACTGGTGTAGAGTAGGATTAGCCATTAAAAATAGTCTAAAATATTAATCTTCAACTATAATATTAGTATAAAAGATTTAGCTACTCATAATATCCAAGAACATCAAACTCAGAGAACTCACAAACATGGTTAAACCATAAACTTATGTGAGAAAATAATGTTCAAGAATAAAAATAAACAACCAAACCCAGGAGCGTCTGTATAGTATAAATAACTAAGGTAACCCCTAGGCCCCTAAATTTTATGGGCCCTCAAATTTAAAAAAAAAATAGGTTTATCTATAGTCTAAGCTTAAATATATATTATAAGCTAATCAATATTTATGTTCTTAGAGATAAAGAAGGGTAACAAAATAATTAAAGGTTTATTAAGGTCGACTTACAAAACTTGATTCATTAAGGTAGACTTATGAAACTTGGTTCATCAAAAAATTATCGACTGTTCATGGCTGAGAGTTCTTTTAGGTTCATCAACTCTAAATTATCTTTTTCAATTAATCATTTAATCTACTACTATTATTGTTTGATCTAGATTTATGCTCATTTATTTTAATCTACTATTGTTCTTTTGTTAGTTTAATATATTGTTATCTTTTGATTTTAATCAACAATTGCAATTGAATTTCTCTTCACTTTAATATGTTGTTGCTTGTTTATTACTTAATCTGCCCTAAGTTGTTTTGTACCAAACTAGAAATAAATTTGTTTGTATCGCCGATCGAAAGCAAAGATGTTTAAGAATAATATAAAGACGAGTGCCTCAAATTTTTGTTTCACTTTAGGCCCCAGAATCGTTGGTCCAAACCAAATGGCTCCCGCTTTAATATTCCACTCCATGTGAACTTCCTATGTCGTGCAAATTTTATTCTAATCTACTGTTGCATCCATTTTAATTCCGTTTTGTGGCCTGATGTGATCTAATATATATATATATATTAAATATAAATATTCCCTACACTTTTTAGTAAATTTAAAGTAGTTTTTCTATAATGTCGTAATATTTGAAACAAAACGTGGCTTAGTATTTAGATTAAAGTAGTTTAAGTTAAATCATATTGATCATTTGTTTGTTGGCCACGTAATAATACAAAACTGATTTTTTTGAAAGCTAATAAAATAACTACAATTATAATTGCGACTTAAATGGCTTCATGCATGTAATTTTTTTGATTATTGCATCTAGCTCACGCGCAGATGATTTAAAAGGCCACAAGAATTACATTAAGACTAAAAAAAATTGTGAGGATTTGAACTTTGAAGGGCCGCCCATGTGAAGATCCAATGAAGGAAGAGGCAAATTCAATAATGATGCACAGGAATTAAGGAAAAAAAAGAGGGAGATGACGGCTGAATGAAGCAGGGGAGAGTGAAGAATACGCACGAGAATATTTGGAACGAGACGAACGAGCAGAATTCTGAAATTTTGGAGTGACAAGGGTTGAGAATTGACATTCGGTTTGCCTAGTTTATATTTTTATTCAATTCCAACTCGACTTTTGTATCGTTTATAATTATTATGGGCTAAATTCTTGACCTACCTAGGTTTGGTTGAAAAATAATATGTTTTGACTAAATATTTAGTTTTGATTTCGTATATTCGTTTATTAATCTTAGAACTTGATTATTTTCTCAATTAAATATGGCAACGTGTATTGTTTTATGCTTGAAGGTTATTATCATGCTTATGTATGTTTAATCTTGATTGATTGTATGACATCTAGATTAGGTTTAAACGTTAAAATTAATTACTTTGTGTTTTTAATTTTAGACTTTGATTAGAGATAATCTTACGAGCATTGGTTGTGATTTGAAAGTATTATTCAATGTGCTACCTTATCTAGAACGTAGGGGTGATAGATATTGCTTAAAATCTCCTATCCATTGCTTGTTAGGTTTAGATTTCACGAGAGCGTGTTTTGCCTTCCATTCGTGGTATTAGTGTTTTAGGGTATTTATTGGATTTAGTTAAGTTATCGTTTATCTCAGGGTTAGAAAATATAATCTTAATGATAATATGGTAGGAAACCTAAGGGAGATCTTTCATTAGATATTTTAATAAACCTATCTTCTGCTTTACACGTGTCTTTGGTTTTCTTAGGGAGTAGCAACATACCTAGTTAACCTTAGACCGTATTTTTAGAGATAGCCATACGAGTTATTACCTTTAGGTCATCACATGTTAGTTGGATTTCTGCCTAGATAGTTATTTCGCATATTTAATCGTATTCAAGTTTCCGAGTTTGAGTTCTTAATTTGTTTATTTCCATCGTCGCGTTTAGATTAAGTAACTTTAGTTAAAAAAAATTATTTTGTCTATTAGCAATTACTTAAAATAATTAAATTAATCATGTTAGAAGTCGATATAGGTTTATTATTGAGAGCTGCCAAAAGTGTCCACGGATTCGATATCCGGGTTTACCTAAACTTTACTATATCACGACTGGTACACTTGCCGTTTGTGTGAAGTTTAGTTAGGAATTCCCTTTTAAAACTAATTTTTGAAATTTTTTTAACATAAAATAATATATATTTTTCACACATCAAGTTTTTGGCGTCCTTGCTTGGGACATTGTTTTGGCGATTTTAATAACTATCCGAGTCGGGGATCTAATAATTTGTTTTCTAGTTTAGAGTTTATTTTTTTAGTTTAATTTCTTCTTATTTGCTTAATTGTGCCTTTAGTTAGTATTTTGTCTTTTTATTTTTATTTTTTTGTGCCTTAATCTATTAGGTAAATTTCTTTTTCTTTTTCCTTTATAATTTTCTTCTGGTTTATGCGCCATACCCGTTCTGCCGGACCGCCTGAGTTTCAACCACTTGACGATCCAGAGCGTGCGTATGATCGACATTTGAACGGGTCTGACACAGAGCTTGAGATCGAGGAAGATTCCTGCGACAGCGAATCCACTCATGCCACAGAATCTAAAATGGCCGACAAATAAGCACTAGTGAGGAGAGTGATTGCTGACTACGCCAAGCCCACTGCTACCGGAGCTAGGTCTAGTATTGCACGTCCACCTGTCACTGCCAACAATTGGCAAATCCCTCTCCAAATTATTTCAATGGTCACAAACATTGTTTAATTTCACGACTTGCCTGCTGAAGACCCTAGCTCTCATTTGGCTCACTTCGTAAGGATCTGTAACACCTTTCAGGTGAGCAGTGTTTCCGAGGATACATGCAAAGTTGCGACTTTTTCCATATTCTCTTACTGACCGCGCTCACAGCTGGCTTAAGTCCCTGCCCACATGATCCAACTACTTGCACTGATATGCAAGACAAGTTCTTGTGTAAGTACTTTCCCCCTTCGAAGACCGCTCGTTTGAGGAGCATGACTCATTCATTTCAGCAGAAGCCGGCAGAGACTTTCTACAAGATCTAGGATCGTTTCAAAGATCTAGTGCACGAGTGTCCATATCATGGTTTGGAGGATTGGGTGTTGATTGAGAAATTTTACAACGGAGTTACTCCTGTGACGAGGAACATGCTGGATACTACTGCCGGTGGTAATCTGATGACCACCAAAACCTTTGAGGAGTGTAACATGATGTTTGAGGACCTAGCCATGAGTAGTTATGAGTATCCTGATTCTAGAGCCCCGGTTGCTGCTCAACAAGGAGTGCACCAAGTTGATTCTAGCACCGCTTTAGCCGCCCAGGTTGAGGCATTAGCTAAGATGGTAGCAGACCTGCAGAAGAAGAAGGAGCAGGTCTGTGAGATCTGTCATGGTGGTCATGATACTATTGATTGTCCCATTTCTGCTGATAGTTTTCAAGAATAGGTCGACCTTGTTAACAATCTTAACCGGATGCATGGAAATACCTTCGGTAATTCCTATAATCTTGGTTGGAGAAATCAGTAGAACTGGAGGAGTGGGAACCCACCGGGTTTTCAACCACGTACTCAAAGTTTATTTTAGAATAAGAGTTCAAGTAGCGGCCAGACTAGTGGCATAGGTCAGGGCGAGAAGAAGCCCAACATTGAGGAGATGATGATACAGCAGTCACAGATGTTGACTCAGTTCATGGAAAGGGATGACACTAGGTATAATGAAGTGTAGGCTAGAGATCAGGAATATTAGGTTAGGTTCTAAGAGAACGAGGCCATGATCAAGAATCAAGGAGCATTATTCTAGAATATAGAAAGGACTATGGACCACTTATCAGATATGTTTCAGGAAAGGCAACTTGGAAGCCTACCTAGTAATGTAATGAAGAATCCAAATGCGCATGTGAAAGTTGTGACAACAAGGAATGGTAAGTCGTCTGGTGTGGTTGAGCCTCCTCTGGTGATTGAGGAGGAGGTCGATAAGGAGATAGAGATGGAGGCTTCTACTAGAAAGGTGCAACAGAAGCTACGCCCAGCAAGTACAGCACAGCTAGAGGAGTCCCTAGAGAAGCTTACTAAGAAGAAGAAGGTGAAGGAGTCATTAGTCTATTTTGACAGACTTCCATATCAAAGAAAATTGGCTCAGCATTGGTCTGAGGAGCAGTATGGAAAGTTCCTTGAGATGTTTAAGCAGCTCAAGGTGAACTTACCTTTTGTGGAGGCATTATAACACATGCCTAAGTATGCTAAGTTTCTGAAGGATCTGCTCATGAATAACAAGAATTTGGAGCCGATCTCAACTATGACCTTAAGCGAGGATTGTTCGGATGCTGTGCAGAACAAACGACCACAGAAGATGGCCGATCCGGGTAGTTTTACAATTCCATACATCATAGGTGGTTTGTCTGTGAGCAATGCTTTGGCAGATCTGGGGGCTAGCATCAACTTGATGCCATATTCTGTGTTCGCTAAGCTAGACCTAGGTGAGCCAGCACCGACACACATAAGCATTCAGTTGGCGGATAGGTCGGTGAAGTATCCACAAGGTATTGTAGAGAGCATGCTCGTTAAGGTAGATAAGTTCGTTTTTCCTGTTGATTTCGTGATCTTAATATGGATGAGGATGAGAAGGTCCAACTGATCTTAGGATGACCTTTCCTAGCTACTGTGAGGGCATTGATCAATGTCCTTGACGACAAGCTTAGTTTACGAGTTGCGAATGAGACGAATACATTCGATGTGAACAAATCCATAAAGAACACACACGATCAGGATGATACCTTGTACTTCATAGATACCATTTGGAATGGTTAATATTCTTGGCTATTATCAATAAGGGTAATTTAATATATCTTCTAAAAATATTTGGAACAGGTGACTACGAGAATTCGAGAGTTTATCAGATTAGATCAGACAAACTCACAGATCCTGGTTAGGGAGAACCAGAAAATTGAGTTGACCGCCTTCGCCTTTGAGCTTGACTCGATAGATCGTGAATGTTCACCTGTCAAGGAGGCCAAGGTGTGTGAGGTGATTACGAGAGGGGAACCGATAGAGAAGCCTTCAGTTGAGACTCCCCCATCCTTAGAGCTTAAGGAATTGCCATCTCACCTGGATATGCATTTCTGGATGAGGGATCTTAGTTACTGTTAGGACCGTGTACGTATGGAGTACTAACTGATTCTACGTGAAACCGAATCAAATAGCGCGGAATTCTATTTGATTGGCGATCCAATCAGGGAGAATGTTAACCAGATCAAACCTAACGATTAGAATACGTTAAGAATGAAGTAGGAATGATCAGAAACGCTCTGTGAAGTTGGAAGGGACGCTTTGTGCGAACTGGGACGGCTAGGGTTGTCAATTATCAAAGTGTTTTTTTACGAATTAAGTGGTATTTATAGGTTACAGCTTTCATTCGTACGACTGAGCCAAGCGACTGGCTCAGTCGGGCGACTGAGTCATATGATTGATTCATTCGTACGACTGAGTCAGTCTTATGACTCAATTGTGCGATTGACTCAATCACCTGGTTCAGTCATGCGATTGGCCCATTCGCATGGCCCAGTCGTGCGACTGAATCAGAATACTTAGTTAAGCACATTCTTGAACCTTTAATGAATCAGAACTATGTCTAACAACTGTAAACCTATATAACATGTTCATATATGCGTGTAACAATAAATAATATTAATAGATATGACATTAAACAACCAATAAACATTCATAGAAGAGTTTTTTGTCATTTCATTGATAAAACATTACATATGTGTTACAAGATGAAAGTCTATTACATTGAAGCTCACTAGACTAGAACTAGGGACATGTGTACCAACAAACTCCCCCTTGGACCTAGTTCTATCTAAACTTTGACTTCCTTCTTGAACTCTTCAAATCTCTTCAGTTGTTCTTCTTTCGAAACCCTGGCATGGATATTAAGTGCGAAGCATAGACGTATGATATGCTGAAACTGTAGTGCTTGCACTATATCCTACGTTTCAAAAAATAATGGCCACTTGTATAGCGTATAAACATCTGACGCTGACAAGTTGATAAGCCATATGGGGTCGAACACCCTTATTGTGTCCACCGTGCCTTCCCTATCCAAAACAATGATGGTCTCTCCAGAGCGCCAGTCATAGTACCACCACTTAAAATGTGGTGTAAAGTCCTGTGACATCTCCCTCAGTGGAATTCTGTACATCGTACGCGGAGGGCGCCACTTCAGGACTATCTTTGGTAGACCAGTGGGACTCACTTCAGACCTACGGATGTACCTCGTAGCGTGCTGTGGTCTGAAGTTTACCCATCTCATCCGGTATTCCCTTTTCAGGGCAGCCTCAAACTAGCCTGACATTTTCTTCGGATCAGTATATAGTAACTTCAGGCGTGCCAGCTGGTTTAGCTCAAACTCGAGGAGAGTCTTCAGATAATGAGGGAATCTAAAGTACTTGATTACCCTCTCCCTTTTAACTGTATAAACTCCAAGGTCATCAAAATAAGCCCAAGCAATGATCTTCCCTGACACCTTCATGTTCTTTTTGACTTTGTATATCTTGGTGTAGGTACTCTGATCAGAAACGCTCTGTGAAGTTGTAAGGGACGCTTTGTGCGAACTGGGACGGCTAGGGTTGTCAATTATCAAAGTGTTTTTTTATGAATTAAGTGGTATTTATAGGTTACAGCTTTCATTCGTACGACTGAGCCAAGCGACTGGCTCAGTCGTGTGACTGAGTCATACGATTGATTCATTCGTACGACTGAGTCAGTCTTATGACTCAATCGTGCGATTGACTCAATCACCTAGTTCAGTCGTGCGATTGGTCCATTCGCATGGCCCAGTCGTGCGATTGAATCAGAATACTTAGTTAAACACATTCTTGAACCTTTAATGAATCAGAACTATGTCTAACAACTGTAAACCTATATAACATGTTCATATATGCGTGTAACAATAAATAATATTAATAGATATGACGTTAAACAACAAATAAACATTCATAGAAGAGTTTTTTTTCATTTCATTGATAAAACATTACATATGTGTTACAAGATGAAAGTCTATTACATTGAAGCTTACTAGACTAGAACTAGGGACATGTGTACCAACAAACTCCCCCTTGGACCTAGTTCTATCTAAACTTTGACTTCCTTCTTGAACTCTTCAAATCTCTTCAGTTGTTCTTCTTTCGAAACCCCGGCATGGATATTGAGTGCGAAGCATAGACGTATGATATGCTAAAACTGTAGTGCTTGCACTATATCCTGCGTGTCAAAAAATAATGGCCACTTGTATAGCGTATAAACATCTGACGCTGACAAGTTGATAAACCATATGGGGTCGAACACCCTTATTGTGTCCAACGTGCCTTCCCTATCCAAAACAATGACGACCTCTCCAGAGCGCCAGTCATAGTACCACCACTTAAAATATGTTGTAAAGTCCTGTGGCGTCTCCCTCAATGGAATTCTAGACATCGTACGCGGAGGGCGCCACTTCAGGACTATCTTTGGTAGACCAGTGATGGGACTCACTTCAGACCTACGGATGTACCTCGTAGCCTGCTGTGGTCTGAAGTTTACCCATCTCATCCGGTATTCCCTTTTCAGGGCAGCCTCAAACTAGCCTAACATTTTCTTCGGATCAGCATATAGTAACTTCAAGCGTGCCAGCTGGTTTAGCTCAAACCCGGGGAGAGTCTTCAGATCATGAGGGAATCTGAAGTACTTGATTCCCCTCTCCCTTTTCACTATATAAACTCCAAGGTCATCAAAATGAGCCCAAGCAATGATCTTCCCTGACACCTTCATGTTCTTCTTGATTTTGTATAGCTTGGTGTAGGTACTTTGAGTTGCTGTAACGCGTTGGGCTCTGACCTCAGCGAAGCAAAATTCAGCCTTTCGGGTATGTACATCAGCATCCGAGGCCTAGGCTTGGCTAGTTGATGCTTCAGCTCCCCTTTCTTTCTCACTGAGTTTCTCCAGAATATCACTGCTGAGGGTGTTAACCAGATCTGGAAACACATTGCCCTCTCGGTCTACGTATTCTGGATAATGCTGATCAGTGATGTCTTCTATCTCTATTTCTTCAACATCGTTGAGCTCGTCATCATCAGCATCATCAAAAGTTGGAGCATCCTTTATAATCTCGTCCGGATTCAGTCAAAATATCTCAGCAAGTTGCTCGTCGGTTAGGTTGTGAATTATTTCTCCTTCTTCAGGAGTATAACTCACCGACCTTCTGACGATCCCCTGCAGATCAAGAATCATTGTGAGTTGGACTTGATCTGTTAGAGGGGAGCAACATCATGTTCATCTTGCTGAAATCCCGGATCTTCTTGATTTAGACATATAGAATAACAATCATTAGTAAGTAATCAAGATAATCAAACATTAATCATTAAACATTTACATAAGTTACATAAACATTGAAAGATGATTCAAGAACAAAAGTTGAATAATAAAACATCTAATCTGTACTTTTGCCCTGAATCACAGCCAGATCTTCAGCAGACGAGAAGGTAGGCGGGGTAGACGATGATGCTCCCTGGTCCTGTTTCCTCTTGGTCCTTTGCTCTTGACCAGGAGCGGAGGCGGATACAGATGCATCCCCTTCATCGTCATCACCATCCTTGCCTCAAGCCTCACCATCAACCTCCTCATCATCATCTTCACTTTCATCCTCTTTATCATCATCCTCATCATCATCACCATCGTTATCATCCTCTCCTTCCCCTATCTTCAGTGGCTCAGCTTGCGACCCCTTCAGCTTTAGCAAAATCTTCATATTAGCTGACTCCAACTCCTCAATCTTCTGAGTAGACAGGACGTTTTGCTCCTGGAGTTGGGAGATCTGCTCAGCCTGCTGAGCAATATGCTGAGCTTGAGAAGCATTTTGCTCCTCAAGCTGATGAAGCCTAGCTGCCTTCTCCTCGTCTGCAGCTAACAGCTTCAGCACCAAACTGTTAAGTGCTGCAGGCTGTTCCTCCACTTTAATAGGAGGGAGGGATGATTCTGTGGGGAAGGAGGATAGGCTGGCTTGGTGGCTCGTGGTGGTGGTAAAGATTGGGGGTGGTATAGAGGTTGTAGGTCGTGTAATGGTGGTGGTGAAGATTGGGGGTGGTATAGAGGTGGTAGGTGGTGTAGTAGTAGTGGGTGGAGGAGTAGGAGTGGGTGGTGGAGTGGTAGTAGGGGTGGTTGATGTAGTGGTGGTGGCTGTGGAGGTAGTGAGTAGGGTAAACCTCCTTCGCTTGGGCTTCAGCCCATATGGCTGAGCCATCCGTTTCCTCCGAGTCCCCCTGGACCCGGAGGCACCCCCTTTGCTACTGGGAGGGTCTAGGATCTAAGATGGGTCAGTGACAGTCTCCCCAGACCCTCCAGGACGTCCGCCAACCGTCCTAATACCCCTCTCCGTCGCTACGACACGGCTTCCTACCGTTCGTACCAGGGGCTCATCATCCGACTCTTCTTGCTCATCAAGCTGAAATCACTGATGGAAAAAGCACTCACTGCTCCTCCTTGGGTGGATGATGGAGATGTCATATCGAGATTAGTGGCCCTAGATTGTGTGGGGCTAGTATCTCCACCATCATCGTCGTCATCATCTGAATCATCATCCGGAACCGCAATCGGCTCCGAGTCCGAATCACTATCATCGTGACGCCACTTTTTCCTAGCTGGCGCCACGTAATCCTCACGGGCCAAATGCCCAAACAATCTCCTCACCGGGGGCTTGACCTGCTTCCCCCGGTATACCCTCATTCTCCCTACTATCGTATCATCCATAACTTCCAACATGACTGCATCATCTTTCTCCTTAGGCAGCTGGGGGAGTTTCTGATCGATAATCATCTGAATGAACCTTGTGTACATACAGAAACTCTCCTTCCTCTTGGGCTCGATGTTCTCCACCAAGTAGGTGAAGATCATCCTAGAGAAGCTGAAAGGATGGTTCAGCACCAGTGCAGCGTACGCATTCTGCATCTGGTCTGACACTTATCAAAACCACCCTTCCTTGAAGCGATGCATCTAAGAAGTACATGTGCCAAGTATTTGAACTGGGGGAACAAGTTGCTCTTCTTGAGCATACTTGTGTTGATATCCCCAGAATACTTGGCTTTCATGAAGTAGCCACGGACGGTAAGGGGATGTAATCTAGTGGGGCAATCTGTATCATCCTCGAACTCAAGAACCGTCCGTATATCCTCTTCAGTGATCTGGATGGCCTCCCCAAAAATCGAACTCGTGATAGTGTAGAGATTGGTAGACCGGTCTACAGCAGCGTTTTTCCAAAACGCCTGCTGTATCGATCGGTAAGGAGTGCAAGGCGCCGAGATCACACGAAAGATCCTCGGGCGTCATAAAAATGAGATGATCCCAGCAAACTCCGTAGAGTTGCGGGAAGTCAGGTCGAGATAAGCACAAATGTTGTGCTTAGAGCTCATAGGCCATCTGCTCGCCATCTGTGACACAAGGTAAATAAACGTTAGTACGTGTCAAAGTATTCCAGACTTGTTTCATGTAATTGAACATCTTGTTCAGTCGTGCGACTGAATTGAGAGATTGAATCTAGTCGTGCGACTGAGCTGGACGACTGAGCTCTAGTCATGCGATTGAGCTCATTCGTGCGACTGAGTCAAGCGATTGGACTTAGTCGTGCGATTGCTCATGCATTTTCCTCAGTCGTGCGATTGAGCTTAGACACATCGTTCAGTCATGCGATTGAACCATTCGTCTATCTCAGTCATGCGAATGAGTCTAGTCTTCCTGCTCAGTCGTGCGATTGAACCATTTGTCTATCTAAGTCATGCGAATGAGTCTAGTCTTCCTGCTCAGTCGTGCAATTGGAGTTCATCAGTGTGTCCAGTCACATGACTGACGGTTTGTCCATTCAAATTTGATTTTTGAGCGATTCGTGATATTAAACGTTGAGATTGTAGGATTCTATGTGCCCAAGACACTTAGAATATTGATGTGGTTAGTACGTTATGATCTAAGTCGGGTTATACCCAATAACAAGCTAAGCAAACACCAATTAAATATTTAATTGATGATATGATCATACAATTAAATATTTACACCAATTTAGAAAATGGGTTTTCTAAATAAGTTGCATATGAGAAGGAACAATTTATTAACATATTTTGTTCAAAAATATATTATTTGAAATGTTATTTAAGTAAGTTAGATAACATGACAAATTAATAATAGGATTGTATGGATTATACAATTAAAGGGTTGATTGTATATTTAGTAGAAGACTAGAAAATAATGTGTGATAAGTTTTAAGGGGGAAAACCTTTTCAAACTAGATTTTCGGCCGCCCCCCTTATTATTATTGGTTCACTTGCTTCTTGAGATAAGACACACATTAACTAGTCTTGTACTCCTTATTCCACCACTCTCATTACATGCAAGAACACAAAAGAAATTTCCTCTCTCACTCTAAAAAGCTACGGCCAAGGTAGCAGCATTAGTGGGTTTTGAAGAGCATTTTGTGTTATCTTTTGGTGGTGATTCCTTCTAACAAGAAGGTGTTTGCAAGGAGGCTTGGGGTATACAAGTTTGAGGGCTCCTTCTCTTGGAGTCTTGGCCGATTTTGGACATCCAAACTTCCTTTCTTTGGTCGTTTTTGCTGCTGAAAGAGGTAGTTATCACATCTCATTGTAGCTGTGATTTTATGTAGTTTTACATATGTTCATAACTTGCTTATTCACATAAATGATCCTTTGTTATATGGGTTTGTTTTACACATATATAAATCACCTAAACAACATGATTTTTCAGCTTTATAATCATGTTTTAAAGTAATTATTCCGCTGCGTTTTCAGTAAGTTTAAGAGGTTAAACTATTTTTTATGTTCTTACAAACCCTACAATGGCATCAAGAGCCGGTTATGTGGATAGCTTGCTTGTTCTTGTCCTTTAAAATTGGTTTTAAAGGATGATTATCAACTCATAATAGGCTGATTTTGATTGATTCAATAAACCCCATATCTTTCAAAGTTATATCTTCATGCTTATGATTAAACCTTGAAAGATAGGAATGTCAATTGGTTGATATGTATAGTTGTTGTTTGTTTGGACAAACAAACCCTAATTTCAAGTTTACGTTGGCTGAAAATTTGGGGTTTGATGGGGTTTATTTTGTTTGTTGAATGATGTTTATGATTGTTCATATGATAGTGCATAACCTAGCTTAGACCTTGTGTTGTTTGGTTTGGATTGAATGTATTTATTTGATTAGATTCATTCAATGGGGTTGTATATTAATTTGTGCTTTGTTTAAAAATGTATTTTGTCTATTTATTTATTGGGATGTAAAAATAGATTAGGAGTAATTTTCTTTTACTAGAAAATATGTATTAGGATATATATTGTGACACACCGTAACTTCAGGTTAACACCATTCAGACTGTTGTCGTTATCATTGTTACATTCTCGTTATTACATGAAACATTTACAAGCATCGCCACCGTCATCGTTTGTAACATCCCGTAATTTTTTATAAAACAATTACGTTTAATACGTACTAATTCCAATAATTACAAAATTTATAATAATAATCATAATAATAATAATAATAGTAACTAGTGTTTTTCCCCCACGCGCGTTGCGCGTGTGATGAACGGGGGTCAGAACCGGATTTCAGTTATGGCTGCTAACCATAAACGATAGCCACGCCAAAGCAAACGGAAACCATTTTTGAATATCATCATTGCCCGACCCATTTAGATCAAACACAACCCGACTCAACACTCATGAGTAAAAAACCGAATCAACATCAGGTAAACCGTTGGATATCCCTTGTTGAAAAAACATTAACGATTGAATCCACATATATTATTGATGATTATGGATTTTAAGGGTGTGTTTGGCATTTGGGGTCACATATTAGAACTGCTTATGGTTTTTGAAATAATCAGAAGAAAATAATTAGCTGTAACAAAGATCAATGCAGAAGATAGAATTCAGATTTGCTTTTGCTTTAAAGAAACACAATAATCAGACAAGCAGTTTGCTTCAATCCAGATAATCACAAGCGATTTGCTGAATCAAAACAATGAGCAGAATAAGCAAGTCAAACACCCCCTTAAACCGGATAAAACCATCAATATTTAATACATACCACATAACCATCAGGGGTCCAACTTATAATATCCCACTTGATTGTGATATTTCCATTCGGGTCAAGTGCATCATAAGCTTCTGCAAATCAACAAACAAAAAGGGTCGATAGTTGTTCATTGTCGAAAAACCAAACTTTGGAAAAGATTGAGCATAGAATATCATTATATGAAGCAACACATGATCTTAAGTATTTAAAACTTCACAAAGGTGCAAATTAATCATTCATGAAGACTTAATTACTAACCTAATCTTTTATCTTGAGTAACACACTAACACAAGCTGATCAAACATCCAGATTTGGTTTAGTATAATATTATTTCAATAATTCACTGATATTCATCTACAGATCAATTTACATACCACAAAGTACAGATCATTCAATATCCCAAACCATTTTCCACAAATCAAAGAATTCAGTCTTGAAAGTACCAATTCATCACACTAACTTGATTTCATCACTGAAATCTCATAACCCCTCATTCATTTAACCTATTGGAGCACAAATCTTGATACACAAAAATCGAATCTTTCCGATTTACAAACATTAACAACCAAAATGATAAAGCACCCACAAATCAACTTCCCCAATATTTTAAAATTATGCTAAAAAGAAGCACAAATCTGATGAATTCATCGAAACCCCCCACACCCATCACCCAATTTAGCCATTAACCCTCAGAACTTGATCAAAGAATATCAAATCTATGAAATTAAGCAAACCCCAGATACCAATTTGATTAAAATGGCAAGAGAACCGAAAGAGAGGAGGACCGCCGCAACCGAAGGATAATCAGACACTGAAAGAGAGGAGGACCGCCGCAACCATCGCAACCACCGCCACAACCATCGCAACCACCGCCGCAACCATCGGAGCACCACCACCGCGGTAACCATCGCAACACCACCACCAACGCAACCATCGCCGGCAAAACCACCACCAACCCCCAAAACACTTGAAATCGGACAGATGAAATCAGAGCATACGAGAGTAATACCCACCTGGGTTATCGATGAAACGATGTCCTCTTTGGAGATAAACGATGGGTTGAAGCATCCGTTGTCGCCGGAGATGGGTGTGAGGTCGGTGATGACGATTTGAAGATGGCGATGATGATTTGAAGATGGTGAAGATGGTGATGGTTTTGAAGATGGTGATGGTGTAGGTTCCAAGGTGTGAACAGTGAACTACTGTTCACACCGACAATTTGGATTAATAGTAATAGAAATAATTATAATAATAATAATAATAATAATAATAATAGCAAAGATTTATAAAAAAAAATGTATAAAAATTAGATTTATAAAGTCCAGGGGTTGTTCTGTTATTTCTGAAACTTCAAAAGAAACATTATTACATAAAATATAAACTCTGAAAACCTCAGGGACCATTTGTGTAATTATCTAAAACCCAGCCCCCCACCCTTCGTTTTCCCGGCCACCGGTCCGGCCACCCTCCGGCGAGCCTCCGACGAGGCCAAAACACTCGATTTTTACACGGTTTTAACCCAATTAAGACCCCCGACATTCTCACATGCAAGTTTCGAACTCGTGGACCACTTAAAATTGAATAATTGAAGACGATAATGTGACCTAACCCACTTCGGCCGCTTTACAATTCACAAACCAACTTAAACAGTATCAATAATCTAATTAAATCGATATAATGGAACTTTATCGGTCTATAAATTGAATACATTTCTCAATTGCAAAAGAAACACAAACAGATACTGAATTCAATCTCCTCTTCAATCCGCGACCTGCATTCTAACCAAGATCCTTGTTCGAAGCCTTGTTAATCACAATAGATAGAGGGCTTTTGGTTATTATCAATCTTATAACCTAACTGCAAGGTTAATTTGATTACCAACAACGTTTGCATTTTGGAATCAACTCCCACAACTTCGCGACTTGTTCTTCGTGGGGTTCTTCATCAATTCGTCTTCTTTCTGGTAAATTAAATACATAAACACACACTATTTAACATGGGGAGTAAAAGCCCTATGAATTTAAGCATTAACATTATCGAATTGATCCTCGATTTTGGGGCGGATCGAACTAGGGTTTATATGAAATTGGGGGAAATAAGTTAGAGATGTTAAAACCAAATGAAACAGATATAAACCGCGGCTGAGGCCTTTGGTTTACTGGTTACATGCTTGGATTCTAGGCTTGAGGTCCCGGGTTCGAACCCGGGCACCCTCAACCATTTTTTTTAAAGCCTATAGCCATCAAAAAAAAATACATAAAAATTTCTAAAAATCATAAAAATAAATTTTATAAACTTTCCTTATTTTAAATCTTACATAATTATTTTCTGTAAAAATTATTTTATTTAAAAACCTTAATAATCTTTATAAAATATTATTTATAAATATTATAAATAATTGTTTTTATAAAAACGGACCCTAAATCGTGTGTAATTATGAAATAATCATGAAAATTATATAAATATTATTTATAAATATTATAAATAATTATTTCTATAAGATAAACGCTATATTGTCTTTAAATATATTTTATAAATTCACAAACTATTTACAAAAAAAATTATGGGTTATTTCTTGTAAAATATATTTTAACTAAAGGTATAGATTAATACCTTATTATTAATCAAAATACTATAATTGTGATTATCCTTATTTGTAATTATCTTTGGATAATTATAAATTATATAATTAAACCACATCATTTTTATATTTAATTCCAAAAATATATAAATACACTTATGAAATCCTCCTAATGGAATCAAAATGCAAATAAATACTTTGTAAACTTAATACCTATTAAAAACACCATAATTCTAATCCTTGATTTAACGTTAATTTCAAACTTAATCTTGTAAACATATATACATCCATTTGTGTACATGTCACGTGTTAAACCAAACCAACCCGAATCTTACCAAACATATTTATTCGCAATAAACACATTTTAAAGACTTAGTTACAATTAATAATAGGTATTGATCGTGCTTGATCGTGCATTGCTTAATTCTTTGAAGTTCTTGTTCATATACATTACATCAATTCAAGGTGAGTTTCCGTGGCCCCTTTTTATGCTTTTATAATTGTTTCAATGTTTTTCAAACTTGGGGGAAAAGTATGCTCACCCGTTTTCGATGCTGTAAAATCTTACATACAATTTTCATACTTGGAATCGACGTGATACTATTCTCATATTCTAATACATACATGGTGTTATTCTACGATTCTTACAACCATTAATTCCCGGGTTTGGGAACCAACGGATAGGTATTGGTAGTACTACTGGGTTGACACCCCCACCCTCGACAGATCGGTTTAACTTGTGAGTTACCGACTACAGCTGCCAGCAATCAGGCCATGGGTGAATATATTCCGTCGAACTTATATGCATAAACGTCATAGGGTTTGGTTGTCTTTAAACACATGTTATGTGGTTTTTGCTTACAGTATGATTCCATATCAAATTCTACACAGCATCAAATGTTTTAAATTTAAACCTGCGGAACTCACCAACATTATGTGTTGACATTTTTTGAGCATATCTTTTCAGGTAATCATAAACAAAGAGGATAGCTAGAGCTGATGCCTTAGCAGAGACCCCCAGGATTTCAATAGACTGCATTTGTATTGTATACTGTTATATCTGAACACTGTGTATATGGATTTTTAGAATTATTAAGACTATGATAGTCGTGGAACTGACTAACCACGACACAAGTCACCATTGTGTCGGGCGACGTCATGACACGAGGATTTTGCATGTAATATGTCTCTGCAATTATACCAAGTGTTATGACGATCCCGTCCGTCGCATCCTCGTGTTTCCGCTACAAGCGGGGGTGTGACAGATTGGTATCAGAGCCTTGGTTATAGAGATTTAGGTGGAGAATTCGACCTAGACTATAACCTAAGAACCTTCATATAGAATGCATGCTAGGGATTGTGTGCATTTGATTTTACCTAAATGTCTTTCATGATTTGTGTAACACATAGACACCTGTATTCTGGATTTCCTGGCAAAAGGCCCTCGGGCTAAGGCAAGCATATCGCATATATCTCATTACGAGACCTGGTATGCTTACCTGGGGATTTCTGGGATGAGTGATAAACTATGGTCAATACACAGATCTACAAGGCAAATGGGTCAAATATATTAAGTCTATGAACTTAATATATAGGTATATTCCTATATACCTAATAATCTACAAGTATGTTCCTACATACCTAATTTTATACACGTACACATGTTATCTGAACATACTGGGGAAGACATTATTACTCTCAGTCTTTCTCCATGAGATACTTTTATACTAAGAACCTTACGCTTGTATGCGCACAACATCATATTATTAGGGAACTTCGGTGATCACGCGTAGCGTCGATCTCGGATATTGAATCCGACCCTATCATTGTTATGACTGAAATCCTGAAAGTATGACGGATATGCAGTTACCATTAGACTTAATGTGCTTATATGCTTATTTGCTATTACATGCTATTATTGGAATACTGGCTCATGGACATAAGGACATTACATTATTTATGCTTGATGAATCTAGATAATACTATGATGTTAACTTGGGGTAAGTGGAGCTAGGGTGACCATGCAAGGTAAATTACCATTACGGGTGCACACGTAATTGCAATTCACCATGCATGAGAAGTCTGGTTAATCTTACCATGAGATAACGATCATGAGTATCACACGTTTCTATTCTATACCCTAGGGTGCTAGGGTCATAATTCCAATAAGTCCTTGTTGAAGGCAATCAAACATTATAAGTCCTTGTTAAAGGCAATCAAACATTATAAGTCCTTGTTGAAGGCAATCAAACATTATCAACACTTACTCAAGTCCTGTCCTACTTAGAGCTTTCATAGTATTTCCAATTATAATATTGACCTTATGAGAAATATCTCCACTTAGCGTTTCAGTAACTACTGATTAATGCTTAGAACGAAAGTGGAATACATAAATGTAGAGGAGTAATGATACTCTCTACATATACAAAACGTTATTCTTTAAGATTATGCTAAGGATAAACGGATGTCACGTAACTGGTTTAGGCATCGTTCCAGGTATGCCACGGATGTGGTGGGAACGCTGCGGGGAACCCTATATATAAGCATCCTTGGTATACCAAGAATGTGTTTAAACTGGGCTACGTGATGATCCTGATTGTCTGAGGCATGATGCTATTATGACTCTTAACTCTATGCTATGTTGCTACCTTATATGTTACTTGGTGGCTATACTCTATTATGTGCTAATACTTGATGCTAAGTGTTGTATGATGATTACTTGTGAATGCTATTGATCTTGGATGCTTTCGGCGGTGTGGTTCTTCTTTGTGGGTCTACTTTGTGGTTCTTCTTTGCCGAGCATCCATTACAACCATTAGTTCCAGTAATGGGACCTAAGGATTGGTTTGGTTGTAATCTATACGTATGCGCTTTGTGGATCTTGCTACGTCATATAAACTTATACGTATGCGCTTTGTGGATCTTGCTACGTCATATAAACTTATACGTATGCGCTTTGTGGATCTTGCTACGTCATATAAACTATACGTATGCGCTTTGTGGATCTTGCTACGTCACATTAAACTATTTACACTTTGGGAATGTTTTCTTTACAGCCATCAATTCCCGTGTGGAACCGATGTATAGGTTTGACTGTAGCCATTCATAACTGGTAAAACCGCCTATACATCAGTGTAGTTGCGGTGGCTCTTATTAAACTTATGTTACGTTATTCTTTAGGATGATGCTAAGGAAAATTAAGATGTTATGTAACTAGTTTAAGTATATTTCAAAGTATATCGTGGATGTGGTGGGAACGCTGCGGGGAACCCTATATATAAACATCACCGGTATACTAAGAATGTGCTTAAACTAGGCTACATAATGATCTTAATGGACCGAAGCATGGGTTATTGGAACTTGATAAGTAAAACCATATGTGATTTTTTTTTTATACTTTGATTCCTATCAAAGCACACACAAATCTTAAATCATAGTCAAGGCATTGCGTGCCTAAATCAAATAATTTTCAAAATGAGCTTTGACTCGTTATTCGTGGTTTTCAAAATCTCGTCAAAGTCTGTGTCACACCACCCAGAACATGCAATGCTGTAGGTGGAATTCCTACATCTCGGGATACTTTGTTAATTGAATATTTTATATTATAGGTGGTCACTCACCTCAATAATCGAATAAACTAATCATAACCTTGTTACCACTTATAAGTACGCATGTCTTCAATAAGGTTATGGCTGATCTCATATCTTGAGAAGTCCACGTATTCCCTTCGATTGTGAATCGAATGTTCACATCTCATTATAATGTCGAATCATTCTTGTCCTTGATTTCGTCTTCCTGATTTAAATTATTCAAGATTTGAACATCATCCTAACAAACTCTACTATCTCAAACCTTGATCTTAAGCTTGTTAGCATGATCTTTTCTTTGTTACACTGATGTAACTTGAAATTTTCCTAATTCCTAATTGATATTAATTTCCTTTCATCGTAAAGTCAAACTTTATACTGCTTGTACCGTGGGAAATGCAAGAGTTTGCAAGTCAACCTATGACTAAGAACACTCGTATCTCTTAAATGATTTTATTTCATCAAAGTAGGGGAGATTCCCTTACTTTGATGATTCTCTATTTCGATAAATGGTTTCCCATATGTTAGTTCTATGAAATTTCATCCTCTGGATTGGGGTGACTTCCTTATCTTGAGGATTGACTTCAATTATTCTCATTGGAAATTACATTTCATAAATGACATGATCTCACCAAAATAGGATTGAAACCCGTATTTTGGTGGCAAATGTCAACCTTAGATTGTTTTCTTGATTATTATCAAGATAGGCATGAATCATTACCTCAAAGCCTTTAAGGAATATTTTTAATATCAACTCCGATTGTGATTGATAACCACCTTCCTTAAAACTACGCTCGTGAAATCTTTCAACATCTTCAACCGTTAGACACCTAATGACAATCTTCACACGAAACTTAGGTGGAACTATTTTGACCATGCTTTTAACTAACCGTGCTGTAGATAAAGTTCTGAGCGCCAGAATATATAGGAAATGAAACATTTATAACATTTACCTTTATATAAGTTCTAATCTACCTAGAGTCTATATGGGAATCACATGGTAACACTAGTCTTATCTCTAGTGAGACGTCACTCCTTTTACATTTCAGAAATTATGCAAATTGAATGGTTGCTTAGAATATACATGGCCTTGGAAGAATGATGCTTGTCCACTAGTGGGTACCACACTGAAATGGTAGAATGCCTAAACTCAAGTATAAGGTAGTGAGGCTGCAATAGTTATGACTTGAGATAAGTTTAAAATCTTTGGTGAGTGAGTACTATTACCCAAGGAATGAAATGCAAAAGTTAAAATTGTAATACTGGAATCATGCTCTTTATACTGATAGAATCCATAAGTTGACAAAGCTAATGTCATACCTTGTAACATTTAGATCAAATAGAATTAAAGTAGGGCATTGGGAAGATCTGTGAATAGTAGGACAAAGTTGGAGATTAGAACAAGCAAACTAGTGGTGAAATAGACAAGAAGACTCAGATGTTATTATAGGCACATATCTTATCATCAATCAATACATATCTGTTGGATACTGGTAGAGGATAGCATTGATTCCTTCAAATTCACTCCTTCATTTGTCATGAACCCCAGTTGCTTAGAAATTAGTTAGTCGGTGGAGATAGGAAAACTCTCGACATGCGTAAGTTAAGATGTATAGAACTACCCGAAGACTGAGATTATTGTATACAGTATTGTTCTTAGAATAGGAAGGTTGGAAAGGAAATGACTGTTGTGTGTGACCTATCTTCTTCATTCCTACCGGTCATGGAAACTTTTTAGTTTTAACTTGGCCAGAATAAGTGCCTCTTATCTTAACTGTATGATGACAATTGGTGCATTATAAAAATTCAATTCGACACATTATCTCACAACGTCGAGAAATTAACCTGCATCTGTTTCAAATATTCGTATACCGTGGTATGATGTTACATCAATCGTTATTCTAAATGATTGATTCATTTTCTGTTTTAACAATATTCTTAACCATCCTTGTGAACCCATTCCAAGATCTTCGCATAGCGTATTATTCTTAGACCGATGGTTGGTCAAAGGAGAAATACATATTCACAAGATATGCGTTAAGGTCGTTTCATATGAGGACGTTTGGGGTTCTTAAATTCCAACGGTTAACCTTTCTTATTATTGCTGGTTTTTTTTTATGATTTCTAGACTTTCACCTTACCACGAAATTATATTGTGGAAGTTGTGATTATAAGTCTAACATACCATGGTAACTCGTCATCATGTCCTAACGTTCCATATGCCAAATCTCAAAGAGAGTCTCGCGATTCTCTGGAAGAGTTCAAATTGGCATACCTTTATGTCAAGAATCTTGTAAAAGATTCTATACAAATGAAACAAAGCCGGATATCTATTGTCAAAGTCTGCTGGGAATCTAAAAGTGTCCCAGAGTTTACATGGGAACGTGAGGACCAAAGGAAAACCAAGTACTCATGTCTTTTCGTTTCAGTCTCCTCGTGATTAAAATTTCGGGACGAAATTTCCTAAAGCAGGGGAGACTGTAACATCCCGTAATTTTTTATAAAACAATTACGTTTAATACGTACTAATTCCAATAATTACAAAATTTATAATAATAATCATAATAATAATAATAATAGTAATAATTATAATAATAATAATAATAATAATAATAGCAAAGATTTATAAAAAAAAAATGTATAAAAATTAGATTTATAAAGTCCAGGGGTTGTTCTGTTATTTCTGAAACTTCAAAAGAAACATTATTACATAAAATATAAACTCTGAAAACCTCAGGGACCATTTGTGTAATTATCTAAAACCCAGCCCCCCACCCTTCGTTTTCCCGGCCACCGGTCCGGCCACCCTCCGGCGAGCCTCCGGCGAGGCCAAAACACTCGATTTTTACACGGTTTTAACCCAATTAAGACCCCCGACATTCTCACATGCAAGTTTCAAACTCGTGGACCACTTAAAATTGAATAATTGAAGACGATAATGTGACCTAACCCACTTCGGCCGCTTTACAATTCACAAACCAACTTAAACAGTATCAATAATCTAATTAAATCGATATAATGGAACTTTATCGGTCTATAAATTGAATACATTTCTCAATTGCAAAAGAAACACAAACAGATACTGAATTCAATCTCCTCTTCAATCCGCGACCTGCATTCTAACCAAGATCCCTGTTCGAAGCCTTGTTAATCACAATAGATAGAGGGCTTTTGGTTATTATCAATCTTATAACCTAACTGCAAGGTTAATTTGATTACCAACAACGTTTGCATTTTGGAATCAACTCCCACAACTTCGCGACTTGTTCTTCGTGGGGTTCTTCATCAATTCGTCTTCTTTCTGGTAAATTAAATACATAAACACACACTATTTAACATGGGGAGTAAAAGCCCTATGAATTTAAGCATTAACATTATCGAATTGATCCTCGATTTTGGGGCGGATCGAACTAGGGTTTATATGAAATTGGGGGAAATAAGTTAGAGATGTTAAAACCAAATGAAACAGATATAAACCGCGGCTGAGGCCTTTGGTTTACTGGTTACATGCTTGGATTCTAGGCTTGAGGTCCCGGGTTCGAACCCGGGCACCCTCAACCATTTTTTTTAAAGCCTTTAGCCATCAAAAAAAATACATAAAAATTTCTAAAAATCATAAAAATAAATTTTATAAACTTTCCTTATTTTAAATCTTACATAATTATTTTCTGTAAAAATTATTTTATTTAAAAACCTTAATAATCTTTATAAAATATTATTTATAAATATTATAAATAATTGTTTTTATAAAAACGGACCCTAAATCGTGTGTAATTATGAAATAATCATGAAAATTATATAAATATTATTTATAAATATTATAAATAATTATTTCTATAAGATAAACGCTATATTGTCTTTAAATATATTTTATAAATTCACAAACTATTTACAAATAAAATTGTGGGTTATTTCTTGTAAAATATATTTTAACTAAAGGTATAGATTAATACCTTATTATTAATCAAAATACTATAATTGTGATTATCCTTATTTGTAATTATCTTTGGATAATTATAAATTATATAATTAAACCACATCATTTTTATATTTAATTCCAAAAATATATAAATACACTTATAAAATCCTCCTAATGGAATCAAAATGCAAATAAATACTTTGTAAACTTAATACCTATTAAAAACCCCATAATTCTAATCCTTGATTTAACGTTAATTTCAAACTTAATCTTGTAAACATATATACATCCATTTGTGTACATGTCACGTGTTAAACCAAACCAACCCGAATCTTACCAAACATATTTATTCGCAATAAACACATTTAAAGACTTAGTTACAATTAATAATAGGTATTGATCGTGCTTGATCGTGCATTGCTTAATTCTTTGAAGTTCTTGTTCATATACATTACATCAATTCAAGGTGAGTTTCCGTGGCCCCTTTTTATGCTTTTATAATTGTTTCAATGTTTTTCAAACTTGGGGGAAAAGTATGCTCACCCGTTTTCGATGCTGTAAAATCTTACATACAATTTTCATACTTGGAATCGACGTGATACTATTCTCATATTCTAATACATACATGGTGTTATTCTACGATTCTTACAACCATTAATTCCCGGGTTTGGGAACCAACGGATAGGTATTGGTAGTACTACTGGGTTGACACCCCCACCCTCGACAGATCGGTTTAACTTGTGAGTTACCGACTACAGCTGCCAGCAATCAGGCCATGGGTGAATATATTCCGTCGAACTTATATGCATAAACGTCATAGGGTTTGGTTGTCTTTAAACACATGTTATGTGGTTTTTGCTTACAGTATGATTCCATATCAAATTCTACACAGCATCAAATGTTTTAAATTTAAACCTGCGGAACTCACCAACATTATGTGTTGACATTTTTTGAGCATATCTTTTCAGGTAATCATAAACAAAGAGGATAGCTAGAGCTGATGCCTTAGCAGAGACCCCCAGGATTTCAATAGACTGCATTTGTATTGTATACTGTTATATCTGAACACTGTGTATATGGATTTTTAGAATTATTAAGACTATGATAGTCGTGGAACTGACTAACCACGACACAAGTCACCATTGTGTCGGGCGACGTCATGACACGAGGATTTTGCATGTAATATGTCTCTGCAATTATACCAAGTGTTATGACGATCCCGTCCGTCGCATCCTCGTGTTTCCGCTACAAGCGGGGGTGTGACATCGTTAAACGTGTTATGGTATATAATACTAACATGAGGAATAACCCCGTTTTTTAAAATATAAAATCGTGTTTGTAGAGGATTCAAATAAATGGGATTACTTAAGGAATCCTTCTAATTAACATAGCTTGCCCATTTACGTCGTTATCAACCGGAAAAAATTCGGGAACTCGGGGACTAAGTGCGAGGACCAAACGTGACAAATTGCCAAACTAGGGCTGGGTATATAAACCCCTCACCAGCCCTAAGTTTCATTTCCACTCCCTTTTCTTCTTCTTCTTCACCATCTCCTCCTCCACCTCTCTACCACCTCCTAGCACCAACAATCACCTCGTTTGAGCTCGTTTTCACCGGGGAAATCATAGCTATAGCTGGGTTAACATATTTACAGTAGGTAGGCGACCTCAGTCGTCCATTTTATTGTGTTTCACTTCTGCGAATTTGGGGTTTCGGGTGCTCGGGTTCAACCCGAATGCATGTGGTCGTGGGGGTGCGTGTGAGGTCAATCAACATGTGCATTTTACTTAGACATGTTAGGAAAGTGTTTTTGGAAGTCCCTGATGTGCGATAACCGTGCACGGAATAGCCAAAGGCTGTTCAGCCCCACCAGCAGTCGCGATCTACTGCAGTTCGCGACTGTGCCAGTGGTGCGACTGAGCCATACGACTGGGCGTGTCGTGCGACTGAGTGGTGCGACTTGGGTGAGTCGTGCGGCTAAGTCCAGGCGTATGTGCGTGTCGTGCGATTGAATGCATACGATTGAGGGTGTGTGCGATTGAGTGAAACGGATGAATGTGTACGACTGTGCATCGCACGACTGAAGGTCCAATTGCACGAATAAAGGTTCAGTCGTGCGAATGGGCGTTGAGTCGTGCGAATGGGTGATGTGTGGTACGATTGAATGCTGAGTCGCACAAATGAGGGTTCAATCGTACGAGTGAAGTTGATTCGTATGATTGAAGGCCCATTCATGCGGATGAAGTGTCCAGTCGTGCGTCTAGTCTTGTTATGTGATTGGGGTCATTGTGAGTGAGTCTTTCTTGTGTGCGGTGTGCCTATCGTGTGATGATAAGGTAACATGAATAAAGTGTCATTTCTTGACCACAAAGATTAAAGTCAACGCTATCAACAAGCACATACTTTTTCAATCTAAAATAACCTAACCGTTTACAATTAACGACAACCCATTTGGGATCTACATAAGGTCTGAGATGTGTATGCCTGCTTGTGTGTGTCACCCACGACCGAACCAATGTGACCCGACCCGACTAAACGTTTCTATTAACACTAGACACAACATTAACGCTTAACATAACTGTCAATAGGTGTTTGACAGTTCATTGTAAACAACACTTGGGAGGCTTCCATCCTACATACTTACTACACCATCAGTGAGTCTTCACGGCCCCTATTTTACTTTCTTTCCTTTTGGGGGAGGAAACATGCAAACAGATTTACATAAATGGTTTTAGTATTATTGATATCGCTTGTTACGTTAGTGCAAACACACATAACAGTCCTGACATTCTCGAACCGTTAGTAATGTGTAGCGAGGTAATTCTGAGTAGTACTACTGGGTTTGACAAACCCCGCCCGGGCTAGTCGCGCTAGCTTGATTGGAGGTCAAACGGGTGCATTATTGACCTAACATTTGTCACTGTCTGGTGAGACGTGACGGGGATACAACAAACATATAGGACATGCAAACAGTCAGCTTCAGTTTGAAACGTTAAGTAACATGACTATGGGCTAGCTACCTATCGATATGCTTTAATTACTTTACCATTTGAAACGCTTTCTGACACATTATTTGTTGATTAAACCTGTGAACTCACCAACTTTATGTTGACACACTTTAGCATGTTTTCTCAGATCACAAGAACGCATAAGTTCATGATACACGCTTCAGGAACGCACTCAGGACATGTATTCATCTGTTTTATTTTCTTGCATTGAACATTTTGTTTAGACTTGGCACTTGTAACTTTCATGTAATGGATTTACATATCATGTATACGCTTCCGCACTGTTGTTAATTCCGTTTATGTTCCTCTGAATGAAGTCAAATGTTTATTTTTAAATTCATATAGTGTCATTCGATATGACTGTGTCTGAGATCCTGGTATGTCACACGCCTAACGGTAAAACCCCATTTGTGGAAATTAAGGGTGTGACAGATTGGTATCAGAGCCACAGGTTATAGAGAACTAGGATTGCATTGCATCTAGACTATAGCCTTAGACACAACACTAGTATCGCACAGACACTTTTACATGATTGCAACTGTTGTACGAACATCCTCCTGGCATACTATCATTACATTTCTGAATGAACATAACATTATCGGTATGTCACATGTATCATTACCAACTAACAGAGGGGCGGAGAATCCCGCTCGCTCACTTCCAATATTTACACTTGATTCTTCACTCTCGGAGTTTAAGCAACGACGAATTGAACCTAACATTACCACATTGGAACATAGAAACCTTTCTAACTTGCACGACTAGCCTAACGATGACAAACAAAGAGAACAACACCTTACTCTTCCAACTCTTTCACACTTGTTACCATTCCCAACATATCCTATCTTCTACACTAGTCTGAGCAGTAAACGAGGGGCAACTAAGATATTCAAAGTCTATCAGAGAATCAGACTTAGACATTTAAACGCCTAGAACTTCAAAGGGAAAAAGGCCAAATCGTCTTGATTCCCCGTTGTTATCTTAACCAAATCCTTTATACAACCTTAGTACGACCTTAGTTATTTGACCCTTGGTATAATGAATATATCTTTGATACCTCTATCATTGATAACACTCGGTACTTGACAAGGTATGTTATCTCGAATAGGAGGAACCATGGGTGACCATGCAAAGCAAACTAGAATCACGGGTGCACACGTAATTCTAATTTGTCGTGCATGAAAATTCTGGCGACTCTATTGGGTGATAACGGTCATAATCAGTACAAATTCTCATTTCCATACTTGGAAACATAAGGTCTCGGTTCTCATAGAGCCTTACTATTGATATGCAAACAATTCCTTCATTCCAACTAGTATGATACAATTTGTTTTTATCAATAATTATTATCCGATTAGTGACTAATATGTATTGTGAATTGAAGAACCATGTCTGGAAGAAGACCTGGACGCCCGGGTGGACGAGGAAACATCATCCTGACTCAAGCTGAGTTGAACGCTATCATCAATGAGCGTGTTGCTAATGCGCTTGCAGCCTATGAACAGGCCCGTAATCAGGACCAGAACGACCAGAATCTGAATCAAGGAGGTTCAACAGTTTGTACTTTCAAGATGTTTATGGATTGTAAGCCTCACTCTTTCAGTGGTTCTGATGGTGCTGTCTCATTACTTCGCTGGCTGGAGAAGCTCGAGTCGGTTTTCGCCTTGTGCAACTGTCCTACAGGAAGTCGTGTCAAGTACGCCTCCGGCACATTGGAAGGACCAGCTCTGACGTGGTGGAACTCACAAGTCCAGACCTTAGGGCTTGATGCTGCTAATGGTTTGCCATGGGATGATTTCAAGATTTTGATGAAAGAAGAGTATTGTCCCAGAAGCGAAGTCCAGAAACTAGAGGCAGAGTTTTGGAATCTAAAGATGAATGGTTCTGACATTGAGGAATACACGACTCGTTCACACGAGTTGGCTGCTTTATGTCCTCAGATGGTGACCCCGGCCTACAAACGGATTGAGAAGTACATTGATGGTCTAGCTCCTCAGATCCAAGCTAGTGTTATGGCTGCTGATCCTGTCACTATTCAGCAGGCTATCCGACTAGCTCACAAACTCACTGATCAGGCAGTGGCACAGGGTACCTTGCCTAAATGTGGCGATGCTTCTGGTTCATCTGATCATAAAAGGAGATGGGATGGTAACAACAGCAAGTCTTCAAGCTCCAATAACACCCAGCAACAACAGACCAGGAAGTTTGATTCATCAAGAAGCTTCAACAACAACAACCAGAGCAATAACAACAACAATGGTCAGGGATCAAGCAACTATGCAGGCAAGTATCCGAAGTGTAACCAGTGCAACTTTCATCATCATGGACAGTGTGATCGCATCCGTTGTCAAAGGTTTGGAAAGATGGGTCATGCTGCTAAAGACTGCAGGGGTGAACTGATGACTCAGCAACAACCTCAACAACAACGCCAGGGCGGAGCGACTGAAGGCTGTTATGAGTGTGGTAAGGAGGGCCACTACAGGAAGGATTGCCCACAGCTGAAGGGTGGAAACAAGGGAAATAATGGAAGCAATGCTAAAGGTCGTGCATTTGTGATTGGTTCTGGCGAGGCAAGGAATGATCAGAATGTGGTTACTGGTACGTTTCCCCTGAACGGTTGTTTTGCTTCTATACTGTTTGATACCGGCGCTGACAAGAGTTTTGTTTCCAACAAGTTCATTAAGTTCTTAGATGTAACCTTAGCTGATGTGGAGCCTAGTTACACTGTAGAATTAGCTGACGGGAAACTAGTTGAGGCAACTCACATCATTAAGGGATGCAAGCTAGGACTATGTGGTCATGAGTTAGATATAGATCTGATGCCTGTCATAGCTGTTGGAATGGACTGGTTGTCCAAGAATCAAGCTGAGATCATCTGTGGTGAGAAAATCGTTTGTGTACTACTTCCTAGTGGTGAGGTTCTGTCAGTTCAGGGCGAAAGGAGTGGTACGGTCTCAGGAATCATCTCCTACATGAAAGCCCAGAAGTGCTTGCGTAAGGGTCATACCGCTTTCCTCGCTATGGTCACGGAAAAAGAAACTGAAGAAAAGAAGATTGAAGATATCCTTGTTGTACGGGATTATCCCGAGGTTTTCCCTGAAGACCTACCCGGTCTCCCACCGCATCGCCAAGTCGAGTTCCAGATTGATTTGGTACCTGGAGCCGCACCTATCACGAGAGCACCGTATAGATTAGCCCCAAAAGAACTACAAGAGCTGTCTACGTAATTGCAGGAACTCTTGGATAAAGGGTTTATCAGACCTAGCTCATCACCGTGGGGAGCTCCAGTCCTGTTTGTCAAGAAGAAGGACGGAACTTTTCGTATGTGTATTGATTATAGGGAATTGAACAAGGCGACGGTTAAGAATCGTTACCCTCTCCCGCGCATCGATGCTTTGTTCGATCAACTTCAAGGGTCGAGTTTCTATTCCAAGATAGATCTGAGGTCAGGTCATCATCAACTAAGGATTTGAGATGAAGACATTTCAAAGACCGCTTTCAGAACTAGGTATGGCCACTACGAGTTTTTGGTTATGCCATTCGGGTTGACCAATGCACCAGCGGTTTTCATGGACCTCATGAACCGAGTGTGCAAACCCTATTTGGACAAGTTCGTCATTGTCTTCATCGATGACATCCTTATTTATTCAAAGAATAAGGAAGAACACGAGGAGCACCTTAGGCTAATTCTAGAGCTGCTGAAACGAGAACAATTGTATGCAAATTTTCAAAAGTGCGACTTCTGGATACGAGAGGTCCATTTCTTGGGTCATGTGGTCAATGAGAATGGGATACATGTTGACCCGGCAAAAATCAAAGCCATCAAGAATTGGGCTACGCCTAAGACTCCGACTGAGGTACGACAGTTTCTCGGGTTGGTTGGTTATTATCGACGGTTCATCGAAGGGTTTTCAAAGATTGCTCAACCTCTCACCGCATTAACCCATAAAGACACTACGTACAATTGGGGTGACAAACAAGAATCCGCATTTCAGGTTCTGAAGCAGAAACTTTGTACGGCACCGATTCTATCCCTGCCCGAGGGAACAGATGATTTTGTAGTTTATAGTGACGCTTCTATTCAAGGCCTTGGTTGCGTGCTAATGCAACACAAGAAGGTGATTGCTTATGCATCCTGATAATTGAAGGTTCACGAGAAGAACTACACGACACATGACCTAAAGTTGGGAGCAGTCGTGTTTGCACTCAAGATATGGAGACACTACTTGTACGGTACCAAGTGCACCATTTACACCGATCACAAGAGTCTACAGCACATCTTTGAACAGAAGGAGCTGAACATGAGACAACGTCGTTGGGTCGAGTTGTTGAACGACTACGATTGTGCGATCAAGTATCATCCGGGCAAGGCTAATGTAGTAGCAGATGCCTTAAGTCGAAAGGAGACACCTAAGCCAAAACGAGTTCGAGCGTTACAACTCACCATTCACACTGGATTACCCGATCAAATACGTAATGCTCAACTTGAGGCATTAAAAGACGAGAACCTGAAAGCCGAATCGCTACGAGGCATGGATAAGCAACTGGAAACCAAATCTGATGGAATTCGCTACTTTGTGGACCGAACATGGGTTCCTTTGTATGGAGACCTACGGGAGCTAGTAATGAACGAAGCTCACAAATCACGGTACTCTATCCATCCAGGTTCAGACAAGATGTATCACGATCTGAAGGTTCTTTGCTGGTGGCCAAACATGAAAGCCGATATCGCCACCTATGTAAGTAGATGTTTAACCTGTTCTAAGGTTAAGGTGGAGTATCAACGACCATCTGGTTTACTTTAACAACCGGAAATTCCGGTATGGAAGTGGGAACAGATATCAATGGATTTCATCACAAAACTGCCAAAAACTCCCAGCGGATGCGATACCATTTGGGTGATCGTGGATCGCTTGACGAAATCCGCACATTTGCTGGCAATCCGGGAGACTGATCGCATGGAAAAGTTGACTCGTATCTACCTAAGGGAAATAGTCTCTCGGCACGGTGTGCCAATTTCCATTATCTCTGACCGTGACGCTCGATTCACTTCACACTTCTGGCAATCCTTACAACGATCGTTGGGAACGCGGTTGGATATGAGCACTGCATATCACCCTCAAACCGATGGCCAGAGTGAGCATACGATCCAGACTTTAGAATACATGTTGCGTGCCTGCGTGATAGATTTCGGCAGCAGTTGGGAAACTCACTTACCGCTAGTTGAGTTTTCTTACAATAATAGCTATCACACATCGATCAAAGCTGCTCCATTCGAGGCGCTGTATGGGCATAAGTGCCGATCACCTATTTGTTTGGCGGAAGTTGGAGAAAGTCAACTTACCGGCCCTGAACTTGTGCACGAGACGACTGAGAAGATCGTCCAAATCCGTAACCGTATGGCAGCAGCGCATGACCGACAAAAGAGTTACGCTGATAAGCGTCGTTGACCTTTGGAATTTCAAATTGGCGACAAAGTACTCTTGAAATTATCACCTTCTAAGGGTGTGATTTGTTTCGGAAAACATGGGAAACTAAGCCCTAGATACGTGGGACCGTTTGAGATTGTCAAACGGGTTGGCCCCGTGGCCTATCAGCTGAACCTACCCGAAGAACTCCGTGGAGTACACAATGTGTTCCATGTTTCCAACTTAAGGAAGTGCCTTGCAGACAAGACTCTTATCGTTCCGTTAGACGAGACACACGTGGACGAACAACTACGTTTCATCGAGGAACCGGTGGAAGTCATGGACCGAGAGGTCAAGACGCTCAAACATAGTTGTATCCCTATCGTCAAAGTCCGTTGGAACTCAAAGCATGGACCAGAGTTTACCTGGGAACGCGAGGATCAAATGAAGAATAAGTACCCGCAACTATTCCAGAATCAGGCATCTACCTCTTAAGATATGCAGAAACTCTATTCAACATACGTTACAAACCGTTGAGCCTTGTATCCCCCGTTGAACCTCGTAACATGATGTTCTAATTTTCGGGACGAAAATTCCTTCGACAAGGGGATAATGTGACACACCGTAACTTCAGGTTAACACCATTCATACTGTTGTCGTTATCATTGTTACATTCTCGTTATTACATGAAACATTTACAAGCATCGCCACCGTCATCGTTAAACGTGTTATGGTATATAATACTAACATGAGGAATAACCCCGTTTTTCAAAATATAAAATGGTGTTTGTAGAGGATTCAAATAAACGGGATTACTTAAAGAATCCTCCTAATTAACATAGCTTGCCCATTTACGTCGTTATCAACCGAAACAAATTCAGGAACTTGGGGACTAAGTGCGAGGACCAAACGTGACAAATTGCCAAACTAGGGCTGGGTATATATGCCCCTTACCAGCCCTAAGTTTCATTTCCACTCCCTTTTCTTCTTCTTCTTCACCATCTCCTCCTCCACCTCTCTACCACCTCCTAGCACCAACAATCACCTCGTTTGAGCTCGTTTTCACCGGGGAAATCGTAGCTACAGCTGGGTTAACACATTTACAGCAGGTAGGCGACCTCAGTCGTCCATTTTACTGCGTTTCACTTCTGCGAATTTGGGGTTTCGGGTGCTCGGGTTCAACCTGAATGCATGTGGTCGTGGGGGTGCGTGTGAGGACAATCAGCATGTGTATTTTACTTAGACATGTTAGGAAAGTGTTTCTGGAAGTCCCTGATGTGTGAAAACCGTGCACGGAACAGCCGAAGGCTGTTCAGCCCCACCAGCAGTTGCGATCTGCTGCAGTTCGCGACTGTGCCAGTCGTGCGACTGAGCCATACGACTGGGCGTGTCGTGCGACTGAGTGGTGCGACTGGGGTGAGTCGTGCGACTGAGTCCTGGCGTATGCGTGTCGTGCGATTGAATGCATACGATTGAGGGTGTGTGCGATTGAGTCAAACGGATGAATGTGTACGACTGTGCATCGCAAGACTGAAGGTCCAATCGCACGAATGAAGGTCCAGTCGTGCGAATGGGCGTTGAGTCGTGCGAATGGGCGTTGAGTCGTACGAATGGGCGTTGAGTCATGCGAATGGGTGATGTGTGGTACGACTGAATGCTGAGTCGCACAAATGAGGGTAAAAGGGTTTTACCCGTTCTCACCATCAATGAAGGTGGGAACAAGAAAAGGCCTTATCCTACACCCAATGCAAAGGTTGCTAAGGGTAAGGGACCCATATGGGGAAAGGGGAAAGGGGTGGCAAGGGTGCCACCCAAACCTCAAGAGAAGAAGCAAAAGGTTGCTACTAATGACCCATGCTTCAAGTGTGGGGAGATTGGACATTGGGCAAGGAATTGTCCTGTCCATCTCCAAGAGTTGAAAGCAAAGAGGGATGCCGAGCAGACCTCAGGTACAATATACATGATTCATATTGATCTTAATGTTGCATCTTCTAACATATGGGTATTGGATACCGGATGTGGAACTCATATTTGCAATTTGTTGCAGGGGTTCACAAGAAGTAGGGACTTCAATCAAGGGGATGTTAGCCTCTTCATGGGCAATGAAACTAAAGTCTTAGTTGAAACTCGTGCGGACTACATCCTAAAACTTCCAAGTGGCTTGGATGTTATTTTGAAGAATGTTTTATATGCTCCTAGTTTGACTAGGAACATTATTTCTGTATCCCAATTAAGACATTATGATTATGTATTATCTTTTGTTGAAAATGATATTCATGTTTCTTTAAATGATGTGTTCTATTTTAAAGCTATTCCCATTGATGGTATTTATGAATTGGTTCGTGAAAATACTTTAAATAGTTCATTGTACCAAACTAACACCAAGAAACTCAAATTGGATTTGAGTGATACCTATCTTTGGCATTGTCGTCTTGGTCATATAAACAAGAAATGTATACAAACACTTCAAAAGAATGGTCTTTTAAAAACAAATGAATGTGATTCATTGATGTTTGTGAATCTTGTTTACAAGGAAAAATGACCAAGGCACCCTTTAGTGGAACTAACGAAAGGGCAAAAGATTTATTAGGAATCATACATTCGGATGTATGTGGTCCTTTTAAGCCAATGGCTAGGAATGGTGAAAGATACTTCATTACCTTTACCGACGATTATAGTCGCTATGGGTATGTGTACTTATTAAGGCACAAAGATGAAGCTTTTGAAACGTTCAAAATCTTCAAGAATGAAGTAGAAAATCAACTCAACAAGTCAATTAAAGTTCTCCGTACCGATAGAGGAGGTGAATACCTAAGTGATGCCTTTCAAGATCATCTTAGGAGTTGTGGGATTGTCTCACAACTCACTCCACCTGGAACACCATAACATAATGGTGTGTCTGAGAGGAGGAATCGATCCCTATTGGATATGGTGCGATCTATTATGGCTAGAAGCTCATTGCCTCTATCATTTTGGGGTTTCACTTTGCTCTCCACGGCCCGTATTCTAAATATGGCCCCAACCAAAAAGGTTGAAAGGACACCTTTCGAGATATGGCATGGAAGAGTTCCATCCCTATCATACTTAAGGTTCTGGGGTTGTGAGGCTTATGTTAAGACTCCCACCCCAAACAAATTGGAAGTCCGATCCACCAAGTGTATCTTTATTGGATATCCTTGTCACACCCCAACCTTGACGGCGGAAACGTCGAGGTGTGAGAGTGACGATTGTTCACAGTCACATAACGCTATTATTAGTTCCAAATATATTAATCAAGATTCAATTGTAACAATACAAGTAAATGTTCAAACAAAGATACATCCAGAATACAAGTATAAATGATCATTCGTTTATTTCTCTAAGTCCAATCCTAAGTGTGATAAGCTTCAAAGGGTAACCTGAAACATGTTAAAAATAAAAGGTCAACATAAAAATATTGGTGAGCATTCCATGGTTTTTAATACATAAGTATATAAAAGATGGCAATTCAAGTTGTAAATTAGTGAATAAAGTGATTAGGGATGTTATAAATAATGCAACAATCAAACCTCGACAAAGTTTTTCAAGTATCAAACGACATTAATATTTTATTAACGTTAAAAGTATATACGATCAGCTAAGTGTATTTGATCCCCATAGTGCTCAAGAATACGACTCTAGGGCCACCAAATAGGTTGTCCGTCCCATAGATCTATGACTTCGCTGGGCTAGCAATAGTTAATGATTGTATATATAACGCCATAACATAGTAACCACAAAAGTTCAACTAACCACAACTCACAAGTAAATTGCTATAAGTTTACAAGTCTTGAATAAGTTTATAAGTGCAATGATATAAGTTAACATGTTTCACCCCAAATTGTGAAAATAAGAAAAAGGGGTATAGAAATACTCACATGATCAACAAGTATAAGAATGATAATTATTAAGAATATGAATAATCGTTCCAACGCAATCCCTTACAAGGTACCTAAGAATATATGTATTTACAAGGTTTAAGTTCAATAATAAGTTTGACGAATTAACGAGGACTAGGTTTCAAGTGGAGTTTGGGGATTTTTATGTTATTCTAAATAATGTAACAAAGAAATATATAACTTATATAAATTATTATAAAGAAGATAATACTAAAACCTTTCATAATAGTTTGTAAGTTTAAATATAAAATTTGAATAACATTTGAAATAATTATGATTTTAACGATAATAATTTTAAGGTATTATTTGGCCCAATAATAATTTATTAATTTATTATTTAATATCCATTTTATTAGAAATAACCCAAGAATAACCTTTGTTAATATGTTTTATTAAAAGATATTTAATTATTTAAATTTAAGAGAAATTACAGAAAGTAATTTGATGATTTAAAAATAAACAAGTTTATAAAAATGATTTTTATAATTTTTAGGAATTTTCTGAATTTAAAAACAAAGACAAAAAGCCTTAAAAAATACATGAGGTTGCCCGTGTTCGAACCCGGGACCTCATGTAGGGGAGGCGAGTGATTTAACCAATAGACTAAGGCTGCAGCCGCGGTAAAGATTGGATTTTAAATGTTAAAAGCAATTTCAAAGAAAACCCCCAAAACTCAAGAACCCTAGAAACCAAAATCGGTCAAATTGATTATCAATTCGTAGTTGTTAACCCAATCAACCATGGGGCTTTTGCTCCCCATGGTTAAACGCTCATGTATATGTATACAATTACCTGTTTGATGTTCGATTGGAGATATATACTACGAAGAACAACCCGCGACCAATGTATCACTGGTTAGGTAACCAAACCACGATGATAATCAAATTTGTTGTACAAAAAGCTTCTAATGGTGTACACGATCAAAAGCCCTCTATCAATTTCTAATTAAATTGGCCAGGGGATGGGTTTCGACTGGGTTGCAGGTCTGCGAAGGAGAGTGAATAGAATGAAAGGTTCTGGTATGTTTTAGTTGGAATTGAGAGTTGTAATTGGTTTATAAACAGATAAAGTTTGATTTGGTTTATTTAATTTGATTTAAAATTAGTGTTTGAGTGGGTTGTGAGTTGGAATCGCAGTGGAATAAAGTGGTTTCGATTAGTGGTGTTATGAGCTGTAATTCGATCGATTGAATTCCCCTTTACAGTGTGTATTGATTCGAATCCCACATGCAAACGATTTGGTATGGATTTCGGGGTTTAAAATCGAGTATTTTAGTCGATTTGGGCTCCGGCGGTGGCCGGAATTCTGGCCAGAAAAACGAGGTAAACAGGGTGGGGAAATGGTTTGGGTTAATTACACTTATGGTCCCTGCGGTTTTAAGAATTTAACAACAAGAATTTAAAGCTTTATTTCAGTTTTTTGATAAATTAGTCCCTGAGTTTTAAAATTTTATTATTTTATGTTAAAACTATTTAAATACAAGTTTTTAAAAATAATAAGACTTATATTGTTTTATTTATTTACAAGATTATTATTTATATTATTATTATTATTATTATTATTATTATTATTATTATTATTATTATTATTATTATTATTATTATTGCTTATTTAACATTTTAAGCTTGACTAAATAATTAATGTAAAATACGAGATGTTACAGTCTCCCCAACTTTAAGGAATTTCGTCCCGAAATTAAAAATGATCTTAAATAAGCAAGAGTAGTTAAAATGGAAGACAAGTGTACAAGCGAACAGTGGTTGACGTTTAATTAGAGATGAAACGCTTTACTCTATGGAATCTTACAAGGTTCTTGACATAATATATGCCAACTTTAACTCTTCCAGTGAAATGCGTAACGTTTTGAGATGTAACGTTGGAAAAAAAAGATGACGAGTTACCATGGTATGTTAGACTTATAAATCACAACTTCTAGAATATAATTTCGTGGTAAGGTGATGTCTAGAAATCAATAAATGACCAACAATGGTAAGAAAGGTTAACCGTCGAAATTTAAGAATCCCAAACGTCATCATATGAAACGACATTAACGCATATCTTGTGAATATGTATTTCTCCTTTGACCAAACATCAGTCTAAGAATAATACGCTATGCGAAGATCTTGAAATAAGTTCACAACGAGGGTTAAGAATATTATTAAATGAATCAATCGTTCAAAATAACGATCGATGTTTTAACGCCATACCACGGTATACGAATATTTGAAACAGATACAGGTCAATTTCTCGACCTTGTGAGATAATGGGTCGAATTGAATTTTTAGCCAATCGGTCTATAATGCACCAATTGTCATCATGACATTTAAAATAAGAAGTATTTAGTGAATGAAAAGTTAAACAGGAGATTCACGGGAACACGAAGGTTAGGTCTTGTCATATGTGAAGATAAGACACTTGGACACATACCAAGTTATGTCTTTTCTTTTATGCCAAACCCATGACTACAAGTTACGAAGATTTATGAACCATTATATCCACATCGCAATGAGGATAATAACGAGTTTTGTTGTTCAAAACCAAGATAGAATTTTAAGGATTTTCAAGGTTACGGGTTCGAAAGTGATTTAAGAAGTGACACAGTCAATAAGAAAGGTATTTGTAACCATGTTTTACAAGGTAACAAATTTTCAAATGCAGATTGCATACGTAATTCATCAAGCTCGTAAGTACAGTCGAGAACATTCGTATGACTAGAGACATGATCACAAGTTGATAACGTCTTTATTTAGCAGGGAGATTGCTTAAGAAAGCAACCGTCACGCAATCATGTATTGATGATATCTCAAATGAAAGTTGATAAGTAAGAAATAAATGGTTCGATGTAGCTAGATCGAGTCAAAACATGAAGATAAAGAAAAAGAAATCGATTTAAGAATTTACATGCTCCAAGCTTGGAATCACAATCAACCTAAAGCGATCGGGTCTCCTTTCCAGTTCAGAGATCATGCTTTGGCTTGATGGATTGAAACACTAACATTGTTCCACCCGTCAAGTTACTACATGCTTCTCGTCACTTGATTACAACCTTGGTAAGTTGAAGATCAAGAAATGAGAATAGTCATTAAGGTATGGTTTTCACTCCTAACTTGATGGTGCATTCCCAAGGTATGACCACTAACTTACCAATCAAAAAGTTCGATCCCAACTCATTGTTAAGGATCCACAGAAATAAGACGAGGTAACTCACCATTAAGGTAGGGAATCACTCCTATCTTAACGGTGAAGTTTTACAAAAACAAAATATAACAAGATAAAACTTCTTCATCAAAATCCAGAATTCACTCCTACTTTGACGAGGTCGTTTTATTTGAGAAAATACAATTCATAAAAATGAAATTATCATCAAGGTATGGAATTCACGCCTATCTTGATGATTGAATTTCATAATAACAAGAAAACAATCGCAGATTAACATTTGTCACCAAGGTACGGGTTTCAATCCTATTTTGGTGAGATCATGTCATTTGTGAAGTGCAAGTTCCAATGAGAATAATTGAAGTCAATCCTCAGGATGAGGAAATCATCCTAATCCAGAGAATGAAATTTCATAAAAACACACAATTGGAAACCATTTATCAAAACGAATAGAGAATCATCAAAGTAAGGGAATCACCCCTGTTTTGATGAGTTGGAATGTTTTAGGAGATACGAATGTTCTTAGTCATAGGTTGACTTATAAACTCTTGCATCTCCCACGGTGCAGTCGGTTCGAGGTTCGACTTAACAACGAAAGGAAAAGAATATTGCTTAGAAAATTCAGAAAATTTCAAGTTACATCAATGTAACCAAAAGGAAAATCATGCTTACAAAATTTAAGGTCAAAGTTCGAGGTAACAGGATTTGTTATAATGTTTAAATCTTGGATGGCTTAAATCGGGAAGACGAAATCAAGGACAAGAATGATTCAACACCATAATGAGATGTGAACATTTGATTTACAATCGAAAGGGAAATACATGGACTTCTCAAGATATGAGGTCAACCATAGTCTTATTGAAGACACGCGTACTTATAGGTGGTAACAAAGTTACAATTAGTTTATTCGATCATTGAGGTGAGTGACCACTTATAATATTCAAATTAACAAAGTTAACATTCAATTAGCAAAGTATCCGGGATGTAGGAATTCCACCTACAGCATTGCATGTTCTTAGTTATGGGACACATCCTTAAGAAGACTTGAGAACCATAAATAGCGGTTTAAAGTTTCGAAGACCATAAGGTTTAGATTCCCAATATCTTTGGGTATATTAAAATCCATGTTCACGTTGGTCCAGGTAAGAAGATAGTTACATGAAACGCTAAGTTCAATACCATTACACGTTACACGTTGGGCGTTTAAACGTAAGAGTTAAAATGTAGGATGAGTTCAATACTAACAGGAACATTATTTAGGTTAAGAATAAGAGGATATTAAACTTTGGTGATAAACCAGTTCAAGGATTCAAGGATTTTAAGATACAAAAAGGATGGTTCCATTTGGTAACGCATTACCATTTGGAATCGTTGACACGTCAAGGTGAATTGACCCATTTGCCTTAGAGGCTTGTGTATTGACCATAGTTTATCACTCATCCCAGAAATCCCCAGGTAAGCATAACTGGTCTCACAATGAGATTTATACGATATGCTTGCCTTAGCCCGAAGGCCTTTTTGCCAGGAAATCCAGAATACAGGTGTCTATGTGTCACACAAATTTCTTTGGTTCATAGAATCAAACCTTGATAAGATTTTCATAGACTAGACATAAAGTCTAAGGAATTGAACCCACGATGATAAGTGTAGATTCCACATGTCGTTGAGAATAGGTTTAGGAAATTCATTTGTCGGGGAGAGTCAAAATGTCAAAGATAAGTTTAGGGAGACAAGTAATTAAGTTTAAGCATACATAAGGCAATTCCAATGCTAAGGCATCAAGTTGCACGTAAGAAGGCATAGCATTATGTAGCATGCGAACAATGTATATGTCTACAAGAATATAAACATTATTCTATAAGGTTCATGCATAACCTATAGTCTAGGTCACCATTTCTAAAACCTAAATCCTTATAGTTATGGGCTCTGATACCAATCTGTCACACCCCAACCTTGACGGCGGAAACGTTGAGGTGTGAGAGTTACGATTGTTCACAGCCACATAACGCTATTATTAGTTCCAAATATATTAATCAAGATTCAATTGTAACAATACAAGTAAATGTTCAAACAAAGATACATCCAGAATACAAGTATAAATGATCATTCGTTTATTTCTCTAAGTCCAATCCTAAGTGTGATAAGCTTCAAACGGTAACCTGAAACATGTTAAAAATAAAAGGTCAACATAAAAATATTGGTGAGCATTCTATGGTTTTCAATACATAAGTATATAAAAGATGGCAATTCAAGTTGTAAATTAGTGAATAAAGTGATTAGGGATGTTATGAACAATGCAACAATCAAACCTCCACAAAGTTTTACAAGTATCAAACGACGTTAATATTTTATTGACGTTAAAAGTATATACGATCAGCTAAGTGTATTTGATCCCCATAGTGCTCAAGAATACGACACTAGGGCCACCAAATAGGTTGTCTGTCCCATAGATCTATGACTTCGCTGGGCTAGTAATAGTTAATGATTGTACATATAACGTCATAACATGGTAACCACAAAAGTTCAACTAACCACAACTCACAAGTAAATTTCCATAAGTTTACAAGTCTCGAATAAGTTTATAAGTGCAATGATATAAGTTAACATGTTTCACCCAAATTGTGAAAATAAGAAAAAGGGGTATAGAAATACTCACATGATCAACAAGTATAAGAATGATAATTATTAAGAATATGAATATTCGTTCCAATGCAATCCCTCACAAGGTACCTAAGAATATATATATTTACAAGGTTTAAGTTCAATAATAAGTTTGACGAATTAACGAGGACTAGGTTTCAAGTGGAGTTTGGGGATTTTTATGGTATTCTAAATAATGTAACAAAGAAATATATAACTTATATAAATTATTATAAAGAAGATAATACTAAACCTTCCATAATAGTTTGTAAGTTTAAATATAAAATTTGAATAATATTTGAAATAATTATGATTTTAACGATAATAATTTTAAGGTATTATTTGGCCCAATAATAATTTATTAATTTATTATTTAATATCCATTTTATTAAAATAACCCAAGAATAACCTTTGTTAATATGTTTTATTAAAAGATATTTAATTATTTAAATTTAAGAAAAATTACAGAAAGTAATTTGATGATTTAAAAATAAACAAGTTTATAAAAATGATTTTTATAATTTTTAGGAATTTTTTGAATTTAAAAACAAAGACAAAAAGCCTTAAAAAATACATGAGGTTGCCCGTGTTCGAACCCGGGACCTCATGTAGGGGAGGCGAGTGATTTAACCAATAGACTAAGGCTGCAGCCACGGTAAAGATTGGATTTTAAATGTTAAAAACAATTTCAAAGAAAACCTCCAAAACTCAAGAACCCTAGAAACCAAAATCGGTCAAATTGATTATCAATTCGTAGTTGTTAACCCAATCAACCATGGGGCTTTTGCTCCCCATGGTTAAACGCTCATGTATATGTATACAATTACCTGTTTGATGTTCGATTGGAGATATATACTACGAAGAACAACCCGCGACCAATGTATCACTGGTTAGGTAACCAAACCACGATGATAATCAAATTCGTTGTACAAAAAGCTTCTAATGGTGTACACGATAAAAAGCCCTCTGTCAATTTCTAATTAAATTGGCCAGGGGATGGGTTTCGACTGGGTTGCGGGTCTACGAAGGAGAGTGAATCGAATGAAAGGTTCTGGTATGTTTTAGTTTGAATTGAGAGTTGTAATTGGTTTATAAACAGATAAAGTTTGATTTGGTTGATTTAATTTGATTTAAAATTAGTGTTTGAGTGGGTTGTGAGTTGGAATCGTAGTGGAATAAAGTGGTTTCGATTAGTGGTGTTATGAGCTGTAATTCGATCGATTGAATTCCCCTTTACAGTGTGTATTGATTCGAATCCCACATGCGAACGATTTGGTATGGATATCGGGGTTTAAAATCGAGTATTTTAGTCGATTTGGCCTCGCCGGAGCCGCAGCCGGCGGTGGCCGGAATTCTGGCCGGAAAAACGAGGTAAACAGGGGGGAAATGGTTTGGGTTAATTACACTTATGGTCCCTGCGGTTTTAAGAATTTAACAACAAGAATTTAAAGCTTTATTTCAGTTTTTTGATAAATTACAAATTAGTCCCTAAGTTTTAAAATTTTATTATTTTATGTTAAAACTATTTAAATACAAGTTTTTAAAAATAATAAGACTTATATTGTTTTATTTATTTACAAGATTATTATTATTTTATTATTATTATTATTATTATTATTATTATTATTATTATTATTATTATTATTATTATTATTATTATTATTATTATTATTATTATTATTATTATTATTATTGCTTATTTAACATTTTAAGCTTGACTAAATAATTAATGTAAAATACGAGATGTTATAATCCTAGAGATTCTATGGGATATTATTTCTATGATCCACTGGAACAAAAGGTGTTTATTGCCAGAAAGGGTGAGTTCTTAGAAGCAAAGTTCCTTATGAAAGGAACTAGCAGTAGAACAGTGGATCTTGAGGAGGATCAAGAACCACAACCCGATGCACGTTTGGTTGAAACTAGCACTCAACATGAGGATGTTGAGGATGATCAAGCGGTTGATCAATACACACAAAACGTTCGCAGAAGTGGTAGAACTAGTAATCCACCTGAAAGATACGGATTTTTCATGGATGGATGAACCAACCACATACCATGATGCAGTGGTAGAACTAGTAATCCACCTGAAAGATACGGATATGGTAGATTCAGATGAACCAACCACATACCATGATGCAGTGTCCAATTTGGATTGTGACAAATGGCTTGAAGCCATGAATGTTGAGATGCAATCCATGTATGACAATCAAGTTTGGGAACTTGTTAAACCACCTCTTAACTCCAAGATAGTTGGAAGTAAGTGGGTTTTCAAGAAAAAAAACCGATATGCATGGAAACTTGGATACTTATAAGGCTAGACTTGTAGCAAAGGGTTTCACTCAAACTCAAGGGGTTGATTATGATGAAACCTTCTCACCTGTTACGATGCTAAAGTCTATTAGGATATTATTTGCCATAGCTTCTCATTATGATTATGAGATTTGGCAAATGGACATCAAAACCGCTTTCCTAAATGGATATCTTGAGGAAGATGTCTATATGGTTCAGCCTGAAGGTTTTGTCGATCCAAAACATCCTAACAAAGTATGCAAGCTAAAGAAATCAATCTATGGATTGAAACAAGCATCGAGAAGTTGGAATCACCGTTTTGATGAAGAAGTAAAGAAATTTGGCTTCATCAAAAACGCTGAATAGGCTTGTGTGTATAAGAAGCCTAGTGGGAGCACAATAACTTTCCTAGTATTGTATGTTGATGACATACTACTATTTGGAAATAACATTCCAACCTTGGAAGGTGTAAAAACCTGGCTTGGAAGTTGTTTTTCTGTTAAGGATCTTAGTGAAGCCGCCTATATTCTGGGAATAAAGATCTATAGGGATAGATCAAGGTGGTTGATTGGTTTGAATCAAAGTGTATACATTGATAAGATCTTGAAAAGGTTCAAGATGGAGAACTCTAAGAAAGGTACCGTACCTATTCAAAGAGGAATGATACTGAGTACGACTCAATGTCCTAGCTCAAACGATGAGCAAGATAACATGAAGGAAATCCCATACGCATCTGCTATTAGATCCATCATGTATGCAATGATATGCACTCGACCGGACGTTTGATGTGCATTAAGCATGACAAGCCGATATCAGCAAAATCCTGGAAACAGTCATTGGATGGCTGTTAAGAACATACTTAAGTACCTAAGGAGGACAAGAGATATGTTCCTAATCTATGGATCTGGTGATGAGGAACTCATTGTAAAAGGTTACACAGATGCGAGTTTCCAAACCGATCGTGATGATTCACGGTCACAATCGGGATATATTTTCATTCTGAATGGAGGAGCAGTCTCTTGGAAGAGCTCCAAACAGGATGTGGTGGCTCTATCAACTACAGAATCAGAATACGTCACCGCCTCATTGGCAGCTCAAGAAGCTGCATGGTTGAAGAAATTCATTGCCGATCTAGGGGTTGTCCCTTCCATTCAGGACCCCCTAGAGATCTTTTGTGATAACAAGGGTGCGATTGCTCAAATCAAGAAACCTCGTGCTCATCAAAAGACTAGGCACATTGAGCGGAGATTCAACTACATACGAGATAAAGTTGAAAAGGGAAAGATATGTATTCGCAAAGTTCACACGGATCAAAACATTGCGGATCCTCTCACGAAGCTCCTTGAAAAGGCAAAGCATGAAGGTCATACTTGTGCCATGGGACTTCGATATTCTAGTGATTGGATTTGATCTGTAAATTTTGTATTTGGATATGTGGAACTCTTTATTATTTGAATAAAATTATTTGGTTATAATGTTTCAATTAATGTTCCAATTTAGCATGTTTAAATCCATGAGTAAATTGTTTACTCTAAATGTCCGTAGTCGTCCATACTTGTGGGAACAAGTGTGAGGGTAAGATTATTATGAACTTAGATTGGTTGATATTCATAAGGATGAATATAGAGCAATGGGTTGCTACCAAGGTTCATAGACATTTGTGGGATACAAATATTGGACTAACCCGCATCTCAAATTTTACTACATGGAATCTTATTGATTGATCATAAGTAAATTTGAGTAAAGGAGAATATCATTTGGTATCCTCCGACCTGAGATACATATTGGGTTTCGATATTCACCAATTATTATACCCTGAGCTAATTCTTCACTGTCCTGAAATAATGGACAATACGTAAGGGCATGTTCAGGTATGACACGAGGTGTTTGTGAGAAACGTATGTAGTTAAGATGGAATTTGTTCCTCTTATTCGTTGAGAGTTAGATGTCTAAGGCCTGATAAGTTAAATCAACAAGGAATGATCATTCTGTGTTCTTGGATTTAACATGACATCTGTAACAAAAGGATAAATGATTGATTCACCTAAATCATTTCAAGTAGGATACTTGAAAGAGATGATGTTATTGAATGTCTATAAGTCATGCGTATTAAGGGTAGTAAACCGTTGTTAGGCGGCATTTACTGCTTGCATCAATCTTTTATGAATCTTGGGCAAATGGGAGATTGTAGGATTCTATGTGCCCAAGACACTTAGAATATTGATGTGGTTAGTACGTTATGATCCAAGTCGGGTTATACCCAATAACAAGCTAAGCAAACACCAATTAAATATTTAATTGATGATATGATCATGCAATTAAATATTTACACCAATTTAGAAAATGGGTTTTCTAAATAAGTTGCATATGAGAAGAAACAATTTATTAACATATTTTATTCAAAAATATATTATTTGAAATGTTATTTAAGTAAGTTAGATAACATGACAAATTAATCATAGGATTGTATGGATTATACAATTAAAGGGTTGATTGTATATTTAGTAGAAGACTAGAAAATAATGTGTGATAAGTTTTAAGGGGGAAACCTTTTCAAACTAGATTTTCGGCCGCCCCCCTTATAATTATTGGTTCACTTGCTTCTTGAGATAAGGCACACATTAACTAGTCTTGTACTCCTTATTCCACCACTCTGATTACATGCAAGAACACAAAAGAAATTTCCTCTCTCACTCTAAAAAGCTACGGCCAAGGCAACAGCATTAGTGGGTTTTGAAGAGCATTTTGTGTTATCTTTTGGTGGTGATTCCTTCTAACAAGAAGGTGTTTGCAAGGAGGCTTGGGGTATACAAGTTTGAGGGCTCCTTCTCTTGAAGTCTTGGCCGATTTTGGACATCCAAACTTCCTTTCTTTGGTCGTTTTTGCTGCTGAAAGAGGTAGTTATCACAGCTCATTGTAGCTGTGATTTTATGTAGTTTTACATATGTTCATAACTTGCTTATTCACATAAATGATCCTTTGTTATATGGGTTTGTTTTACACATATATAAATCACCTGAACAACATGATTTTTCAGCTTTATAATCATGTTTTAAAGTAATTATTCTGCTGCGTTTTCAGTAAGTTTAAGAGGTTAAACTATGTTTTATGTTCTTACAAACCCTACAGAGGAATGGCTCATTAGGTTCGCATATGTCCGAATAAACACCTATTAACTGTAATTTGATCAATGAGCTTAGTTTTAGTGGTTTATTAGTCACTTTTTAGTCCGGTTACTGTTAGGTCACATTTTAGATCCATTTGACGTGTAGGAACGGATTTAAGTGATACACCACATCGCGTAGTACCTGTATAATCAATACCAACGTCAGAGAGAAACAAACAAAGGTCAAAATCGATCAAATGGAATTTTGGCAGAGTGGGGTTGTGTCGTACGATTTGGGGGCAATTTGAGTGAATGGAGCGACTGAGGCCGATTCACCCTCTATTTATACTAGGGCACACTCCAATCGTGCGACTGAACCTAGTCGCACGATTGAGTCGTGCGACTGAGCTTCAGTCGTACGACTCGTCCATTCGGTCATCACCAGTCGTACGATTCAGATTCATTCGTGCGATTGCTCATAGTCGGTTACCTCAAATCGTGCGATTGGGCTCATTCGTATGGTCCATTCGTATGACTGGTTCATTCTCATGGTCCAGTCGTGTGAATGGGTTCATTCGTATGGTCCATTCGTACGACTGGTTAATACTCATTATCCATTCGTGCGAATGGGTTCTACTTGTGAATTTTTCCTTTTTGACCCATGAACACTTATACCCTTATTTCAATAGATAAAACTTTTTGATCAATTTGATCATCTCAGACATGACCACTTTAAGATTAAAACAACATTTGATCACCTCAGATGTGATCCATTTATCCACCTGATCATCTCAAACATGATCCATTTATCCACCTGATCATCTCAGACATGATCCATTTATCCACCTGATCATCTCAGACATGATCCATTTACTTTTTCAGAAACAATTGATTTTAGATTAACGTAAAGTTCATATTTGTGACATTTTCTGTAATGAGTAGCATAGCACAGTCCGACCTGACATGCGTTATAAATAAATTAAAAGACTAAACTAAGTACCAAATAAACATGTTTTTGTGATTTTCTTAGGGTTGGGTAGACACGCCTATTAGCATTAACATCATTTCCAAGACAGATTCTTATGGAATCAGACAGGCATAAACTCAATTACTTGGAACTTTTATATATTTATTGAAATGGAAACTAGTATATATACATATCACAGTATCTCATTTATCTGAGACTTCTAAATTCTAACTGGAAATCATGCTTGATCTGATACGTAACACACGTTGATAATCAACATCAGGCGGTGCATCCACGACGATTGTCAGTATACTTGTCCACTTAAATCCATACACAGACTTTTGACACATATTGGTGATGTATTAGATTATATTATTTCAACCAACATTTGTGGATCCCACGCTTATAAGGTAATCAACATTCCTCAGGAGACTTTTGAGCGGTCTATGGGTATTTTGACAAGAAGAGACTATTCTTAGAATTTTCAAAGAGAAGCCAAGCCTCAGGTCAGTGCCATAGCATAGCAGAGAGGCGGCAAACAACAGTGAATTCTAGAATATCTAGGTTATGCTTCTCTTCAGGTCAGTGCCATCGCACAGCAGTGAGGCACACAACCTATCTCCTTGTTAGAGCATTTCTTATTTTCTTTTGCATATAACGCACCAACAACATATGTTATCAGCTTGATTGCGCTTAATTTCAATTTTTTTCGTGCTTTGCTCTTTATATGGTCTTCCGCACACTTTTACAAACAAATAAACAAACGTACCCAGTAAATCCCACTCAGGAGCAGGGTCTGGGAGGGGTAGGTGGTGGCGAGTCTTTCCTCTATCTTGGGAGATAGAGAGCCTGCTTCCGAAGAGACCCCCGACTCACACTTTTAGTTGCGTTAATTTGATCGTCGTCCCTTATTGGAAATAACTGATTGTGTTAACCAGTGATAAGATGGGAACCCACAGTCGGTTGAACAGATTAGTTTAAATTGTGTTCAACAATGGTGTCTACTGGTCTATCGTGTTGAATCTACCGACATATGGTATAGTGAACTAGCACCTCCCTAGATCAACTTTCTCAGTGTAATTTCAGTAACACCCAAGCGTACTATTATTTTCCCATTTGTTAGACTTGGAATTATCTGACTAATGATTTTTTGTGATTTAATTAAACTAAAATTGCAAAAATTTAAAATCTTTTTGGTGTTCCAGGCAACTAGACGCCTGTGTACTATCACTTTCCATTTGTGTAGAATCACAGTCTTCTCTTTATGGTTTTTACCTTTTAGCTTATCTGCCCTCCCTCCCTTTTTTATTAAGTAAATAAATACTGAAAGTAAACTAATCTCCCCCTAAAATTCTAAAACAGAAAATCTTTTTGTGTTTTTGGATTTTTGGAAGACAAGGAAATTAAAAAAATAAAATAAAATAAAAAAACTGAACTAGTGTCGGACTATGCATCTGTGTCTTCAGAGATAATGTCACTTTTCTTTTTCACGCCGTTGACCTCTAACAGATAGAAAAATCTGGGTTTATCAAATGGTTTGGTGTAGAGGTCAGCGCGTTGAAAAACCGTGTTTATCTTAACCACATCAACTAATTGTTTTTCATAGCAGTCGCGTATGAAGTGATACTTTATGCCGATGTGTTTAGTTTTAGGGTATTGAACCGGATTTTTAGTTACAGCTATGGCAGCAGAGTTATCAACATAGATAGGGGTGTTAGAGAATTGCAAACCATAGTCCCACATTTGCTGTTGGATCCAGATAATCTGAGAACAGCAGGTTGCAGCAGCAACGTATTCAGCTTCACAGGTTGATAAGGCAACCGAGGTCTGCTTCTTGCATTGCACGTGACTAAACGCCTTCCAAAAAACTGACACCCTGCTGATGTAGACTTGAAATTCATCTTGCAGCCGCCATAGTCTGAATCACTATACGTTGTTAGCTCGAAGTCATCGTCATGAGGATACCACAACCCCAGTGTTGGTGTACCCTTCAGATAACGAAAGATCCTTTTCACCCCGATCAGATGATATACTTTCGGTTTTGCTTGATATCTGGAGCATAGACATGTGGCATACATGATATCTGGACGCGAGGCAGTGAGATACATGAGAGATCCGATCATCCCACGATACATAATGGCATCCACCAAATCCCCATTCTCATCAGGAGCCACATCATGATTTGTGGCGAGTAAGGTATCGGCAGCAGTGACATTTTCCATATCAAATCGACTAAGAATGTCTCCGACATACTTAGTCTGATGCAGAAAAATACCGGTAGGTGTTTGATCCACCTGTAATCCCAGGAAGAACTTCATTTCTCCCATGGCGCTCATTTCAAATTCTACCTTCATCACAGATTCGAATTCTTTACACAGATCTTCATTTCGTGAACCGAAGATAATGTCATCCATATAAATTTGCACCATCAGTAAATCTCCGTTTCTTTCCTTGATAAACAGTGTGCAGTCAATCACACCCCTGCGAAACCCGTGTTTCAGCAGGTGGGTGGAGAGCTTTTCATACCAAGCTTGAGGAGCCTGATGTAGCCCATACAGAGCCTTGTCCAACTTGTAGACTCTGTCCCGATGGTAAGGATCTTCGAATCCCTCGAGTTGACTGACGTAGACCTCTTCACAGATTTCCCCATGAAGGAACGCACTCTTTACATCTAGTTGATAGACTTTGATCTTCATGTAAGATGCATAGGCTAGAAAGATGCGGATTGCTTCCATTCTAGCTACTGGTGCAAAGACTTCATTATAGTTGACTCCTTCGACTTGTCTGAACGCCTTAAACAACCAACTGTGCCTTGTTTCTGATAACGACACCTTGATCATCCTTCTTGCAACGTAGCACCCATTTGGTGCCTATCACTTTCACTCCTTTCAGTCGGTCAACAAGTGTTCACACTCCAAGCTTCTTGAACTGTAGTAGCTCCTCTTGCATAGCATTGACCCAGGCCTCATCCTTCAGGGCATCGCTTACATGTTTGGGTTCGACTTGAGATACAAAGCATTTGAATGCTCCATCATTCACGTAGCCCTTTTCCATAATTGCAGCGTAATCAGTAGAGTACAACTGATTTCTCGTCTGCACGCCGGAGTGTAGATCTCCAATGATAGCCTCCGGCGGATGATTCGTACTGATCCTAGTCACCGGTGTCGTAGGGACGACAACTTCAGTATCCAGATTGGTGACAGGAGGTTCAGTATCCGTATTTCCTGATGCATGTTCAGCAGCTGATGATCTTTCCTCTTGATCAACATTATGCTCAATGCCTATCTCAGCTGCTTCTTCATCATCTGATAAGTCATCACTCTTGTCCTGATCAGCTGGTGAAGATCCTGAAGAACCACTCGCAGGTGTTGTATTGCTAGTATCCAGATTCAGTGTGTTTAGAACATCATGCATCATCTGAGTAGCAATCTCTTCATCTAAATCTATCTGAGGAAGGTTGAATGATTTGAAAAAGCCATCGTAGTCGAAGAACGACGATGGACCTTTTCCAGCAGGGGGGATGGTGAATCGTTGAACGTCGACATTGCACCATACTTCGACCTGACCAGTTGAGTTATTGTAAACTCGTTTATCTGGTATGCTGTATCCTAGAAAGATCCCCTTATCTGCCTTTTCACTGAACTTGCCCTCCGGAGTTTTCTTCAGTAGCGTACATGGAGCTTCGAATGGTTCCAGATACTCCAGGTTAGGTTTACGTTTCTGAAGCAACTCATAGCAAGTCTTCACATGCCTCTTGACAACTGACACACGATTAAGTGTGTAGCATGCGTTGGCAACAGCTTCATTCCAGAACTGCACTGGCAGCTTTGAATCTGCCAACATAGTCCTGGCAGTCACGATCAAGCTCCTGTTCTTCCGCTCAGCAACTCCATTCATCTGTGGTGTGTATGCAGAGGTGAACTGATGAACAATTCCCTTTTCTTTGCAGAAAGCATCCATCCACTGATTCTTGAACTCTGTTCCATTGTCTGAACGAAACTTCCTAACCTTCAGCTTATAGAGAGACTCCAGTGTAGTAACGAGCACCTTGAATGACTCAAAGGTTTCTGACTTTGCTTTCAGAAACATCACCCAGGAGAACCGTGAGTAGTCATCTGTGACTACAAAGTAGTACCAGTCTCCGGGGATACTCTTTGTGCTGACAGGACCGAATAGATCCATATGCAATAGCTCCAGGGGCATCTCGATAGAATTGACATGCTTGGTCTTGTGAGATTTCCTGGTCTGCTTTCCCTTCTTGCATGAGACATAAAAATCAGGAAGTTTGAAGTTCTTTACAGGAACTCCATCAACTAAGTTGTTATGAATCAGATGATTCATCTTCCTGTGATTAATGTGTCCCATTCTCCTGTGCCATGAGATGGAATCCTTCTCTGTAGCTTTAGACAAAAAGCATTGAACAGTAGACACACTAGGAGAAGCATTAGACATATCTAGAACATACAGGTCATTATACCTAGATGCTGACATTAATACCTGCTCCTCTGGAATCTCCATCTCTTTCTTCAGAATGTAACACTTTCGATTTTCAAACATAACTTTGAAGCCCTTGCCACATATCTGAGACACTGAAAGCAGATTGTTTTCCAATTGTTAAATGAAATTAACTTTATCAACCTTACCTTTGCGTTACCTACTTCTCCTTGTGCGGTAATGTATCCTTCTTTGTTTCCAGCAAAAGAAACGTGTCCCCTTTAATTTGTTTGACATTGTAAAGGAGAGACTGATTTCCTGTCATGTGCCTGGATGCTCCGCTATCTACTATCCATGTGTTGGTAGAAGCACTATAGCGGACAACCTGCACATAATAGAAAATAATTAGTTAAGGAGGGGGACCCAAGCCTTGACTGGCTTAGGTTTCCTAGAGGCATCACACATCACGAACTTGACCCACTGTCCTTTATCAGTAGGTGGGACCTCAATCTTCAACTTATCCATGCTTTCAGACACTTCAGGTGTTTTGGCTTTCCACAAACCATCCTTGCGAAAGGATTGTTTATGGTAAACCGATGACTGATTTACAGTTTGAACCTAAGGTTTAGTTTCAAAAAAGGTTTCACCTCAGCATCACAGACTTGCCAGTGACTTGTCTGTGTTGTCTGTGGCGTTGAGGGGAGGTAACAGACCTAGAAGGGTTTTTGACCTAACATAAGTTTTAGATCTAACGGGAGTCTTAGATCTCTGTTTTGAAAACTGTTTAACTTCATTGTCTAGTTCAATTTTAATTTTGGGTGTCTGATAGCATCGACAGTTTGAAGAGATGTGACCGCGTTGTCCACTAGTATAGCATGATCTCCTTTCAACAGGACTAGGAGATCTCTTGTGGGGCGGTGAGTAAACTTCAAGAACTGAATTTTGGTCTCACTTCTTTGATTTTCACCTTCCTTGACAAATTTTACTTGTTTAACGTTATGGGGGTTTTGTCTTTGAAGATGATTGTTATCTTGCTTAACCGGTTTAGTTTGAGTGATTTTGGAAATCTTAGGTTGTGTGGTAGCAAATTTTGAACCCAACCCAAGAGATGCTTGAACATTCTCTTCCACCCGGTTTTCAGTGATGGTTTTACCAGTTGTGCCTGATGTTGATGTTGTCTGATCAGCAACCGGAGGAGCAGGTTTAACTGCTGTATCCGGATCGCTGAACAAAGGAGTAGTCACCACATGGTCCTTTATTGGATTATTATTAATAGAACGTTGTTTGGTGTTCAAAAGGATCTCATGTGGTGGAGGCATAACCTTATAACCCAACCCTTCCCCGTTGTTGCGTTCCTTAACCAAGTTTTTCAAAATATGAGAAGAACTAGCTAGACTGTGGAGTTTTTGCTTTAAAGACTCATTTTCAACTTGCAAAACAGCTCTGTCCTTTTTAGTTTCCTCAATTGTCTTTAAATAAAACTTTATATCGTTTTCTTGGTTAAACGCGACAACCTCAGTTTCTTTTAGTTGTTTCTTTAACGCTTCAATTTTCTCCTTATAGCTGCTCTCGTTTTGTTTTAACACTCTATTTGCCTCAGTGCACAATTTTAAGTCATTTACTAAGTTATCATTATTATCTAATAACCTAGCAAATTTCAAATCAATGCTTTCCCTAAATTTATCATATTCAACACAAGCATGTTTAATAAACAGATCATCCTTTGATTCTACCTGTGAAAATGTAGACGTTCCAGCCATGAAAGCATTTTGAGGTTCAGGTTGTGCTTCAGATTCAGCATTCAGGTCATTTTCAACAAGTTGATTAACAGCAGCTAAGGTCTCATCCACATCAGCAGTGTCAAGCACAAATGAGTTCTCCCCCTCACTCGCTGAGTCTTCATTCAGATCTTCAACAGATGCAATGTTGGCTTCACCATCAGTTAAGAATCGGAAGGACCAGTCCTGTCCTTCATCACCTTGAGCAACCATGCCTTTGAATCACTACTTGTTGAAGCTGTCTTTTTCTTTATCCTGTTTTTTGAAGGACGAGAACGGGTTTCCATTTCCAGTCTTCTTCAGTTTGACACATTCCCGCTTGAAGTGGCCTTTTTCACCACAGTTGAAACACGTTACTTTAGACTTGTCGAATCCAAAAGTAGTATCTTTGGTAGCCACCAGATTCTGTCCCGTCTTCTTCACAAACTTCTTTGCTTGTCGCACAGCACTTGCGAGAGCCCACATTATGTCCATTCATTCCAGTTCATTTTCATCCACCTGCTCATAGTCTTCATCAAGAATGAACCACATCAGCAAGTAGGTCCATGTGCACCTTAGCCACTTCCACAGTTACTTTTCCCAGATTTTCTGTCACTAACTTCGTAGATTGAGCAACTGTAGGACTATGTTGAACCCCTGATGAAACATGTGACTCACCACCAGACGATGAGCTTTGACCAGTTACAGATGATGCATTAGACACAAAGGCAGTCTGCAGAGGGGCACTGGAGGACTTAGCAGTTGGAGTAGGAGTAACGTTGTAGAGAGATGGATCCTAAGTGTATGCTCCTTTCTTTGTCTTGTACTTGTGTCTCACCTCTTCTTCTCTTAGTTTCAGGATGAAATCATTTATATCCAAAGTCTCCAGCACTGAGTTATATCTTAGAGTGGAAATGAATGAATCCCACTTCTCTGGTAGCCCATCAGCCAAACTTGCTACTTTTTCTTCTTTAGACGTTGTAACACCATGAGTGTGAAGTTTACTCATCAAATGATAGAAGCGATATATGATATCATCCAAGCTTTCATTCCCAATAGAAGAGAAGTTGTCAAATTCTTTCTTCAACGCTTTCGCCTTTAGTGACTTGAGTGTGAATTACCTTCATATCTCTTCTTTAGAGCCTCCCATAACTTTTTGCTCTACTTATGTTCTAAATATTAATGGAAGATGTCTTTGGAATTGACTGAGTCAACATAGCATAGGCTTTCTTCTCTGCATTATAAGCAATCTTTTGTGCATCACTTAGTCCACTCAAAATAAGGGGTATACCATCTGCACCAACTAGCATATGGTAGCCAGTTTCAATAGCATTCCAGAGATTTGTATCCACTCCATTAAGATGAATCTCAAACCTTTGTTTCCATTGAAAAAATCATCAAGAGACAATAGCTTAGGTGGTTCATTATGGCTCCCAATCTCATTTTCCAATAGCAAAAGGCTCTGGATCCTGGAGTCCTTCCTGCTGAGAATGCAAAGTTCTCTGAGTCCATAATGAAGTAGTCTTAAACTTGAAAAACAAACTATGTATGCGACTGAGAGAGGCGACTGAAAGACGACTGAGACAATCAATGTGCGATTGAGCTGAGTCGTACGACTAGGTAGACGATTAGGGCAGTTGTGCGAATGAGCAGAACGACTGGGACAATCGTGCGATTGAATGAGCGATTGGTCCAATCGTGCGATTGAACTGGGCGATTGGAGTTCAGTCGTGCGATTGAGTTAATCGTGCGACTGAGACTGCTGACTTCGAAATTTTTCAACCTTTTTCACACAATTCGACCTAAAACACAATTTTGAATACCCTAGACGGCTGCAACTCAAAAAAGACTCAATTTTCAAAGCATGCACACGTAAAAAATGGATTTTGAGCCGAAAGAACGGATCTTTTCGCTTAAAAACGTTGACTTTTTCAAAAAAAGATTGAATCCACGAAGAATCAAGAGCCAAAGCTCTTATACCACTTGTTAGGACCGTGTACGTATGGAGTACTAACTGATTCTACATGAAACCGAATCAAGTAGCGCGGAATTCTATTTGATTGGCAATCCAATCAGGGAGAACATTAACCGGATCAAACCTAAATTAGAATACGTTAAGAATGAAGTAGGAATGATCAGAAATGCTCTATGAAGTTGGAATGGACGCTCTGTGCGAACTGGGACGGTTAGGGTTGTCAATTATTGCAGTGTTTTTTTTTTTACGAATTAACTGTTATTTATAGGTTACAGCTTTCATTCGTACGACTGAGCCAAGCGACTGGCTCAGTCATGCGACTGAGTCATACGATTGATTCATTCATACGACTGAGTCGGTCTTATGACTCAATCATGCGATTGACTCAATCACCTGGTTCAGTCATGCGATTGGCCCATTCGTATAGTCCAGTCGTGCGACTGAATCAGAATACTTAGTTAAAACACATTCTTGAACCTTTAATGAATCAGAACTATGTCTAACAACTGTAAACCTATATAACATGTTCATATATGCGTGTAACAATAAATAATATTAATAGATATGACATTAAACAACCAATAAACATTCATAGAAGAGTTTTTTTCATTTCATTGATAAAACATTACATATGTGTTACAAGATGAAAGTCTATTACATTGAAGCTCACTAGACTAGAACTAGAGACATGTGTACCAATAGTTACCTGTCATCATTTCTGCTGGATTGACAGAGGATGAGAAAAGGAGACTGGCGGATGCGCTAAAGGCACAAAAAGAGGCAATTGCGTGGAAGCTAATGGATATCAAGGGTATCACCCTTCATTATGCATGCATAAGCTACTCATGGAAGATGAATATAAGCCTGTTAGACAAAGTTAGAGGAGATTAAATCCTAACATGCATGAGGTAGTAAGAAAAAGTAATTAAGTTGTTTGATGCAGGATTGATCTACCCCATCTCTAACTCGAAGTAGGTGATCCCCTGCAGGTTGTTCCCAAGAAAGAGGGGATGACAGTGATGACTAATGAGAAGAATGAGTTGATTCTGATGAGGATAGTCACTGAGTGGCGAGTTTGCATTGATTATCACAAACTGAATGATGCCACGAGAAATGATCATTTCCCGCTTCCCTTTATCGATCAGATGTTGGAGCGTTTGTCCGAGCAACATTTTTACTGTTTTTTTGATGGATTTTCAGGTTACTTTCAGATCCCCATCGCTCCAGAGGATCAGGAAAAGATGACCTTTACATGCCCGTATGGCACCTTTGCGTATCACCACATGCCTTTTAGGTTATGTAACGCTCCAGCTACTTTTCAGCGGTGTATGGTAGCTATATTCCAGGACATGATCGAGGACTCCATGGAGGTTTCATCGATGACTTTTCTGTGTTTGGGAGTTTGTTTGATTCATGTTGGAGTGTTTGGAGAAGATGTTTGCTTGATATGAGGAGACCAACCTCATGCTAAACTGGGAGAAGTGCCACTTCATGGTGAAGGAGGGTATTGTTTTAGGGCACAAAATTTCACACCCGAGGCTTGAGGTTGATAAGGCGAAGATTGAGACTATTAGCAAGCTCCACTACCCATATCGGTGAAATCTATTAGGAGTTTCCTAGGCCACACTGGTCTTTATCGACGATTCATTAGAGTTTTCTCTAAGATTGCGTGGCGGATGATGCAACTGGTAGAGAAAGACATGCCTTTTGTGTTTTCTGAGGAATGTAAGAGAGCTTATGAGCTTCTGAAGGAGAAGTTGGTGAATGCTCCAATTATGGTCGCCTAGGATTGGAGTTCACCTTTTGAGTTGATGTGCGACGCGAGTGATTATATGATAGGAGCAGTCTTAGATCAGCATAGGGACAAACATTTTCACCCAAACTATTACGCGAGTAAGACACTTATAGATTCGCAAGAGCATTACACCATGACAGAAATGGAATTGCTAGCAGTAGTCTTTGCATTTAATAGTTTAGATCTTATCTCATCCTTTCTAAGACTATTGTTTACACTGACCATACAGCACTTAAGTATTTGTTTAGTAAGGCAGAACGCTAAGCCACAATTGATACGATGGATTTTGCTGCTTCAGGAGTTTGACATTGAGATTAGGGATAGGAAAGGAGCAGAAAACATATTAGCAGACCATTTGTCACGTTTAGAGGACTCCGGGTGTGAATAGATTAGGGAGGACATGATTGATGATAACTTTCCACATGAGACATTGATGTTTGTGAAAACACATGAGGAGGGTTTTCCATGGTTTGCAGATCTGGATAATTACTTAGTGACAGGGGTTCTGATGATAGGCATGACACATCAGCAAAAGAAGAAATTCTTTGTAGATGTTAAGCATTACTTTTGGGATGACCCCTACCTCTTCCGCATTGGAGCAGATCAGATTGTACGTAGGTGCATACACGATGATGAAGCAAGGAGGATTTTGAGGCATTTCCACTCGGGACTAACAGGTGGCCATTATGGAGCGAGTTTGATAGTGAAAAAGGTATTTAACGCTGGGTTTTATTGGCCGACGATCTTCAAGGATGCGCATGAGTTCCTGAGGAGTTGTGATGCATGTTAGAGAGTAGGAAATATCTCATCCCGGAATGAGATGTTACAAATTACCATTCAGGCATGTGAGATTTTTTATTTGTGGGGCATCGATTTCATGGGCCCATTTCCCCATCTCGCGGGGAACAAGTACATCCTAGTAGCAATAGATTATGTTTCTAAGTAGGGGAGGTTCAAGCCTTACCCACGAATGATGCTAGGGTTGTTGTGAGATTTATTAAATAGTTATTTTCCCTTTTGGTACCCCTAAAGCCCTGATTAGTGATCGAGGGACCCAGTTCTGCAATACGCAGATGGAAAAAGCCTTGCAACGCTATGGGGTCACCCATCGGCTTGCAACGACTTATCAACCGTAGACTAGTGGGCAAGTTAAGGTAAGTAATCGGGGTATCAAGTGGATTCTGGAGAAAACAGTAGGATTAAATCGTAAGGATTGGTCCAATAAGTTAGATGAGGCACTCTGGGCTTTCCGCATGGCATATAAGACACTAATCGGTTCTACACCGTTCTGGATGATTTATGGGAAAGCGTGTCATCTACCTGTCGAGTTGGAGCATCATGCTACTGGGCATTACAGACAGTGAATTTAGATATATCCACGGATGGAGCGAATCGATTTCATCAGTTGCACGAGTAGAGATCATGCGTATGCACATTCGACGCGATACAAGGAATGTATAAAATACTACATGATCACCACCTGAACGGTAATAAAAAATTCAAGTGTAGGGATCAGGTGTTGCTGTACAATTCGTGATTGAAATTGTTTCCGGGAAAATTAGAGTCCCGATGGTTGGGACCATGTTAACTAGCTGGATCGGTAGACATCCGAGTGTGTTCTTGACGGAAGGAGAAAAACAAAAGATAAACAAAAGTATGAACCATAATCGAATGATTTCATTAATAAACCGAATGATTACAAGCTCAATAAACAGAAGAATCATGACTTTGGCAAGGGGAGATCGAGCATAATCTCCCCTCTCATACGGCAGCACCTAGGCCCCGGGCACAAACCTTAATCTCTCTACACAATGAAACTGGTATTTATAGGCCTCAGCCCATATCAGATGTGACTGGGCCCATTCTTACGATTGGGCCATGCGTTTGGTTCAATCGTACTACTGGCCTAATCGCATCTCTCAGTCGCACGACTGGTCATTTGCATGGCTCAGTCGTACAACTGAGTCTCATTCGCATATGCCCCTGCGAATGACCCAATTTCATGTGTTTACAACATATCAGGTGTTTACATTAAGCCTAGACTATTTGACAAGAGACGAACACACTATATATGACAATATATGCTTCAACAAATTCCCCCTTGGACGTTGCTTGCGAATAGTAGATAACACCTCTTACAATCTTCAGTCAATCTTTGCTCTGGTTTTCAATAGAATCAAACGAAAAACCATATTAGCCAACGTTGCCGATTCGTCAGGTTGCTACATTATCCCTGAAAATGAATTTAGGCACAATAGCTTTCGTTTACTTTGCAGAACACCATTATAGCAGCAAGATTCCCCATATGACTTATTTTTCTAGATAATGACATGAACAGTTTTTCATTGCTTCAATCTTCACACAGTCTAACCTGATTAATATTAACAACTGTAGAAATTCCCCCTCACATTCAGCATATCTCAATATATAAACATTGTGCTCTCCTGGCGTCTTCATATGGTGTATTGGGCAAAAGGTTGAAGGTTCCAATCCACAGCTGAATATCAAACAAATCAACATGCACGTAGATTCATCATCAGAAACCTACTCACATCATCACTTTCTGATTACGTCTTCAATTTCTCTATACATGGATTCCCCCTAAGAATGAGAATCCTCTCTGTGTGGATAAATATAACTTGATTGGCCCATAGTCAGATGCTCCTGACTATCCCACAAAATCAGCACCGACTGCTGACATCCTCTTTTCTCTCTTTTGTGTTCTCTCTACAATCACCTATTCTGGAAATCCAATGAATAATGGGGTATCCATCGAACTTATTTGATAAAAGAACCTCAAGGTGAATGTGCTTTGCTCATCCACAAATTTGTGCAAACGGTAGTTCCAGACGTTTTTTTTGGTCTAGAACGCCGTTCATTCGTATGACATGGAGTACAATTATCACATTCGTGTGATTGGATAATACGAATGATATCTTCGTGAGACTGGTCCAGTAGCACGACTGGTCATAAGACTGGTCCAGTAGCATGAATGGTCATAAAACTGTTCCAGTCTTATGATGGTCATAAGACTGGTCCAGTCGCATGCTAGTCGCATGCCAGTCATACGGATGGTCCAGTCGCATGGTCCAGTCGTACGGATGGTCCAGTCATACGGATGGTCCAGTCGCATGGTCCAGTCATACGAATGGTCCAGCCGTACGAATGGTCCAGTCGCATGATCCAGTCGTACGAACGGGTCTGCAAGCAGATTTTCAGATCTGCAGCCGCCATGGCCACTAAAAACCCTAATCTAATGATTATACATGAACCGAACCGATATAGACATCATAAGATTCGCAGGGGTGATGGGAACGTGGTTTCGAGTTCGATTTTAACATAGAAGCACCACACGTAACTAGATCTGAGCAAAACACGAAGAACACAAAGTGGGTTTAATATCAAAGAACCTGAAATAGATCCAAAAATCAAGAGCTCGGGTTGCTAGAATGATTGTTAGATCATTCCATCAGTAACCGGCTCTGATACCAATTGTTAATTAGCTGGATCGGTAGACATCCGAGCGTGTTCTTGACGGAAGGAGAAAAACCAAAAGATAAACAAAAGTATAAACCATAATCGAATGATTTCATTAATAAAACCGAATGATTACAAGCTCAATAAATAGAAGAATCACGACTTTTGGCAAGGGGAGATCGAGCATGATCTCCTCTCTCATCTTGCAGCACCTAGGCCCCGAGCACAAACCTTAATCTCTCTACATAATGAAACTGGTATTTATAGGCTTCGGCCCATATCAGATGCGACTGGGCCCATTCGTACGATTGGGCCATGCGTTTGGTTCAATCGTACGACTGGCCTAATCGCATCTCTCTATCGCACGAGAGATCCATTTGCATTGCTTAGTCGTATGACTGAGTCTCATTCGCATATGCCCCAGCGAATGACCCAGTTTCATGTGTTTACAACATATCAGGTGTATTACATTAAGCCTAGACTATTCGACAAGCGACGGTCACACTATATATGACAATATATGCTTCAACAGACCATTCATTGTGCGTGAAGTATTTCCTTACGAAACAATTGAAATCGAGAAAAAGGATGGGGAGACGTTTAGGTAAAAGGCCATCGTTTAAAGCATTACATTAGGGTCGGTGATTGAGAACGAGGACGAAGTGGTCGACCTCGCCCCTGTAAGAGCCTGATTGAGATGTTCGAGTCAGGCTGACGACTCATAAATGAACCAAGCGCTTCCGGGAGGCAACCTAAGGGTTTGTTTTTATTTTATGTTTGTATTTTTAGTCTACTTTTTATTTTATTTCTTTGTACTGGATGCTTCTTTGTTTATCTTGATTTCAGGTTATTACTCAGAGCTAAATGATCATCTGCTTGAGGTTCCTAGTCAAGTTAAAGTGTGAGGATGACGTGTACATTTTCAGTGGACCTTCTGTCGTTGCGCGTTACGTAATAGGGGAGTTTCAGTTTTCTCATTTCTTGCACTTTTATTATCTTAATTGCTTATATTTATTTGATTAAACATTAGAGACAATGTTTGATTTAAGTGTGGGAACGGGGTTAGTTGGCGAAACTTAAACATTTTGCATTTTGGCTTGATAATAATGTAAAATTTTGATGAATCCTTGAAATCCAAAAAAAAGAAAAAAAAGAAAAAAATCAAAAAAATAATCAAAAAAAATCAAAGAAACAAAAAAAAGAATTAAGTACAACTCACCCACACATATAAAACACGACTTGCATGTATCATGATGTTATGCCGATTAGCGCTAACTAGTTAAACCTAGAACATGATTAACCTCTCAAGTCACATGATTAAATTAACTTAACAAGCAGTTTTCAAAATAAAATGGTATGGACGTCTAATTAAGTGAGGTAAATAGAGAAAAATAAACGTGCAATTGTCCACAAGTTATACACTGATTACCTCTGTTTTCATGTGAGATTGAGCATTTAATTCTTGATTATTTGCATTTCACGTGCAATCTTTGTTTGAGCGTTTATATCACACGATTACGTGCATTTTAGAACTTGTCTAGGTTATACACGTCGAGATCATGAACTTTGAACTTGCATAAAAGTGATAGAGGCACCTAGGATTTAGCCTTGTGTTTAGCCTGTGATTATCTTTCCCTGAAATTATCCGCTAGTTGGCCATGTTGAGCCGTATTTACCATTCTTTTTTTGTACACTCATATTAACCTAGCCCTTATTTGTTTAAGCCTTCTGTGTTAACCCGTGTGATTAGAAAATCCAGCTAAGTTAGTGTCTAACTAGTGTGTTTCATTGGTTATGTTTGAATAGTTAGTCTCAGTTTCCAAATTTGGTTGAGAAAGTGTCATTATGTTTAGTAAAAAAAAATGAAGAAAAAATATAAAAAGAGGATGAAAATTTGACACCGCAAAAAAATAAAGTGTCTATTAGTAGTGTGTTTGTTAAAGGATTTAAGTTTGATCCTTTGTTTTTGTTTATCAATTGTATATTATGTTCGTGTTTAATTAGCCTAACGAAGTCGGATTTCTCTAACACATTAGCCTTGTTTTTCCGTTGTCATTCCTACCCGTCACCATAGTTGCGTTACAACCTATATTAAGACCTACTTGATTTGTGTAGTGTTCAATTGTTAGTTAGTGTAGACGTGATACCTTTACAAGCATATGATAATGTTGCGTCATGATGATATTGAGAGTATCACAGATATAAACTAGAACATCTTATACTAGTGCATTAAACAAACCGAAAGGAGAGAACATCGTGAGAAGTTGTGGATTATTGTGTGTTTAGAGTTTTTCAATGAACTGAACTTAGTTAGTGCGTCTATTTTTCAAAATTTGTATCACCGTTGCTTGTTAAGTTGTAATTCTATTGATTGTGACAGGATAGTGGATTGTGTCTTTACGGAAAAAGGGTGGCGCTAATTTGGTTCTACGTTTATGCATTTAAACTTGTTGATGTTAAATATGTAGTGGGATGATTTTTGCTTAGGGACAAGCAAAGTCATGTGTGGAGATATTGATGTAATCTAAAATATACATATTAAATATAAACATGCCCTACAATTTTTAGTAAATTTAAAGTAGTTTTTCTATAATTTCGTAATATTTGAAACAAAACGTGACTTAGTATTTAGATTAAAGTAGTTTAAGTTAAATCATATTGATCATTTGTTTGTTGGCCACGTAATAATACAAAAGCGATTTTTTTGAAAGCTAATAAAATAACTACAATTATAATTGTGACTTAAATGGCTTCATTTATGTATTTTTTTATTGTTGCATCTAGCTCACGTGCAGATGATTTAAAAGCTCACAAGAATTACATTAAGACTAAAAAAAGAATTATGAGGATTTGAACTTTAAAGGGCCGCCCATGTGAAGACCCAATGAAGGAAGCGGCAAATTTAATAACGATGCACAGAAATCATGGAAAAAAAGAAGACCTAATTTATTTACTTATAAAAAAAGCGAGATGACGGCTGAATGAAGCAGGGGAGAGTGAAGAATACGCACGAGAATATTTGGAACGAGACGAACGAGCAGAATTCTGAAATTTTGGAGTGACAAGGGATGAGAATTGACATTCGGTTTGCCTAGTTTATATTTTTATTCAATTCCAACTCGACTTTTGTTTATGTTTAATCTCGAATGATGAATATTCTCCAATCTGATTTTGTATCGTTTATAATTATTATAGGCTAAATTCTTGACCTACCTAGGTTTGGTTGAAAATTAATATGTTTTGACTAAATATTTGGTTTTGATTTCGTATATTCATTTATTAATCTTAAAACTTGATTATTTTCTCAATAAATATGGCTACGTGTATTGTTTTATGCTTGAAAGTTATTGTCTCGTGTATGTTTAATCTTGATTGATTGTATCACACCTAGATTAGGTTACACGTTAAAATTAATTACTTTGTGTTTTTAATTTTAGACTTTGATTATAGATAATCTTAGGAGCATTGGTTGTGATTTGAAAGTATTATTCAATGTGCTATCTTATCTAGAACTTAGGGGTGATATATATTGTTTAAACCTCCTATCCATTGCTTGTTAGGTTTAGATTTCGCGAGAGCGTGTTTTGCCTTTCACTCGTGTTGTTAGTGTTTTAGGGTATTTAATTAAAATTAATTAAGTTTTCCTTTATCTCAGGGTTATAAAATATAGTCTTAAAGATAATGTGTAGTAGAAAACCTAAGAGAGATTCCATTAGACATTTTAATAAACCTATCTTGTGCTTACACGTGCTTTGGTTTTCTTAGAGTAGCAACATACCTAGTTAACCCTAGATTCGTATTTTTAGAGATAGTCATATGAGTTATTACCTTTAGGTCATCACATGTTAATTGGATTCCTATCTAGGTAGTTATTTCACATATTTAATCGTATTCAAGTTCCGAGTTTGAGTTCTTAATTTGTTTGTTTCCATCGTCATGTTTAGATTAAGCAACTTTAGTTTAAAATTTTTATTTTGTCTATTAATATTTACTTAAAATAATTAAATTAATCAGGTTAGAAGTCGATAGAGGTTTATTATTGAGAGCCGCCAAAAGTGTCCACGGATTCGATATCTGGGCTTGCCTAAACTTTGCTATATCACGACCGGTACACTTGTCGTTTGTGTGAAGTTTAGTTAGCAATTTATTTTTTAAAACTAATTTTGAAAATGGTTATTTAAAATAAAATAATATATATGTTTCATACATCAAGTTTTGGGCGCCGTTGTCGGAACACTGTTTTGGCGATTTTGAGAACGACCCGAGTCGGGGATCTAATCATTTGTTTTCTAGTTTAGAGTTTATTTTTTTTTAATTTAAGTTCCTCTTATTTGTTTAATTGTGCCTTTAGTTAGTATTTTGTCTTTTTATTTTTATTTTTATTTTTTGTGCCTTAATCTATTAGGTAAACTTTTTTTCTTTTTCCTTTTTAATTTTCTTCTAGTTCATGCGCCATACCCGTTCTGCCAGACCACCTGAGTTTCAGTCACTTGATGATCCAGAGAGTGCGTTTGATCGACATTTGAACGAGTTTGACACAGATCTTGAGACCGAGGAAGATTCTTACAACAACGAATCCACTCACGCCACAAAATCTACGATGGCCGATGAACAACCACTAGTGAGGAGAGTGATTGCCGACTACGTCGAGCCCACTGCTACCGGAGCTAGGTCTAGCAATACTTCACTACCCTTAATTTATGTCCACTTGCTAACTACCAAGGTAATTCGAATTGAAAACTTGTTAGCATGCTCTAAACAAAACATGACTCAAGTATTAGACTCATAACCGTAACTTGATCAGACTTGACCCGATCAAGATTAACCTAACGTTTGAGGTATCCAACTTTCCCGTTTGGACATGCTTGTAGAAAAAAAATTATTAACTTAACGAGATTTCTGCACCAATTCCCTAGCAGGATAAGCATCATGATTAAGAAAAAAATTGCATTCTTATCAAGAATGTTCTGAGAGACTATTAGGACTAAAGTGTATTTTAGTGCAAATCTTGTATTCATGGAGGTTGATGTTCTTTTTTTAAGCAAAAAATTAACTTTATTAACCAAACTAGGGTTATACACAAACGCACGTTACGCGTTGGACGAACGGATTAAATCGAGGCTCTGACAAAATGAATGTTCACATTTTCATCACCATCATCACCTGACAGGAGATATACCAACTAATGACAACGACATCGGCCTCATGGAAAACAAATTTAACACAAACTAAGGCTCAGAGTTCCAAATGTGAATATTAACCAATGGCTGCAGGGGGGTTGCGGGTATGCACCAGCCGTCCTCCAACCCTGCCACGCAAAGGTATATCACATTCGAATTTATTAACCCGAATTTGAACTCATCACAGCCAGATGACAAAAACCCCAAAACATAACAAAGCATTCAGATGAAATCACAGAATCATATATTATCAACAGCTTCCTGTAGCATCACAAAGAACAATTGCCTTAGCTATTCTCAACTCGTACTAATAAATTGTCTCAGATGAGTTAGTTTTATCATCACAGACCAAACAAAATTACATCTACAGCTCAACATAAGTGTTGGCACAAGCACTTTGATCAATTCACGAACAACATCAGGAACAATATACCAGACCTCAAAGCAAACACTCAACCAATAATAAACCCAGCTCTACGGTTCTCTAAAGACAAATAGAAAGCATAAAGCAGGGAAGAAGAACAAAGTTCGAGGTGAACTGGTGACGAATCAACCACCATAATGGCCATCGGAGATCGGAATCGGGTCGGTAAGTGAGCAACAAACCATCGCCACCGTCAGTTCGACCATCGCCGCCGTCGGTTCTACCGTCGCCACCTAGGGCACGGAAAATAGAAGAGGAACAGGAAACCCGTGCACGCACCCGGCGGCGACGGAGGTGGAGGGTGACCAGAGGCACATCCACGTCGTCGATGACGATAACGGGTCGTCAACCAGCGACGGTGACGAAAATAGGTCAGACCGGAAACCCCAAACCATCCACACAACAACAGCCGCCCACCACTAAAGGAAACAGACCCACCATCACACCATCCAACAACCGTGTTATTTGGGCAAACAACCCTAAACACAACCATACGACCATGTCGGCGTCAGTGTCACCGACAGCAAACAGACATGCATCTAGACCACGACGGCGCAGGTGGCGGAGGGTGAGGATTCCCATTCGTCAAAGAAACCCTTACCACCACCATGCACACACGACGATGATGGCGCCGCTAGCACCGAGGGCAAAACAAACAGATAGGCACAATCGATGCAGTTTTGGCGACAAAAACACGGCAGCCATCGTTTCTCTCTCTAGGAATCAACGAGAGGGACAATATGCAGGTTTCTCCCCCCCTTTTGTATCTCTATAAGGACATTTGGGGAGGGGGTAAAATGTAAATCTAACAAACTACTGTGGTCATAACGTAATGCTCATATCTACACTATTCCTTCACCTTGGTTTATAAACATATAGGGTAATAATACTTATAATACCCGACTATAATAACAATAATAATAATAATAATAATAATAGTAACAGTAAACAGTAACAGTAATAACAGTAACAGTAATAACAGTAACAGTAATAACAGTAACAGTAATAACAGTAACAGTAATAACAGTAACAGTAATAACAGTAACAGTAATAACAGTAACAGTAATAACAGTAACAGTAATAACAGTAACAGTAATAACAGTAACAGTAATAACAGTAACAGTAATAACAGTAACACTAATAACAGTAACAGTAATAACAGTAACAGTAATAACAGTAACAGTAACAACATTAACAGTAACAACATTAACAGTAATAACGGTAACAGCAACAACGGTAACAGTGACAACAAGAACAGTAACAACAGTAACAATAACAACAGTAACAAAAACAATAATAAAAAAAATTGGTGGCGATGGCGATGGTGATGGCGATGGCGATGGCGATGGCGATGGCGATGGCGATGGGGCGATGGCGATGGGGCGAGGGCGATGGCGGCGGCGATGGCGATGGCGGCGGCGATGGCGGCGGCGAGGGCGGCGGCGGCGGGGTGGCGGCGGCGGCGGCGGCGGCGGCGGCGGCGACGATGACGACGACGACGACTACGACGAAGACGACGATAATAATAATGGCTAACGAAAAATAAATAAAAGAATTTATTAATTTGATACACGGAATAAAAACATATATAAGAAATTAAATGAAACAAAGGTAGGGAAATCTGGTGTGTCTAGTCACCGCCATATTTTCTTGTCAACCAAAACTCAATTGCAAGCTTGACCTACCTTCACATTGGTTCACGGGCCCTACCTGTGTTCCCTCTGTTCAATTATTATATGATACGATCATTAGCTAGGGGTATGTTCTGTTTGATATTACATTATGCCATCATGTTTCCCGTTATTATTACATCTATTTATTTTGCTATCTTCCATTCTGTGCACTGAGCGTTAGGCTCAGGCGTGCTTTTGTTTTCATGCACGTCAGGTCAGCAGGGCTATCCGAGAGGGGAGTGAAGAGTGGAAATCTGGATAAAGAAGACTTATATTTATTATTTTTATGTAATAGACTTGGATTGGGTCTTAGACTAATGTTTTATTTTCTGGAATTTAGACTTTCAATCATTATCAATTATGGAATTGTGTTTGGATTTGATTACCGTGATAGTGACACGTCAGCCTTGTTGGGTGGGGTGTTACAGTCATTGTATCAGAGCCCAGGCCCTTTCCTGTAGAAACTTAAAAATTTTAGAACTAAAAATGTAAGGTAATGGGTAGACATGGGGTATAGGTTCTAATCTTCCGCTTAATCTATACTTATCTGCTTATGTGTAAATCTTGGTTTTCAGTTATCTTGGCTCCAAATAGACGCATGAACAACTAAAATGTTAGGAATAACTCTTCATCTGATACTCCTCTTAAACTCTTGTTGCTAATGTCATAAATGTAGCTATTTCTAGAATACTCCCTAATCTGATGACTCAGACTGCTCAAACAATCGTCCAACAGATACAACAGTCGAATTTGGGTGTAAATAATATGGTACCGGCATCCGGGGGAAATAACAATGGACCACCTACTGATGGAAACAACACAGGACCTCCATCCGGTGGAAATAACTTAGGGCCACCTCCTGGCGAGAACAGCACGGGACCACCTACTAGTATAAATGCAACACCACCTGTGGCTGAGATTCATGTTGGCTTGAATGCTTTATGAAGCAAAGACCAAGATCTTTAGTGATGCTGCTACACCGATGGATGCTCGGAACTGGATAGCCCATGTGAAAAAGATTTTCGAGGTGCTAGGAGTCGGTGATGTATTTAAAATTAGGTTGGCTTTTTACAAACTAGAGGATGATGTTCTGGTTTGGTGGGAAGGGGTCAAACTTGCACTGCTGCTACCCTTTCTTGGGTTGACTTCCGTGCTATATCTTCCGAAAGTATTTCTGAAGTGGAACGAAATGCATACGCACGGGATATGCATCTATTGAGCAACGAGATGATGAATCTTGGCAAGAATTCATGGCTAGAATCGATAGGCTGGCTAGTTTTCTTGGGAAAGTAGCCCAGTGGTCCAAGCAGAAAAGTTGAAATGGGTAGTTCCTAAGAGAACTCGAAGATGGATAGTGACCCAAAAGTTTAATAACATCAACGAAGTAGTTGATGCTGTGAAAACACTTGACATAGAGAACAAGAAGAGGTTGGCTAAAGCTGAGGAGAGCCGTAAGAGAAATCGTGAAGAGAACCATACCGCACCTTCTGGGCAATCTTCGAACGAGAAGCACAATACAGGTGATCGGAAAGCCAAATTCAACAAAAATAATAACCGCCAAGGTAATCAATGGAAACAAAAACAACAGAATCCTTTGTAAGGCCTTGTTCCGGGCACCTCACAGTTGGTCATTCATAGCATTAAATATACATAATGTAATGCAATTCTTAAAACAATGCAGCGGAAGTCATTAACAAAAACCATTCATTTTGTTTATAATTACTGTTGTTACGCAATACAACATTGTTTAAACTACAAAAGAACGCTTTCATTGATTGCATTACAAAACAACAATAATAACATGTGTGAATGGATGCCAATCTTGCCCTGCCGAGTAGCCTCCCCGCGTGCCACCCTCAACAACCATTACCTGCCAACTGAAAATGCATAAAAGTCAGCGTTGTTGAGTGAGTTCTAGTTTTAGTATATAAAAATACCTTACACATTTCGTACATAAAATGCTCTTTTCATATAAAGACTTTCTTTACTTTCACACATGTTCATTTGTTATCGCATTTATTCGTTCGTTTCATACTTTATCATTACATTCGTTATTGCTCGTTTCGTACTTTATCCTTATCTTTTGTTTTCGTTCATTTCATACTTTATCCTTATCTTTCGTTATGGTTCGTTTCGTACTTTATCATTCATACTTCATTACTTTACTCATTTCGTACTGATTTTAGATCTGTCAGGCTTTTCCCCCATCGTGGTCCGAAACCACCATTCCGAGCACAAAGCTCCATTACTAATTGGCACAAAGCCCGGGGGCCGAAGCCACCATTCTAGGCAAAAAGCTCCGTTTCTAACTGGCACAAAGCCGTATCATATCTTGGCGTAAAGCCCAGGGTCGAATGACAAGGATCCCGTTTCGTACTATGGATTCAGTCACCAAGACTAATCCTCCTATGTGTGAACCCTCACGGGCTAAAATCTCACGTTATAAAACACAAAGTTGAGCTAACGACTCACAAAGAGTTGTGATCCTCCTTTAAATTTGCTTGCAAGCATTTTTCTTTCTTGCATTTCGTTTCACTTTTTATCTTTGTTATCTTTCACTTCATTACATTATACTTTACGTTTATTCATGCATTCGTCATACTACGTAAAGTAATAACATAATATTTAACGTATATTCTATTATAATACAAATACGTTTTGAAAACCACTAAAGATAACATCTCATACACATATGCATATCATACATTCATCATAGCATCATGCATATACTATTCATAAACCATCACTTATTCATGTTAGAATAGTTCAAAACAGCCCACAAGTCAAACTAGGGTCAAACCCTAAAATGTTTTTTCTCAAAATTTAGAAAAATTTTCTAAGTGTTAGGCGTATGGACACCATTTAGGCGCATCAGGACTGCTTGGGCGTTTCTCAACTATGCAGGCGCATGAGCCTACACTTACCCATTTCAACACTTAAGCGCATGAGCCTTTTGGGCGCATAGGCACTATTTAGGCGCATCACCCCATACTTAGGCATTTCTTTCAAAACTTAGGCGCATGAACTACTGTTCAGGCGCATGAACTTACACTTAGAAATTCTAAAGCATTATTTGGGCGCATGGGGTACTATTCAGGCACATGAGCCTATACTTAGTGTTTCTAAGGCAATTTCTTAGGCACATGGGCCCTGTTTGAGCGCATGAGCACCTACTTACACGTTTCAAAGTTGTTTTTCAGTCCCAAACATTTCTATAACCGTTCTAAGCTTGTTACACCCATTCTAAACCTCAAACAAGTATTTACAACCATAAACATCAACATGTAAGCACAAAACATACGGGTGTATATACATAAATTATAAAACCATGTAAAACTCGGGGTCTAGAACTTTCCTTAGCTGCTTCCCCACTTAAACTCTTCCACTTGAGCGTTTTAGATGATTCTAACACCTAAACATGTCCAAAAATAATAGAGTTTTTTCCTTTTTACACTCTAGTTCCTCCACTTTGGTTTTTTCCTTTTTTTTTCTAATTACTTTTATTTTCCTTTCCTCCTTTATTTTCTTTTCTTATTATTTTTCTTTTCTTTTATTTAACTAGAAATTTCAGGTGTTACATCCTAAACCTGCTGAAAACCAAGGTCAAGAGTAAGCCCCGGTATGTACTAAATGTGGGAAACGTCATTTTGGTGTTTGTCGTCGAGCTTCAGGAGCATGTTTCAGATGTGAAAAGACCAACCATTTACTAAAAGACCGTCCATATCCTGATAGTAAAGGAAAAGCTGGAAGTAACACTAAACAACCTACTAACGGAGGACGAGTGTTTGCGTTGAACGCAAAGGATGCAGCAAACACGCTAGGTATGACTCTTGATATTCCTCATATATGTGAACCTATTGTATCTGAATAATCTAAGATTCTTACAATTCAAATTATGCTTGTTGTCTATTTACTAAGTGTATCATGGTATCATAAATTATTTAGGTATTGTTTCTGGTACT